>JAPPVO010000059.1:63602736-63942006 GCA_030407325.1 Camellia japonica | reverse complement strand
AAGGGGGTGACTCATGATTTCCAAAATGTTTTCAATCATTAAGCCTTACATGTTATATGACACATGGATTTTTGAGAAATTCACCTTCCAAAATGACAAAACCCAATTTTTTGAGAAAACCCTAATTTTTAGAATTGTTGAGATGTTGAGAAATGTTGATAGAAAACACATGATATTTGAGTGTTATGGAAATTTCTTGATAAATTCTTGAAATTGAAGGATCTCTTTTGAAAAGACATTGTGGTTCTTGATTAAGTTGAGAAAGAGGAGGTTGAACATATGATTGTTACTTATATGTTGAGAGTATTGAAGTGATGAGATCATGAACTTTATTATTTCTTGAATTTTTATATCTTGTTTATAGATAATTACTTTGGCAACTGGTGGAAGGTTGCATTGATTGTTGTAGAATCCTCATGCGAACTAGGTAAATTGAAATCTTTACAAATTCATGCATAACATTGATCATTGCATAATTACATGGTTTAAAATTTTGCATTGGATTTTGAGAAATTGGCTTCTAAAATGGATTTATTTGGAAATAATTGAAAATGTGATGTGTATGGGGTAAATACTTGGTGAAATCTGGTAGGGGTGTAGTTTGAGAACTAAGTTGGCCAGAGTGCCCATGGTGAAAGACCGAAAACACGCGCATGGTAGGTTGCCACGTTCCTTCCGATTAGAAGCCGGTAAAGTGTGTTTTGATAGTGTCTTGAGGGACATACTTGCAGACACCTTGCTTAGGGGTTTCAAATGTTGTATTTACCGCCCAAGAATTTATCAAACGAGCTTTGATTTGATGTTGTTTATTAAAAAGAAGTGCATGGCATGCAGAATTTCAAAAAGAAAAACCTACATTTTGGCATGGCATGGCATATGCATTGCATCTCATGATATTGTTAAGTTTTATGCACTTTATTTAGATTACCTCTATTGTGTCATGAGCTCATCCTTTAGTGGAAACTATTTTCAAGTGATAACAGTGTGCCTCCGCCGAGATGATGGCATGGAGGACCTTTCGGAGCACCAGGCTCTATTTTTTCTTTGTTTTGTTTTGCAAGCCAAGAGCTAACATATATGGGTTTCTATAAAACCATTTTTGTTGTAACTGGGCTAAGCCTTTGAAACTTGCAGCTACTAGGGCATTATTTTGTATTTAAACTACTTTAATCACTTTGCTATTGTAGCTCGACTTTTTCACGCCTTTTCGCGCCTCATTTCGGAAACTCGAAAGAAGCCCTACAGTTCGGACTCCCGCGGTTCTGAATCTAATCTCACAAGTGCAATGTGAAATTGATAAACACCAAAAAGTCTAAATCTGGCAAATCTTTTGGAAAATTGATTTTAAATCAAAATGCCAAAATTGGACTGCTTTGCCAGATACAGAGTCGCCACCTAAATATTTTGTTTTGGAAAAATTTAGGAAACCTATGACTCGTGCCAAAGGCCACGTATCCATCATCACCAAGATTGTCTCGGCTCGGGAACTTAGGTATGAGAAGGGAAGGTTATGAATTGAGCACCCCTACTCGCCTGATCAAAAATCGGCCTCTACTAATCATGATACGATTTTTATCAACATTATATGCTCTTGTTCCGGTTTATTAGGCTAGCATTACTATGTGATTACACTACAAGTGTAAGAAGAAAGCAAGAGGTGCTCTAACCAGCCCAAAACATAGTTATAACATGTTAAAGTAAAGCCAAAAACATGCTGAGAACAAGCCAAGATAAGCCATAAAAAGATGTTACTTTGTAGTGCTAACAAGGCATGGCATAGAAAGACAAGGAGGGGAGGCCACCCCCTCCCATTTTGGGTCTCAAAACAAACTTTCTACCACTGAAATTCCCCTGGAATTCAGTGGTTTAAAGGCCAAAACAAGATTGTTTTAAAAGCTTTAAAAGGTGGCTCAAAAGGCTTCACAAGCCAAAGAGCAAAGGGAAGAATCACCCCTTAACCAAACAAGGTTCAAACCAAATTTAAAACCTTAAAAAAATAGAGTTTTTAGAGGTCAAAACCAGCCTCAAAGTAGTGTAAAAAGATGGCCAAGCACTTAGCTAAAAGAAAGCTTAAAAGGGGCAAGTTTTGACCCTTGCAGTACAGTTGCAAAATAGGTCCAAATTACAGCTCAAACCCACCTTAGGATCTCCAAATGATCCTCAAAGAACCTCAACTCCAAGATGAGGATGTTTGATTAAGGGTCTCTTTGCAAAAGTGTAGAGAATTCTAAGCTTAAGGCACAAAATAAGAAGAAAGAGAGGCTTCTAGAGAGAGAGGCTAAGATTTTGCTCACAAAATTTTGTAAAGAGAGAGGGGCTTTTAGAGAGAGAGCCTCCCAAACTTGCTAACCTTGCAAAATATGAGATATAGCCTCTGTATATATCAATATATGAGCTCAAGGTTGAAATATTTGATTACAGAACAGCTGGAGCTTGTGGAAACACTGGAGATAAATATCTACAAATATCTGAGTTTTGGACATAAGTGGCTGGTTGGCTAACTTTCCTGGCCAGCCGGCCACCTTAAGTGGCCGACCGGCTACTTTTCTGGCCGACAGCAAAAATTTACTTTGCAGGTCAAATTTCAAATTGGCATATCTCCTTCATATGGACTCCTTTTTAGGTCATTCTTGTGTCAAATTGAGACCCCGGAAGTAAGATTTCCAATGTGGAGCCTCACATCAAAATTATAAGTGTGCAAAAATTATGCCTCTTTTAGTGAAGACTGCTCAGTTTTGGTCCTCACGATTGATGCCTAACTGCTCCTCAGCTAGTTTTCTTTCCTCCTCTTCTCTTTTCTTCAACTTCAAACCCCTAAACAAGGTGTTTTGAAAGATTTTTTTTCAAGGATTTCACCTCTCTTTCATTTATTCCACTTTGTCCTTGCTCGTTTCCCGAAAAGCGAACATTTAACGAAATGCGAGCCTCGGAACATCGTAGGAACCTTTTCAAAAATATTTTGAAATTGAGGGTTTTAAGGTCTAAAAGTTTTGGTCAAAATGGTTTTGGTCCACAAATGGGGTGTGGGTTGGGATTTGAAGCTCCTCTTGCGAAGAAATTGAACCTTTGCACAGCATACTGCACCATCGAATGATCCAGTCAGTGGTGCCCAAGTCTTAAGGGCGGTAAAAATGGGGTGTCTAAGTACCCAAGTTTCCGAGCGAAACAATCTTGGTGATAACGGACACATGGCCTTTGGCACAAGTCATGGGTTTCCTTAATTTCTCAAAAAATATTTAGGTGGCGACTCTGTATCTGGCAAAGCAGTCCATTTTGGTAATTTGATTCAAAATTAATTTTTCAAAAGATTTGTTGGATTTGGACTCTTTGCTGTTTATCTATTTCACATTGCATTTGTGCGATCAGATTCAGAACCGCGAGAGTCCGATACTGTAGGGCTTATTCGTCTTTCGAAAGGGGGCACGGAAAGTCGAACTAGAGTACCCCTTATGCAAAATTTTTGAAGGACCTATGTACGCAAAAACATAAATCTAGGACACACGTGTTCCAAAAGGTCGTGCTCATGGAGCAAGTAAGCTCTATTTTATTGAGTGACACACACCCTAAGCTTAAAGACCCAGGTGCCCCAACCATTGCATGCATTATAGGAGGTCATTTCATTGATAGGGCCTTATTAGATTTAGGGGCTAGTGTCAATTTGTTGTTGTACTCTATGTACGAGGAATTTGGGCTTGGCAAGTTGAAGCCCACTACTGTCACACTCTAGTTGGTTGACCGGTCTCTCAAAGTGCCATATGATATGATTGAGGATGTGCTAGTAAAGTTCGATAGGTTTTATTTTCCTGTTGATTTTGTGGTTTTAGATATGGAACTGGTAGCCAGCTCTAGGAAACAAATCTTGGTGATCGTAGGTCGACCTTTCTTGGTTACGGCTAATACATGTATTAATTGTCGTACTGGGGTTATGGATGCTTCATTTGGGAATATGCAAATGAAACTCAATGTTTTCCAAGCATCCCAACAACCCCATGAAAGAGAGGAGTGCTTATTTGTGGATGTTCTAGGTAGAATAGTAGAGGGGGCTTTACCCTCCCTTCTCTTAGAGGACCTTTTAGGGGCCTGTTTAGCTCATTTTGGGTTTGACAATTTTGATATTGACAGGTCAGTGAGGAAATGAATGCTTTGCTTGATTCTTCTTCTACACCAGATTTTTCTTCGTGGAAAGCTCGGTTGAATCCCTTCCTCCTTTGTATAGAGAGCCCCCTATACCATCCTTAGTCACACCACCTATACTTGAGTTGAAGCCACTCTCGACCACACTCAAGTATGCATTTTTAGGGCCTTAAGATACTTTATCAGTTATCATTACATTTGACTTAACTGCTGAGCAGAAGAGTCAATTAATAAGAGTTCTCATGGCACATCGGAGTGCTATGTAGTGGTCAGTGGCCGATTTGAGAGGGATAAATCTTTTCGTGTGCATGCATCAAATACATGTTAGAAGAGGATGCCAAACCTTCTCGTGAAATGCAACAGAGGCTCAATCCAAATATGAAAGAGGTAGTAAAAAAAGAGGTTTTGAAGTTATTGGATGCGAGAATTATATACCTCATCTCAAATAGCAAGTGAGTGAGCCCCACACAAGTGGTGCCCAAGAAATCGAGCATCACTATTGTTGAGAATTAGTAAGGAGAGTTAGTCTCCACACGAACCACCATTGGGTGGCCAGTGTGCATTGATTATAAGAGACTGAATTCCATGACTAGAAAAGACCATTTTCCATTGCCATTCATTGACCAAATCCTTGAGAGGTTAGTGGGGCAGGGTTTCTATTGTTTTCTTGATAGTCACTTAGGGTATAATCAAGTTCCAGTGTACCTCATTGACTAAGAAAAGACCATTTTCACTTGCCCTTTTGGACTTTTGCTTATAGGCGCATGCCATTTGGGCTATGTAATGCACCCGTGACTTTTTAATGGTGTATGATGGCAATTTTCTCTGATATGGTGAAGAAATTTTTAGAGGTTTTCATAGATGATTTCTCGGTGTTTGGACCTTTTTTTTAGGAATGCCTTAGAAATCTGACTAGAGTGTTGAAGCGATGTACTGAGGCAAACTTGATCTTGAGTTGGGAGAAGAGCCATTTTATGGTTTGTGAGGGTATAGTGTTGGGACATATTGTGTCCCCTCAAGGTATAAAGGTAGACAAAGTTAAGGTTGACCTCATTGCAGGCCTTCCTCCACCAACTTCTGTGCGTCAAGTCCGTTCTTTTCTTAAGGTATGTGGGTTTTTATCATCGGTTCATCAAAGACTTTAGCAAAATATCACGTCCTTTGTGTAGTTTACTTGCTAAGGACGCACCTTTTATTTTTGATGTTGCACATTTCAAAGCTTTCGAAACACTTCGAGTGGCCCTTACTTCTGCTTTAATCATGAAATCACTGGATTGTTCACTCCCTTTTGAAATCATGTGTGATGCCTCAGACTATGTTGTCAGGGCAATTTTGGGCCAAAAGGTAAATGGAGCACCCTATGCTATTTATTATGCTAGTCGTACTCTCTTGATACGCAAATGAACTACACTACCACTGAGAAAGAGTTACTAGCCGTGGTGTTTGCCTTAGATAAATTCTGGTTCTATCTCCTAGGTTCCAAGGTCATAGTCTTCACTGATCACGTCACTTTGTGGTACCTATTATCAAAGAAAGAGACCAAACCTAGGTTGATTAAATGGATTTTATCGCTTCAAGAATTTGACCTAGAGATCCGAAACAAGAAGGGATCTGAGAATGTGTGCCGGATCACCTTTCTTGAATCCTTGTTGAGCACACCAGTAATCCTTTAATTTTGTATGATTCGGTCTCGGAAAGAACAACTTCTTGTGGTGTCACGAGCGAACCCCCCGTGGTTTGCTCATATTGTGAATTACTTAACCATTGGACAAATTCCTAAAAATTGGTCTAAGCAAGAGAAAGACCGATTCTTTTCACACGTCAAGTATTATTTTTGGGAGGATCTAGAGTTGTTTAAATGTTGTGCCAATTAAGTGATCTGATGGTGTGTGTCGAAGAGTGAGGTGCATAGCATTCTTACATTTTGTCATTCTTCGGCATGTGGCAGTCATTTTAGTAAGCATAAAATAGCCACCAAGGTTTTGCAAAGTGGGTTTTATTGGCCCACCATTTTTAAAGATGCCTATCAATTGTGTTGAACTTGTTTGTACTGTGAGCAAATGGGTTTAGTGTCTCATTGTGATATGATGCCAATGTCTCGTATTCGAGTGGTAAAGATTTTTGATGTTTGGGGTATTGATTTCATGGGCCTTTTCCCATCATCGTTTGGGTTTGAGTACATTCTCTTGTCAGTAGATTATGTTTCTAAATGGGTGGAGGCTATAGCTACTCGAACAAACGACCATAAAGTAGTGATAATTTTTTTGCATGAAAACATTTTTAGTCGTTTTGGGTTTCCTAGGGCCATAATAAGTAATCATGGTACACACTTTTATAATCGGTTCTTTGAGTCGGTAGTAAAAAAAATACTCCATCACTCATAGAGTTGACACTCCATACCACCCTCAAACTAGTGCCCAAGTAGAAGTATCCAATAAGGAGGTGAAACACATTATAGAGAAAACGGTTAGGCCAAATAGAAAAGATTGGTCAAAACGTTTGATTGATGTTTTATGGGCCTACCACATTGCTTATAAGACACCCATTGGGATGTCACCATATAGGGTAGTGTTTGGCAAAGCTTGTCACCTCCTAGTTGAACTTGAGCACCGAGCATTGTGGGCCATAAAGAAGTTTAACTTCGATATGGCCATAGTTGGACTTAATCGGAAATTGCAACTTAATGAGTTAGAGGAGATTAGGAATGATGCATATAAGAGTTCGAAATTTTTTAAGGCTTGGACTAAGGAATTTCATAATAAGAACATTAATCGAAAATCATTTGAGCCCGGCCAAATAGTTTGGCTCTTTAATTCAAAATTGAGCCTCTTTCAGGGTAAGCTTAGATCAAAATAGGATGGCCCCTTTGTGGTCACCGAGGCATTTATTCATGGCGCCGTTGAGGTGTAAGATCCACAGAACGGCCACACCTTCAAAGTGAATTGCCAAAGATTGAAACCTTATATAGAGGGGAATGGAAATGGTGATATGATTAAGTCCACTGCTTTGATGGACCCATTTTATTCTGATTGAAACTTGGAATTCTTATTTTCTTTTCTTTCCTTTCTATTATGATTTTTTTATTTTTATATATTTTACTCTTGCTATGCTACACATGATGTCTATAAGACTTTAAATCCTCTAAAGATGCAATTCCTTTGGTGTTAGCCTTGCTTGAACTGCATCTGACGATCTGGTATAGCCACCTAACTATGTTTGTAATGAGTTTCTAAGAGACCAACTCAAACGATGGAAACTAGAGTTCGAATGGTTAAGCCTAGAACGCAAAGGTTTGGAATTTCTGAGACTAAAGTCTGGTTTAAATACTCAGGAGTGTGGAGATTGCTTCAAAACCACCTTGGCTTGAACTCTATATGGCAGACCCATAGGTCGAGTTAGCTTTAGGTGCCTCAATTCTGGATAGCTAATCAACCTAGTCTGTCATCCTGTTGGAGAATATGAAAAGTTACAAACATGGTTAGGGAGAAAAGTAGTACCCGTGGTTTTCATATGAAGATTATACTTTTGTTAAGCATTTAGATATTTTTGAAGTGTTATACTTATTTCAAATATGAAATGAAGATAAAAATGGTTTGAAATGCTTTTGGGTTTGTAGACACCCCATTTTTGACCGTCTTCAAGACTTGGACGTCATCATTTGAATACTCGATGATCATCTATGTTCGCTCATTTTGAGTTCCCGGAGGTCTCGGCCGTGTGCCTTGCCTCAAGATCTCTCAACTCGTCTGTTTTGTGCTTGGTTGTTGACCAAACACATGTGTTTTTGCTCTTGAGGGTAGGAAGTGGCTTATTGGCCATCCCCTTAACCCACCGGCCATGGCCTGAGGCCACCGGCCGTGTTTTCTTGCTATTGGCTAATGGTATTGGCCGATCGGCACTTTAGTTGGTCGGCCAGCCATTTCTTTAGTCGATTGGCCACTTCTTCTGGCCGAGGCCTTTTCTTTGCCTTTTTCAGGCATTGTGCATGCCAGCTGTGCCAGCTGGTGAGCACAGACTCTGCCCTCCATACACGTGTATGGAGGGATTTCATCCTTGAGCTTAGCTTCTCTTAGAAGCTTGGAATTGGATTTTCTATAAAAGGAGGGCCTCCCCTCCCTTTCCAGGGGTTCAGCCAACTGATATAGAAGTTAGATATATATCTCTCTCTAGATTTGTGTGTGTGTTTGAGCTCAAAAGTGTGTTTTGTTCTTACTATTACACATAAACACCTAGCACTACACTATCCTTGGTTGCTGAGGCACTAGAAGGTTGATTTCAGAGTTTTTGAGTTGGTTTTGATCCAAAAAGGGTGCTGGAGTTGGTGTTCTTGAAGTGTTCTTCAAGGGTGAGTCAATTTACTTTTGATACCCCATTTTGGCTTAAGCTTTTACACATACTTGCATGCTGTTTTAAGCTTAGTGTCCTACTGAAAAAAGTTTTGTATTTTCATGCTAAATATGTTTGTTTAAGGTCACTTTTGTGTTGGGGGTTGTCTACCTCCCCCTCCCCTCAGGCCTTGTTTGGCCTCATTTTGTGCCTCTTCCTTTTGGCTTTGGAACCTTTCTTGTTTCAACCTTCTCACCACTGAAATCCAGAGGATTTTCAGTGGTGGAGAAGTGGTTTTGAGGTCTTGCATAGGGGAGGGACACCCCTCTCTCCTTATGTCTCATTTGCTTGCCTTAAGGGCTCATAATGGTAGCATATTTACTTAGTTTGTTTTAACTCCATTTTAGCAAGTATTTGGTGTTGTTTGGTCATGTTGTACCTCTGTTTCATGTTGGTTTAATGGCCTCATGCATACACCATACACTTGTCTTGCAATCCTCTCATTTGCCATAACATGTATCTTGCATTTGGACTATCATGCTTGCATATTTTGACTCGACCCAAAGGAACTTTTAGTCATATTTCAGCATGTTAAAGCTCTGTTTGGTGTCGTTTTGATCATATATGTCATGTTTTGTATAGCCTTAGTTCATCCTAGCTTGTTAGCTTTGAAGGCCTAAGTCGCATGATTGCATTACTCGGTTCATTCTCATGATTTGGCATCATTTCACATGAGATTTCAGTCCATATAATATGGCCATGCATTCGCATTCATAACATTTTCCATGCATTAGAAGGTTTGTGTTTTATGCTTCAAGATTGGGCCATTGTGCATGCCTCTATGCTTAGACCATTTAGATACCATCTAAGTGGGTTTTTGAGTTTGTTTCAACATGCCATAACTCTGTTTTCCATTGCTTAAATCATGCCATGTTTGGTTGTGTCAGGCGTAGTATAACACCTCTTTGATAGCATTGCATGCCCCATTATTTTGGCATTGTATTCTAGCTTGTTTTGGCTAGCTTTGAGCTCACTTTTGGTCTTGCTTGGACCTGCCTCGGGACTGTTTTAGGTCCCCTTGGCCCTTTGGGGTTTGCTTCACATAGCCATGGCTTGAGCCCCTTGACTAGTCTCAAGTTTTAGGCTCCTTTGTATGCTTTACTTGCATGGCTTGGTTGATTTGGCATCATCCCTTGCATATTTTCAGAGCTTATCATGCTTGTTATTTGTCCATATTTGTCTCTTTTAAATGTGCTTAAGAGTCGACCTTTTTCGTGCCTAAGTGTTGGACCTTTACATGCGCATGTTTGGGTGTGTTTTGTCCATCATTTCTTGGCACTTTGGCCACTGATTGTGGCATGGCTGAGGTCTATCCTTTTGGTTTAAGTCCATTAAGCATGTTTGCTTTCATGATATTTGCATGCTTTGCATTTACATGGTCCATTACCATTGCATACTTGCTCCAAGATGTATTATTGCATGCTTCCTCCATTGTATTGATGATTGCATGTTTGGGCTGTTTGCATGATTCTTGACATGCTCATATTACATTGACTTCGCTTGTATGCTTAGGTTGATCGCATTGGGTTGCATTGCTCATGTTACATTACATTAGTTGCATGCATTGCATTGTGTTTGGTTTGGGGTGTCAAACTAAACACGAGGAGTGAGGGACGTTCGTACTTGAAGTGACGAAACGTCCCTCAATCCTTAGTCGCCGACGCTCTTGATCCAAGCATGATAGAGTTCTAGGCATTCATATGTTTTGTTGCATTCATTCCACATTAATTTGCACACTTGGCACCTTTGGCCATCATGCATTGAAATGCGTGATTGGTGGCCCGAGGGTCGAGAGCCATACTCCCTTGAGTTCATAGCATGATGGGAGAGTGGCTGTGCACACATTGTCTTGTAAATGTCTTGCCATGCACTGTCTGTCCTCTGCTGCAGCAAAAACAGGATTCTGCAGGAAGAGATGGTCGGTCGGCCATCTTTAGTGCCGGCCGGCCATTAATTGTTGGCCGAGATCCCCACAAATGGTCGATGACCATTTTCCAATGGCCAGTGGTCTCATCTCTTGGCCGGTGACATCCCACAGTACTCAGGGAGTGTTTCAGAAGCAGCTTTGGGACTTGTGCAATTTTCAGAGGCATAAAACAGTGCAAATAGAGGCAACATGTGGCATGGCAACGGATTTCCGAGCGAGGCGAATCGAGCATGCATCATCCAATCATTTCGAGGCGGAGCTGCGGCGGCCTCTTTAATTTCATACTTAGATTGTTTTGTAATTAATTTGTTAATTAATTAAAGGTTTTGTAATATTTAATTAGCTAGGGTAGTTGATTAATTATTCGGTTTGTATTATTTATTCGGATCCTCCGTCGAGAGGGCGAATTTTGTAATAAGTGTGCGTGTGAATGTCTTCCAACCCCATGTCTTTCTTCCTTTTACTTACCTGCTTTTAAATGATTAGTTTTGGGTCATGTCTCAATTAGCATACTTATGTCAGCATGTTTGCATACATTCATACGTATTGCACGCACCGGGCTCGGCGCATCATACTAATTGCATAGTATTTCAATTCCAACTTGAATACGTGTATCGAATTGTCGTATTTCACATGCCATTCTTAGATTAGCCGAGCCTATTCTAGTTGCATTTTGCATGTGTTGCATTAGCCATCTTAACATGAACTAGGATCATGCATGCATGATTTCTAACTAGTTTCTTGTTTTGGCTCGGAGTACACTGTGAGTGTTTATGCTTTAGCATCTTGCATGTGTGTAAATGTTAACATGATAGCATGCTTGCCATGAGGCTAATTGCTTATGTGATATAACTGCCTGAATGCCTGTGGGTGAAGGTTAGATTGCTTGAATTGGAATAATTCATCGAAATCCGTGTTTTAGCCTACTTGTGAGTAGCAAAATTTAAAACCATTTCCAAATAGACGGATATGTGATGCTTTGTTCCAAGTTAGGCGATCTAGTCTATACTTGTTTTGCTGTGCGCATCACGTAGTAAAGATTAGCCAATTAACCGGAATAAGAACGTATGTGTTTTCAAAAACGAGATATCATGTTTAGTAGTGGCCGATCTTTGATCGGGCGAGCGGGGGTGCTCATAGCTGACCTTCCTCAATCGTACCCAAGTTCCCGAGCCGAGGCAACTTTGGTGATGACGGACACGTGGCCTTAGGCACGAGTCAGGGTTTCCTAAATTCTCCCAAAATAAAATATTTAGGTGGCGACTATGTATCTGGCAAAGCAGTCCATGTTTGGCACTTCTTTCTTAAAAATCAGTTTTCCAAAACGATTTGCCGGATTTGGACTCTTTGGTGATTTATCAATCTTGCATTGTACTTTGCGAGATCAAATTAAGAACCGTGACGTTTGAGTCCGAACTATAGTAAGCCCAAATGAACAAAACGGGATTTTTCCCGGGACGTTTGGGGACGTCTACAGGGTTGTACTTAGGTTAAGAAATGGTATAATTTCTTAAAGTTAATAAATAATAAAAAAATTCTGCACGTGTGGCACAAATTCAGGTCCCCATATTCGCTAATGCATTTATTGCACGAGTAGGAGAAGGTGCGGCATGGTAGCCGCACGTGCGGCCTAGGTCCCACACATGTAGGAGAATGTTCTCAAATAGTGTTGGTGTAATGTTTCATGTGTAGGTGCGAGGGATGGTGTGGCGTGTTATCCACGTGCGGCACGTCGGAATTTTCAAAACAAAAAAAAAAAAATGATTTCTTTATTGCAAATTCTTAATGTATTTTATTTATTTATTTATTATTATTTCTCTTCCTAACAAAAAAAATTGATTTCCTTTTCTACAACCCTAGACCCACTTTAAGTCACTCTCATACACTCTCTCTCTCTCTCTCTCTCTCTCTCTCTCTCTACCTTATCAACTTTTTCTCATTCTCTCTCTCTACCTTATCAACTTCTTTCTCATTCTCCCCTACTCAAACCCCACCATCACCAACCCTTCTTCCTTCAACCTTCACCCAACCTCTTCTCACTACTACCTTACCATCGGAACCTCACCACTAGCGCCCTATCTTCCCTATGATCGACGACCCTCTGGTGGCCATTTTTTTTTCCAACGAATCTCCAATCTTCTTTTCTTCATCCTCTTTCTTCATACTTTTTCAAGATAACCACCTTCTTTTTGTTTAGATTTTTCTTTTGTAGTATAGTTCCTTGGTAGGGTAATAGTAGTTTGGATCATTGTTCATAAAAAAAAAATTTTAAAAAAAAATGCTGCGTTGCAAGAACTTGACTGCCGCACGTGCGGTCATCTCCGGCGCACGTGCGGTCCACAACCAAAAAAAAATTATTTTTTTGTTTAGCAGAATTTGTTATTTTATTATTTATTAGGTTGTTTTTTTTTTATTTTATTTTCATTATTTAATTGATTAAAATAGTTTAGTTCATTACTTGTTTAGTCAGTTAGTTTTTATTTATTTAGTCATTAGTTATTTAAATAAAATATTAATGTGTTTAATTACATTATAGATAGCTAGTTAGTTTAATTTACATGAATATGTGTAGTTGTGGTATACTAATTTAGTTCCATACTTGTTAGTGTTGTTTATTTTTATTTTTATTTTATTATTTATTTATTATTTTTGAACATATTGAACACACACATATCCAAAAAAAAAAATGATGATGAGAATTGCATGTGGTGAAATAAGTAGGCAGACTTGTGCTTTGATATTCTCTATTATTCTCATGCTAGTTCCACGGGTATGTGTGTATATGTTTTTGGTGTGTGCAGGACATAAGTAGACGGCTTGTCCACCCGAGCCTCCAAAAAGGCCAGATTCATCCTCCTCGGCACCGCTGCCGCCGCTACCACTGTCACCACCATCCTCGCCACCACCACTAGTTCAGTCACCAAGACCAAAGTGGGCTTCTCGCCAGCTTCACAAGCTCACTCCGTTCAACATCCTATATTTTCAAAATGACCCATCCACCTTTTGGGTCATTCAATAGCTTCAACTCCGGCAATAATTAGGTATTTGCACTGTTATTGCGCTAACTTATCCTCGTCTGGTTCGGCTTTTCTACCAGAACATGTACAAGGAGCCCATGGTATCATCTCCCCACCTTCTGTCCACCATAGATGGCCACATTATCAGCATCATGCAATCCATGATTGCCAGGGTGTTAGGTCTCTATAATGAGCGTAAAGGTCATTCATTCCCTGAAGTTGCAGATAATCAACCCATACCCCGCATTATCCAAGAATTCTTTCTAGGGGCCCATGGTGATCCTAACTTCACGTGCCTGTGCCAGAGCAAGCTACCTGCTCGCTTATTATTCCTTGACTCAGTGTTGTATAAGAATGCCCTTCCACTTGGGCACAAAGCTAAGTACTGACAGGAGTTTGTGTGGGTCTTACATTGTTACCAGCATGGTTACGGGGTAAACCTTCAGCACGCGATTTGGGTGCATATGCGGAAATTTATGTGGGATGCCATTCAGCCTCAACCCTTGCAGAACACAACTTGGTCTCTGCCCTTTGCCAACGTGCTCAAGCTCCTCTTCCAGCTAAATGACCTTCCGATTGATCCGAATGAGGAGACTGACCCTACCTTCCTGACTTTCAACTAGCGAGAATGACAACATAGCGTATCTCAGATACCACTACAGGGCGATGTCCTGGTTGCTGAGGTAGATGATCCCATACATGGCCCACCTCCTCCTGCCCCTCTTGTGCCTCCATATGATGAGCCCATATACATGACTCAAGAGGAGTACTTGCATCTTCAACACTCGGTGAATCAGGTCCACAGTACTTTTCAGGATCACCACCAGCTTTTTCATGGGATTGCGCACGGATTATCAAGCGTATCAGGATCATTCACTAATGGCATTTGACCAAATCAACACCCGACAGCTCGACTATCAACAATCGGTTGCATCCATGCAAACTGAATTTTATGCGTATCGGGAGTCGAGCCAGCAACGTTTTGACCAGCTCGGCGCTCGGGTTCATGATGAAGCGTTTGAGACTCGGACGTTGATGCACGCCTTGTTTGAGTAGCATTTTCCATGACTGCCACCACCGGATTCTCAGTAGTAACAAACTATCTTTTGCTTTGTTGTCTTCATTTATTTATTTATTCTCTTTCTTAAAATTTAAAAGAAAAAAAAAAGTGTGTTCGTATCTGCCTAGCTAAATGTGCACCTACAATGTCTGGTAATATTCTCTCTCTTTATTATTTACTTCGCATTTGTTTCCTTTGAGGACAATATCATATTCAAGTTGGGGGATGAGGGTATTTTCTTTCGTGTATTTCTACTTGCCTCATAATTCATAATTCATGTTTATACTTGCTTCACTTGATTGCACCACTTCACTTGGTGTTGACTTATTGCTAGTAAGGTGGTGATATAAGCATATGTTAATTGGGGAACATAGTAGATTTGTATGAAAAGTGTTTATTGAGTAAATACTCGCATGTGATGTTTGCACTAGGATAGTTGTTTGTGTTTTTAGTATTAGTAGACTTGTCATGGGCATGCCTTGATTCACATGAACACACTATTATAGCGATGACCTCTCTATTATAATTCCTAGTGTACATCATTAATAATTGCTAGTGTTGCAGAAAAAATAAATAAGTAGCCTTGATTTTCACCAAAACAAAAAAACAAAAAATATAAAATAAAAACTTGATTTTTTTGGGTTTGTAGCATTTTTAACTCGAGTTATTAAGCCCGTAGGGGTATTTCTACACCTAGTGCCCTAAAACCATCTGGTTTGGGAGTATTGGCCCAATACTTGCTACATTGGTTAATTAGAAAGTTTAAGAGACCTAGACATTACACAGTTAAGGAAACATAAGGAAAATGACTTGTTTGGATCCGTAGCCTTTTCAACTCAAGTTATTAAGCCCGTGGGGGTATTTTCACACCTAGTGCCCTAAAACCATCTGGTTTGGGAATCATTGGCCCAATGCTTGTTACATGGGTGATTAGAAAGCTTAATGGATTAGGACATTGCACAATCTTTCAAAAAAAAAAAAATTTTTTGTGAGATTCTTGGTTGCAAAAGTTTAGTTTTTCTGTATAGGTTGGATGTTATTGCGAGTTACATTGGGTTATTATAGTGGACAGTTAACTAGTTATGGAAATTGCACTTTACACCGGAGGTACTGATGATGTGTTTTACTAGTATTCACAAGTACATGGAACTTAACTTTTGTAATACTGAATTGTGTTTTTTGCTCAATAGATTCCTTCATGCTTGTCCATTGTGCCTTCAATGACTCATCATGTCTTAATATTGCACTATACTGGCACATAAGTTAATTCTTGAGTGTGGTGTGGTTAATTGTTGTTGGGCAGATGTAATTATGTTAATGTTTGTGGTTATCATTTCTGGAAACCTTCACGAGACTATACTCATCAACTTGGGATATTTTTGTGGTTTAAAGGCTTGTTACATACACTAAATGTAATCGTTCTTTCCACGAAAGAGGAGGTAGCTAGATTTTATTTCATTTTTTTTTTTTTTTTTTCCTTGCTTGAGGACTAGCAATTTGAAAGTTAGGGGGATGTGATTGAGGCCGAATTATACAACATTGAGGCCGATAATTAGGTTCTCTTAATCTTACTTGTCAGTCAAATTGTATATTTTATGTTTGCTTAATGCCAATCAAGTTGGATGCGGTTGAAGTACAAAATGAGCAAAACCACAACATGTTAGCCATAAAAGTACTTCCCAAACGTTCGAAGGGCCATTCCTGCACGTGCAGTCCAACCAATGAAGCAACACAGATACTGCAAAAAATTACACGTGCAGAGGATTTTTCCTGTACGTGCGAAACCCTCTCCGTATGTGCACGTGTGGCCGTACCTTGAAAATTATGCTCGATGTTTTGAACCTGCTTTCGAAATTCTTGAGATATAAAAGGCAGAAGAAAAGGCTGGATTAGGGTTTTGCAATTTTTCAAAGGATAGGAGGCTCTAGGGTTTGAAGAGAAGGGTTTCAAGCTTCAAGAATATCTCTCATGGTGGTTTTCTCCTGCTCTACCTCTTTCCACTCCTCTATAAGTAGCTAGTTCTTCTATTTTTAGGGTTGTGATGAAACCCTAGCTAAGTAAATATGGTTTTCTTTTTTATTTTTGATTATGTAATGGTTTCAACAAGTTGTATGGTATTCATGAAGTTTTTAAATAAATTTTTCATTATTTCTTTAAGTATTCTTCCTTTTGTGATTGTTGAATGCTTTCCATGCAATGTTTTTTTTTTTTTTTTTACTTTCATATTCAAATAATTATTAATATATGAGATTGGGGGCAAGCGGCATCGTTTTGGATGGATTTGGTGCTAAAATTTGAAATTTTCATTAGTTTAACAAACGGAGATGGACGGAGGGCGTAAATTATGACACAAAATGAAATTCAAGGTTTAAATTAATGAAATTGAAACCCTGTGATTTAATTTGAATTTTTTTTTGGTAATTTGTCCTTTTTTTTTACTTACACATGCAACTGTACGAATTATTAGGTGCTCTAAGTGCATCACATGGCAATGACATCCATCAATTATCATGTTTTTATGTACCAGCACAAAATCATGGGCCTCACATTTTTCAATCAATCACAACTCTCTTGTGGCACCACTACTTGGTCATGTCTCAAGAGCACTAAATAACTTCTAAGTAGCCACAGTTTAAGATGTTGATGTGACATTTATTTTTATTTTTGTTCTTTCAAAACTTGATAATTTTTATATACATTCATTTTTAGGGAGTATTTGAGATACTTTAAATAAGTATATTTTTTAACTTTTTATAAAAAAACGTAAAATATATGTTGAGTTTAAAGTGATGTGACACAGAGGTGATATGACCTAAATAAGATGATTGTGATCTAAATAGGATAATGTGTTAAAATAGCATATGTTATTTTAGCACATGCCAACACCCCCTTAATAAAATTTATATTTATGTAATTTACACAATAAGATCCATCAAACAAGACTAATATTGAATATAAAATGTTGTAAGAATAGAATATTAATTTTTTAGTTGTACGAACAAAGAATTTCTTAGTTTGTGAAACTGAGAGTTTCAATTTTTCACAGTTTTAAAACTGAAAAATTTCTCAATTTCGCACAGAAATTTCCATACAGTTGTTTCGCCAAAATATATATATATATACATATATTTTTATTTTTATATAATTTTATATTTAATATCAATAAGACTACAAACCTATACTTATGAATTCAGAATTTGTCCAGAAAAAAGAAATCAATGGTTTAAATTCATTTGGACCCCACATTTCATCAATTTAGGCCTCTTTTGGCAATATCTAAAAAAGTTGGCTTATTGGCATATTGGCTTATTTATATCACATTATCTCTCTACTTTTCTACACGTCTTTTCATAATAAGAAAAAAAAAAGATCAATTTATAAGCTATACGCAAAACAATCCTTAATCTTCACTATATAAACATATTATTGACAAATTATGGGTGGATTGTCTTGATTCATAGCATTTTTCATTTAATATTGGTTTTCTTTGATAAATCTCGAAGAGTAAGTTATAAAAATAAAAATTTTACAATATAAAAAACAAATGCGTTGTATAAAAATTATGAAATTTTAAATTTTAAAATATAAAAAAAAATTATCATATCATCACGCTTTTGCATCAGTATGTTTCAGGTTCTTTCCCCTTTTTATTGAGGACAAAATCATCTAAAAATAAAAATAATTGAAAAAAAAAAGGATTATTAGAATAAAGAACTTTACACGGGACTTATCTTAGCACAAACTCATCAAATAGGACTTGTAGATAATTACTTCAAAAGAAAATAAATATTATTAGGCACAAAACTAGTGGGTATTATGGCGGATTCATTGTCTTCGTGTTTCTTGATAAGAAAATTTGATTAAAAATGGTTCAATTATAATATTTTTTGGCTAATATTTCTTTTTTTTAATGTGTTCTAAAGACACATGTTAAAAAATTTTAAAATATATATATAAATTTTGTATTGCATTGGGAATATACCATTTTTTAAATAGTTTTTGAGCAAAAATTTATTTTGACCCCTTGTGATTTGAGGTTAGGGTATTTTATCACCCTATGGTTTTAATATAGCAAGAAAGTTCCCGTCTAATTTTGGATTAAAGTGCAATCATTAATACTGTTAACAATGGATGTGAAATAACTATAATACCCTCTAACCTTATACCTCTTTTGTTATTTTCTTTATCTCTCATCTCTCACACACATAATTTATAATGTCTAACATTAATTCATTAAATCACAATTAATTATAAGTTCTTATATATTGTAATTCTTAAATTTTTATTCTAATTTTAATTTAATTATATTTTAAATATCAATTAATCCTAAATATTTAATTATTTATTGCAATTCCTAACTTTTTAATCTAATTTTAGTTTAATTATATTTTAGATCATAATTAATCTTAAATTCCTATTTATTTATTGTAATTCCTAACATGTTAATTTAATTTTAATTTCATTATATTTTAGATATATTCTTAATTATTATTAATTTTATATTTTTATTTAATTATATTTTAAATCAATCTTTAATTATGTTTTAACTTATTTTTTTAATTAACATATTAATCTAATTTTAGATTGGGAGAAAAAGGGAACAAAATTATCTTTTTGTCGTATTAATTTCACTTCTTTTTTTCAAAAAATCAAACTTACTTTAAAAAATTATGTGTGTGAAACACCTTCCGTTAGTTTAAATATTAAAACCAACCGTGACACAGTCCAAAATCACATGAAAATTTTCTTATTATATTTAAACCATGAGGGGATAAAATCCTCTAATTTCAAACCATAAGGAGGTAAAATATTACCTTTATTTTTTGGATAAATTACAACAGTAACCTTTGTATTTTATCCTTGTGTCGTTTTAGTCACTGTATTTTAAATTGACTTGATTTTGACTCTAAATTTATGATTTTATCTCAATTTTGTCCAATTGATTCAACTCTTAACATTTCTTTTTATACAAAATACGCACATAAATGTCACGTGTCATACTTTTAGAGGCAAAATTATAAACTACTCAACTCAATTAGTTAATCTCAACTAATTTAGTGATAATTTTTTTTAAAAAATACTAACAATATTATTAATTTGACCAAGTTAAAAAAAAATCCAAAATTAAACCAATTAAAAATATAAAAATCAAAATAATATAAAAAATAAAATATAAAAACCACCGATATTATTTGTCCTATTTTTCTAAAGTTCTCTTCACACTACAGTCTCCAATAATCAATAAAGGCACTGGCACATAGATTTTGAAGCTGGGTGATCCTAATGCACCATCAAATTTTTTTTCTCTACACCCATTTTATCTTTTAAGGCACAACAATTTATTCCCAAAGTGAAAAATTAACTATGCATGTGGTGTATGCCAAAAAAAATAAATAAATAAAAATTATTAAAAAAAATTAAAAGATGTGCTAAGAAGGTTCCTTAAACCTGTTTCGATCTTTGAAGAGAGGAGAAGATCATGCGTTTATTTTTTATTGAGAAAATTATAAATAAAAATAAAAGTAAAAAATTAGAGGGTTTGACCTTTATAACAAAATAATTTTAATTTTTATAATTTTATCAATTTAAAACTTAATCTTTTGATTTATTTCAATTTAGACCATCAACATAATTTCGTTAAGTAAAACCCACAACAAAAAATTAAGGTTTTAGAGACCGAAATTTAAGGACAAAATTATTTTTTTGGCATCAAATATTTTTGTTGCGAAAAGTATCATTATATTTTTAGCAACTAAAATTTGACATTAGTGATGAATTATTATCCTTTTGAAACCAAATTTTTTGTCTCAAAAAATAAACCATTTTGAGATCAAAACATTTTGTGCCTAAAAGTCTATTTATTAGAGACATGTTCAAAATTTTGTCGCTAAAAGCCTTAATTTTTACTTTTCGGGAAGACTTTTTAGCGACTATCCTCGTGATGATGGAAATTGGTCCCTAAATGTCATTTACAACAAAATTTTTACTTTTAGATACCAAAACATTTGGTCTCTACAACTCTGATATGTTGTAGTGACCGAGGAAAAAAAGATTATTTTAATTACTAAACTCAATGTAGGTATTTATGAAATGTCTAAATATTATTTCTCATTGAGTTTAATGATTAAACTACTCTCTTTGTTTTTGTCAATTTTATTTAATGAAAATAAGTAGATGATTTAAATGGAAAACAAATAAAAAAATTAGGGTTAAATTGATTAAATTAAAAATTAAAAATTCATAATTTATTTTGTTTCAATGATCAAACTGAGAGAATTTTTTTTTATTATTATTATTATTTCTTCTTTTTGTTTTCTGTATGGTACAATATTTAAAAGGAACACTGCCTCTCTCCAATTATGAGTACATTCTCTCCATTATTTAACATAGGATTTTTGCTCGCTTAATTTTAAAATCTTCATGTATGGATTATAAATGAAAAAAATAAGACTATTATAATAACAAGTTCCATTTTCAAAATACATAATCAATTTATTTAAAACGAATATAATAAAGTCATATGTAATTATTTGAGCAATTTAAAATATACACATATCTATTTTTTTATAGATAGTCTACCACGTGAACGATGAAATAAACAAAGTCCTGTGAGACCCAAATGAACATTTTGTGGCACCTTTAAAAAAAAAAAAAAAAAACTGAAATTAATTATTGGCTTCTTTAAAACAGTTTTAGAGTCCCCAAATAATTAAATTGCAATTTAAAACAGTTTTAGAAAGAGCAATTTAAAACAGTAATTTGTTGGGAGATTTTATTGTTATCTAATAAGGTAAAAGGGAATGATTGGAACAGCATGCATGTAAATTGTGTCTGTGTGTACTGACCAAGATTATAATAAAATTTGAACTAATTGATTATTTGAGTTCTAATGATAGATGAAATAAAATCTAGGGCAAGGTTCAATGTTGGAAAGACAGTCCTGTTACATGGTTTCCTCCATAGCATGCCAAAGTTCACTTTGAAGAATAAATTTTGGGTATAGCCAATCAAAATATTCATATTGAGATAGCATGTATTATATGGTTGGATTAGAATGAGACACTAGATATCTAACTAATTTTGTCGGTAATATTTTATTAGTCAATGACACTATGTAAAACACAAATTTTTTGATAACCTAAAATTGAGATTTTAAACAGGATTTTTTGGACTCACTCCAAGAGTGCAAACTTATCTGCTAACCTTACATATCAGGTGAAATAAGATATCAGAGCTTGAACCTAAGTCTTTGTAAATAGAATTTAAGTGACTTACATTCAAGTTGAACCTTACGAGTTTGTAAAACATGATATTACAGTTACACTCAATAATTATTCCACTCTGAGAGTGGGAAGAATCTTAGTTGTTGATCTGAATATTAACATTCATATTAAGGTCGTGAATGCCCCATTTTACAAATTGGTAGGATGATGAATATGGGAATAAAAAATTGAATACTTGAATTTAGCATCATGTTCAATAAGATAATACCTTTTTTACTAAGTCAATTCTTGCTTCAAGGTTATGGATCTCTCTTTGGTGACAGAAAAGATGAAAATAACTAAATATGGATTTCTCACTAATTGATGTACTGTATTTGGATTAGTCTTTATGATATCTTTGAGTATTTTAACATTATTGTTCATTAATAATCCATAAAAAATATATATATATATATATATATATGTTACTGAAATGCTTGACGATAATCCAGTGATTTTTATTAATTATTGTAAACCACCATGAATCTACTTGATAATATGTTGTAATTATACATCTGTCAAATAAAATTAAGCCAAATTAATTGAGAATGTGACTTCTAATCATTAAAAAAAAAAAATGCTTAAAAATAAAATTTTAGTATTCAATATAGTTACATTGTTATATTGATAATCTAATGTGTGGCTCACATAATAATCAAATCGATGAGTGCACAAAATATTTAAAAATAATATTGGTGCTTTCTATATAAAAGATGAGATACATCACATTACCTAATTAGTCTTATATAAACTATCATACTAATCAAACATGCTACCCAATCTCACCAGTATTACTCAATGTAATGGGCTAATATTAAATAAAAATCTGACTAGGGAGAGACAAGAATACCATCCGTAAATAATAATAATAATAATAATAATAATAATAATAATAATAATAATAATAATAAACAGAAATGTATACAAAAATATTAGTGTATATTCAGGTTCATTTTGATTGGGATTCCCACCATTTTAACAATGAATTAATTCACACATTGATTTTTTTTGTATATATTTTATTATATTTTTTTGTACAAGTAGCATTATTGTAGGATGGAAAGGAAATGAAAAAGTATTAACCGTTCTTGGAGTCCTACTTCTATTCGACTTATTGGACCTACTTGGTACAGTTCCATATAAGTTGAAAGTTGATACAATCAAAGAACAGAAATTAAAAACACATTTTTTCCTAATTCTCAATAATCACATTTTTCTAATTTATCTATTTCTACTCCATATGCTATAAACAAAAATTACACCAAAAAATTCGAACATAAAATTTTAAAGTAAATTAATAAAAAAAATTAAAAAATGCCATAAAATACATTAAATGGGACCACAAGTAGACACTTGCTTGTGCTTCCCACTTTCTTCCTTTACTTCTTATAAAGATAAAGAAATGATAAAAGGGTGAGAAGAGAAGGGCACAAAAGGAGTTGGAGATTTTTGGAAGGTTGCTCTCTCAAAACCCAAAGTGTTGCACATGGGACAAAGATGTCTATCTATTCCATTTCCTCTTTTATGTTTTTGTGCTTTCTGAATTTTGAGGGCAGTGGATTTGCCTTGATTGTCCCAACAGTAGGCTCCCCACACTAGGGCACTTCCCCCTAATCTTGTCCTAATAGTCCCAAGACATGTTGGGGCCATTCGCTCCTCAATGGTCCTCTAATCTCTCACCATGTGTCTAGTTAGGTTTTGTAGTGCATTTCTTCCATTGAGATAAGTTAAAATGTTTCTTTTTATAGTATAATAATTTGTGAAAGTTTGTTAAAGAGACACCAAGATTATATGAAATCCCATTGATTGGATGAATATTCATTCCACTACCAAAAGGGAAGATGAGAGTTTGCTAAAATACAATGAAGGCATGGCAAAGAAAGGAGGTCAACTCATCCATAATGATCTTCATGAAGCTATCACACCACTTTACAAAATTTTCAAAATTACAAGTCTATATACACAAATAGGAAAGGAGAACGGAAGACTTTACTCCATGCAACACCCTTCCCTTGTCTTACTTTATTCATATTTAGTAAATGCTATTTTGATATCAAATATATCTATGTTTAGTGAATGTTATTTTGATAAGCAATCTTATCTATTAGACCACTCTCCCACCCTTGACTGCCGTGCCTGTCTCATCCCATTGGATATAGGCTTTTACAGATTTTGTAATAGTGTGATTGTAAGGGAATTTTGAAGAATTCAAATGTCTGTAATTCAGTTGGTCTGGTAGCATTTCCATCCAATCAGTAAGTTATTTGGATGACACTTTGCATATTAAAGAGAGTTGTTCATGATCCTTATTTTTCTATCATAGTACATATCAATGCTAAGTTTAATATTGAAAATGCAAGATTTTTTGGGCAGAAAAAAGAAAAAGAGGTGCATTATATAGACTACATAGAATAGAAGAGTTTTTTTTTTTAAAAGATCATTTATATGATCCATCAATAATAAATATATATTTATCTCTGTATAATTGGGATGGGAAGGGATTACCATTCCCTAACATTGTCCAATTCCTTTCAAGTTTTTCATTTCATTTTCATCTAAATGCCAATCCTACTTTATTAAAAAAACTCTCAAATCCTAGGAAGCATGGATACGAATACGGAATACGGGTACGATACGATACGGATACGGCGATACGACAAATTTGAAAAAGTAGGATACGGATACGGCGGGGATACGTTCATAAAAAATATTATTTTTACAATTTTTTAAAAATGTAACATACATAAAAATAAAACTTCAACAATTTTTAGTAATGTAGCATACATAAAAATAAAACTTAAAGCAAAGGACAACTTGATAAAAAAAAAGAAAGATTCCTATGAAGCTAAGAGTCTTCAAGGTCAATAGTTTCAACTTGTTCCCCTTCATCAGTGAATATCACAGTTTTCATATCTCGTTCATCAAGAGAAAGACTTGCAATTTCAAGTAAGCCTGCACTCTCCAATGAATCAAAAGCATCTCCACCAACATCCTTGTAACATGCCCGGGGGGTACCCGCGCGCGTTAAACAGTTCGGACTCCCGAGATCTCTTTGATCTCAAGTCTCACGAGTGCAATGTGAAACATTGATGAGAGTCCAGATTTGGCAACTTTTATTGAAAATCCATTTTATTGCAATTTTGTCAAAAATGGACTGCGGCATCAGAACTCAGAGTCGCCACCTAATATTTTGGGAAATTAGGAAACCCATGACTCGGTGCCAAAGGCCACTGTTTGTCGTAACCAAGGATGCTTGGCTCGGAACCTTAGGTATGAGAGGGGAAGGTCAATAATGAGCACCCCCACTCACCCGATCAAAAGATCGGCCTCTACTAAACCATGATATGACTTTTATTTTCTTTATATGTTTATGTTCTGATTATTTTAGTAAATCCTAAAATTTACTATGTGAAGCATACAAGTATAGACTAGTTTGCTCAAATTGGAACAATTCAACTTCATGTTTGTTTTTCGAAAAGGGTTTGAATTTGCCACTTGACAAAGTGGGCTTAAGACGTACATTTATTGAATTATTCCAATTCAAACAACAAGCCTTCATCCATAGGCATTCAAACAGTTTATCACTTAAACAAATAGCCACATGGTAGGATGCTAAACATAATAAGAAAATTACACATAAATGGGATGCTAAAGCATAAAAACTCACAGATTGACCGACGTCCCTCGAACGACTACAAAACAAAAGTTAGTAAAATATGCATGATCTTATATACAGAATCCTAATGCAATTCACTCATGAGATGCACTAAAGATTTGGCTTCTAGAATATGGCATGTGAATCATCTTAAAACATCCGATAGCACACAGAATCATGGGATAATCAATTGAAGCATAAAGATGAAAATTAGCCAAATCTTATGCATGGATCATGGATGTAAAGCAGGGATATGTATGACATGTCAGATACATACATACACACAGTTAGGGAAAGCGATTAAAGAATGGGATAGAAAGAAGCGGGGTGGGGGATTATTACAACACTTGAATATTACAGATCCGATGAGAGAGAGAAGAGAATAATAAAATAAAATAAAATCTCATAACACTTAAAATAAAAATAAAATAAAGAACTGCATCACTGACACATTCCACTCCTTTTCACATGTCCCGGGTTCCGCAACATCGCATGATTCACATTTTCTTGCCACAAACTGGACAGCTGTCACTTTACTCCATCCACTCGTATATACAACCCAGGTGGAAATGATGAGAGCATTTTGTAATTATCTTGGGGTTTTCTGGACTGTTCTGTGGCAATAATAACAAGATAAAGAAGGATGATGAGAGAGAGGACCCAGCTAGTGAGAGAAAGAGTTTGAGTGTGTGATCCTTGTGCCGTGTGTGGGTGTGTCATGGGTGTGAGTCTCTGATGTGTGTGTTTAGCTGTGAGGGGGGGGTGGGGGGGACCCCGTGGGTTTGTGAAGAGTGTGCATGGGTTGCCGAAAGAGAGAGAGAGTGTGGGTCTTGTGGGTGTGTGAGAGGTGTGGTCTCTAGAGAGAGAGAGATAGGTGGGTTAGAGAGAGAGAGAGAGAGAGAGAGAGAGAGAGGGGTGAGGGAGAGAGAGCCGTGTGGTGTGTGAGTGCAGTGATGGCCGCGGGTGTGAGAGTGCAGTGGAATGGTAGAGAGAGAGGTGAGGGAGAGAGAGCCGTGAGGTGTGTATATGGTGATCATGGTGGTGGTGTGTGATGGGTGGCCCCGGTGGTGGTGGTGTTGTGTGTGTTGTGCATGGTGAAGTGGTGTGTGCATGGTGAAGCTCCGATGGTGGTGGTGTGTGTGTGTTCATGGGGAAGTGGTGTGTTGTGCTGCTATGTGTGGTGCCTCTCAATCCCGTGGGTGTATGAGAGAGGTGGGTGTAAATGTGTGTGCATGTGCCTTCTTCCCTCCTCTCCCGTGCATCCCTCTGTCATGGTGAGTAACTCATGTTAGCAGCCATTGTAGTGTCCTCCATGGCTGCTGGGTTTGCTCGGTTTTTTGAGAGAGAGAGAGAGAGACCCCAAGCTCCCCCTTCTTCCTCTACCCGTGTGTATCTTGCTCCCCTGTTTGGTGGGTGTGTTTCTTCTCTTTTATCTTTCTCTCCCTAACATTTTTCTCCCTCAAAATTCTGTAGTGCCCCCTCCCCTCCACTACCGTGTGTCTTCTCTGCTCTTGATCAGTGAGTGTGTCTTCCATTTAGAGAGAGAGATATGATTCTTTAAACCAACCACCCCACCCACTCTTTTCTTTTTTTATTTTATTTTTCTAACCAAACCCACTCAAATCCACTGAATTAGGCCACCATCTTTTTTTTCTTTTGGCTCCTCCTTTTTTTTTTTTATAATCGTAATGACTATCCCATTTTTTTTCTTTTTTTAATCTTTTCTTTTCTATTTATTTTTTATTTTTATTCTTTTTGTTATCAAATATCAAATGCCATTTATATAAACACACCTAAAAAAAATGTACAAACACACAAAATTATATAAAATTATAAATTCAAACCAAAATGAGTGAGTTTCGAGATTAAAATTTCAATTTGATTTTTTTTGATGAGGGTGGTCAAAATAAAATACCCAAGTCTTAGGGCCGGTCAAAATGGGGTGTCTACAATCCCATAACTTGGATTCTCCTTCAATGTACTGTCGACTTCTCCTTGATAGGAGATGAAGATTGTTGTGCACAAAAATCAAATCTTCAGCACGTTGTGATGTCATTTTGTTTCTTTTCATGGAGTGAATAAAGGAGTAGGTGCTCCAATTCCTTTTATAGCATAATGAGGAACATGGCTGGCCAAGCAATTTTAATGCTAAGGATTGAAGCATAGGAGCAGGAGACCCATGTGTAAACCACCAAATAAGTGGATCCAATACTTCTCTATCAATCTTTGAGTCAAAATCTCCAAACATATCCAAACCTCTTGAAAACTTGGCATATTCCACATTTACAATCCTTCTCTCCTCTAAATTTGGAAGTATTTCTTGAAGCACTTGTTTCTCATACTTGAAATTTCTTCATCCTTATGAGGAGGGACATGATTGGGATTTTCATTGAGCGACGTTGAACTATAATACCTAGATTACAACATTAGAAAGTTTCAAAATTAAATTATGTTATTCATATTAAAAGACAAATGTCAACAAAGAAATCTAATTAGTAAGAGTATGAATTAAGTTATTACCTTGGATTCAAAAAATGTGTAAGGCAATGAAGAGGAGTGTTACTTTTGGCCCACCTCTCAACTAGTATATTGTGCACAATGGAATAAAAGATTAATTCCTCATGATCTAGCTTCCCTTCGTGCCTAAAGATGCTTGCCTTCACCTTTTCAATCATGGTGTCCCACATTTCATAGACTAAATGAAGGCATGGTTTGTCAGTGTCACAAAACCTAAGCATCTCATAGATAGGCAATGTAAAAGACAAAATGTAATCAATCTTATCCCACCACACATCATTCAATAATTTTTCCTTCACAGATGCTGCTTTCCCAACATCGTCTTCTTTGTAAGAAACCCACTGGTCACTAATAACCATTGATTGGAGGCCACGCTTTATAAGTTTAAACCTTTTGAGCATGACAATGGCAGATGCAAAACGTGTGTTTGCAACAGCAAGCAACTTCAAGGATACAAATTCATTGAAAATAGCTAGCCGCATGCAATGGTTCATGCTGAAGTTTTTGATAAACATCACATCATCAACACAAAGTGTGATCTAGTGACATTCATCATAAGCAAAAGCAATACCCTCTGTTTCCTTTGGAGCACAAATATTCTTAAGAGCAAGATTCAGTGTGTGAACTACACATGGTGTCCAAAAGATATTCGGGTACTTACTTTCAATGAGTAAACCAGCTGCACTACACACGAGAGCATTATCTGTAATGACTTGAATGACATTCTGATGTCCAACTTCTTCAATTGCTTGACTAATTAAGTTGGAAATAAAAAACTTGTCTTTATGCTCACCTTCACAATTAACAACTTTCAAGAACACTGCCCCAACTTCTGATGCTTTCATAAAATTAATAAGGGGCCTTCTTTGAGAATCAGTCCATCCATCTAAAACAATACTCAACCCTTTTTCCTTCCATGATGCTCTAGTTGGCTCCAACAGCCTCTCTACATTAGCCCTTTCCTTTTGAAGCAATGTAGTCCTCAGCAAGTTATAACCGGGTGGTACATAACCAGGAATTAGATTGTTGGCAGCAAATTGAAATGCACTAACATAATATGGGTCCTTGATAAATGAAAAGGTAACCCCGCTGAATAAAACATGCGAGCAATCTCAGAATGCAATTGTTCCCGAATAACTAGGTTGAATGCCTTTTCTAGAGCATAAGTTCTAGTAGCCTTTCTTTTTCTTGGCTCATACCCCTCCATCCTAAATCCTCCAATGTCTAAAGGCCCTGAACCTGTTGAAATAGATTGGCAAGTGGAAGGTGGTAAAGGAACTTTTTTAGGCATAGCCATCTTTAACCTCTTCTCGGCTTCTTCAATTTTCCTTTGCATTTCAACAAGGTATTGCGGAGTCACTTTGGGGCACACTCTAATCCCATTGCCAAAAAGTTTTAACAAATGTGCCTTGACCCTAAAGTATGACCTCTTGTACTCATTTTGACAGTAATTGCATTTAAACCTAGTATTACCACCTTCTTCTCCCATTTTTTCTAGTTTTGTAACATAATACCAAAAAGGAGCATGATCATCTTCTTCCATTGTTGTACCACTTATTGAACCTAAACTTTCTGTACCCCGAACTCATTTCCTAAAATTTATAAATTTGTAAACAAATTAAACAAAACATTAATGTAGCATCACCCATAACAAAAAATTCATCAATTCAATTAAATTTCAGCAATTTCAACAATATAGCATCACCCATAACAACCATAATGCAATTCAAATTAGGGGAGGGGGGGGGAATTTTACAAAGTTGATTTATTTATCAATAAGTTCATTTATTTATTTATCCAGACCAGATAGAATTTACAAGTTTATAAGTTTACAAAGTTCATTAATAAGTTTATTTATTTATTTATTTATTAATAAGTTTTTACCTTATTTTATTTATTTTATTTTATCATGCAGGTAATACCATAATACATACAAGGTTCTTCTTCTTCTTTTTTTTTTTTTATATCTTATTTGATTTATTTTATTTTATTTTACAGAGTATACATACCAAAAAAAAAAATGTGACTGCAAAGAGAGAGCGAAAGGCGATATAGATAAAGGGAGAGGGAGAGATCGATTGAGAAAGGGGGAGTTGAGATTGAGCGATCTGTCCATCTCCAGACCAGAAAGATCAAGCAAGAGGGAGAGAGAGAGAGAGAGAGAGAGAGTGAGATCGAGCGAGAGGGAGCGAAAGGGAGAGAGAGAGGGACGAACTTGATCGACGAGCGTCGAGCTGCTGTTCGCGAACCTGATCGACGAACCTGAGCGAGAGACAATGATGAACTCCTCTCTTCCTTCACCGCTGCTGTTCGACCTAGGTAGGTTTGGTTGATTAATTTTTTTTGTTTTATTTTACCTTTTTTGATATTTTATACTTTGACCCCATTTTAAGTTTTTTGAAATTATTTTTTTGCCCCGCCGTATCCCGAAAGTATCTCGACCGTATCCCAAACGTATCTGAAATTCAAAAAAAAAAAAATATATATATAGATACTTTTTTCCCGTATCTGATACGTATCCCGCCATATCGGGCATGTATCCGTATCCGATACATATCCGATACGCATACGGGGGCCATTTCGGAGTATTCGTGCTTCATAGCAATCATTTCCATTAGGTTCGGGACGGTTAGTGGCCTGGTGACTCAGTTTTCATTTGGTTTGCCCAATACAAACAAAATTAATTTTTTTTTGATCGGCAAAAAAGAAACTTTATTAATGGAATAAACAAGTATAAGGTACAAGGTACAAGACAAATTATATCAATTGTCACGACCCGCTCCCTGTACCCAAGGGTTAAGCATCGTGATGGCCAGTAATTGAGGTTACCTCCGGCAAATTCTTAAATAAATTAATAAACGCAAACGGAAGAAATATTTAAGTAAGGGTACCAAAATAATCATTAGAGTTTCTATTTTTATTACAAAATTATATTGACCAAAAATGCCGATATTTACATAGAAAAATATTAATAAAAGTGCTGTGTGTGCGTCTATTCCGCAGCCTCGCGTCTAAGACTTTCCAAAAGCTATTTCTTGAAAATTGGTAAACAACTATAAGCACATGGCAGAGTGAGAAATATTATACCAAGAGTATAAGGGACACGAAATAACCATGGATAGTTAGTTAGGCCAAAACATTTAAGATAACCTAGTCGGAACCAATAATCCTTTAAGTAGCAAAACTGAGATTATGTAAATAAATAACCATAACCACGGTAATTTGGTAAACAAATCATTTAAGTGGCAGAAACTGAAATACAGAAATTATGTAAGTATATAACTATAACCACGGTATTGAACAGAACAGAACAGAAGTCACAGAAGTGACAGTCAGAACAGAGGTACGGATTCAAGAGGTGGCTCGTACGAACTCTAGAGGTGGCTCCCACAACAGTGTAGCACTTAGCTCCGTACACCACTTTGCTCCGCACAGAACAGAGGTCAATGGATCCATGACAAACAGAGGATCACAAAGTGGTCAAACAGAGGCCAATGGTTATTTAAGTCCCTCAAGGCGTGAGACTCCCGTAGTAGTACTTCCAAAATATATTTGTTTATAAGGTTATAGTCAAATATTCTTTAAAATATAAACAAACATATCCATGGGTTTCATTTTAGCAAATAGGGTTCAGAAATTAATCCACGTAACTGAAATAGTAATATAACTTATAATAATTTATAATAGTTTATAAAACATAACTTGTATAAAATACATGTGGTAAGTCAAAACATACGTAAAATATATTATAGTAATTCAAGGTATAATTAACTCACCTTAACTTTAATACCTCACTCTTTCTTTTCACTATCAAAAACCTTCTCAACTTTCACTATTCTTTTCTTTCCCTCCTTTCTTTCTTTCTTTCTTCTTCTTTCTTTTCTTTCCTTTCCTTTCTTCTTTCTTTTTTCCTCCTCGTGAAACGCCTTCTCCCTGAGGAGAGTCTACGTGGCCCCGCGAATCTTCCAACAGATTCGATAATAATTATATAAATTTATACTATTTTTAATAGATATTTAAAAAAATTACATTTTAACCTAATATTTTAATATAATTATATAAATAATTAATTTTTAATTAAATTACACTCTATCTTATACTAATAGAAAATTAATTATTTATTTTAGCACTACACTCACTATTATTATTATTATTATTATTATTATTATTATTATTATTATTATTATTGTTTATTTATACTTTCACCCCTAAATTCTTAATAATTATATTATTTTACAAAATTACACATAATAATACAAAATAAATTGTAGATTTTCTTAACTATGATTAAATAATATTATTATAAATTCTACAGAATAATTAAAAATCTGGGTTGTTACATAATAAAGAAAAGGGAAGTGCAAAAGTATCACAATGAGCTAAATGATCCTAACTAGGTTGGCACCACAAAACTTATCCTATCATTTGCTAGCACTCCAAAGTTGGTGAGAGACCAACGAAAAAAATACAGACCAGAGCAACATCAGAACAGCTACCCAATTCAGACAATTAGCCAAACATCTGAAATAAAACAACCAACCAACCAATGCTAGCACCTAAGCATAGGGCCATAAAACAGACTACAGCATCTGATGTGGACACATCAGAGAGCACAAATTTAGATCAAAATGCCGAACCAAAACACAGCCTAGAATCAGTGTGTTTGGTTTGAATTTTTTAGATTAAATTTTTTGAAAATTGATTTTTTTGATTTTTGTGTCTTTTTATTTTTAGTGAATATTTTTAACATTTTAAACATTTTTTTTGCTTTTTTAGATGCACATTATTTAGATGTATCTAAAAAGTAAAAAATTTGTGAAAAAATATTTTTAAAAAATTAATAAATACATAAAAATACAAAAAATGTACTGAATTCTCGTATTTTTTTATTTTTTTATTTTTGGAATTTAGTGAATTTTTAAAAGATTTTTTCACAATTTTTTTACTTTTTAGGTATATTTATGTTAGGTATGTCTAAAAAAAAAAAAAATTGCTTCAAATATTAAAAAAATTCAGTAAAAAAAAAAAAAACACGAAAAACAAGAAAATAAAAATTTTCTGAAAGATATTTTTGAAAACGACCATGCTACGTAGCTCGAAACCGTGGCTCGAAACGCGGCTCGCCACCAAAACGACGTCGTTTTGGTGTCGAATTTTTTTTTTTTTTTTTTCTTTCTTTCTTCCCTGGTTTTGTTGCAGAACGAAGAAGAAGAAGAAGAAGAAGAAGAAGGGAGGAGGAGGAGGAGGAGGAGGAGGGAGCCATAAAAATCGGTTGGAGGAGGAGGGGAGGCTGGGCAGACGACGGTGGTGCTGCGACGTCGGCGGGCTGGGCAGACGACCGGGGCTGGGCGAGGCGACGGTCTGTTGCGACGATCGGCGACGACCGGCGACGACCCACGGCGGGCAGACGACCCACGGCGACGAGCCCTCTCCTCTCTCTTTCTCCCTCTCTCCTCCTCTTCCCTCTCTTTCTCCCCTCTTCTTCCATTTTCGAGTCGTTTCGAGCTCGAAACTTTCGAGCTACGAAGCATTTTCGTTTTGAAAAACTCTAACCAAGCAAAGGGAATATTTTTTTTTTTTGAACTCGAATTGCGTAACCAATATGGTACTCAAATTCTTGCAAATAGGCTTTATAAACTTGCCAAGAAATATGTATACACGATTGGTTCTATGTTTACATATCTCTAAGACCATCTTTGGTAGTGTAGAATTTAATTATGATAGTGGTAAAACGGCACAGTACTTAAAAAAATCCTCACTCTAATTGGGCTAAAAAAACGTAAGGTGTTATTTTATAATAGTGGACTCTTTTTTCTTTTTATTTTTCTTTTTTTAAAATAAAAATTTCATTTATGGCTAATATAATTGAAGTTTAATCTATCATTAATTATAATTGTTATGTGAAGATAAACAAAGTTAGTTAGAACACATTTGACACAAATAAATTAAAATAAAACAAATGTAATGATAAAAATTACATCAATGCACAAGCCTATTTATTCATTTAGTAATATGGACTTAAATTCATGAATCTAAGCATTATTTAGAAATGGCGATTAAGAATGATGGTTTCTAAGTGTATATATATACTTAAAAAAAAAAAAATTAAAAAAAATTAAAAATAAAATAATACCCTATTTGAGCACTTGTGCTATTTTAGCATACAAAAACTTCATTTGACGTTGGCTTATATAGTCATTTTTTTGTGTTGAGACTTTTTTAGTTCGCTTGGTTTGGAGTTTTTAATTTTTTTGACTTTTGTAAGAGAAAAAGTGTAATGATTATAAGTTGGATATGATATTTTGTCTTATTAACTTATTTAGTCTATTTTGTCATTTTGTACTTTTTTCATCCCAAAATAATAACCAAACCATGGCTAAATACTACTCATGGTAGAAAATTACAACAAATCTATATAAATAGTACAAAGAAAATTAAAATTTTTTTTGCTCAAGATACTTTTAACATTTTTCTTTTGAAAATATATTAGGTTAAAAAAAGAAAAAGAAGATGTGGAGAAAGAAAAAGAGTTGCGCGAAATTTTCTTGTAGACTAGGTGGGCAAATATACAATGTATATAACTTTGTTGTATTTCAAAAGAAGGATAACAGACTTGCTAAAGCATTTGCCCGAAGCTCCATATTTGAGTTGACAAACATCTTGGACATATAATTGGCATCAAAAGAAGCTTCATGTGAGGTGTTTATATCTGATGTGAAATTGAGTTAGACTTCAGTGATGCCAAATTTGGCATGGTTGACAGAAATATCTGGTTTGTTTTTCAGAAAAATTTTTGAGAAAAATTCTCTACAAACAAATTTTTAAGAGTAATCAAACCAACAAATTTTTTTTAAAAAAATCTCAAAATTTTGTTTGGTTACCTACTTTCCAAAATCACTCTCTCTCATACACATCAAATCAATCACTTTTTTAAAAATCTCTCCTTAAAATAATTTTCCAAAACCATTTCTGAAAAAATGCAAACCAAACAAGTTTTCATACTTTTTATCTCAAAAACTACTCTACAAACACAAACCAAACGCACCCATCAACTTTGAGTCTTTTCATTATTCTAATGGTTCATTTTAAAACTTCAACTTAACGTGTTACTTGTGTTCTCTCTCTCTCTCTCTCTCTCTCTAAGTAAAAAACAATGAGGTAATAAATTTTGCATATAGGATGGAGTGTTTCTTTTAAGAGGAGTGATGGAGACGCCCTCCAATCACCACCCCCACCACCCCCACACTATAACGATCCCGGTTTTCCCTTTATTGTTTAACAGTATTCCGGACTTAGGTTCCGTGGAGTTGGTTATTGTATATGTCTTGTTGTCATCCTTTAATTCCTAATATTGAGTTTAGGATGTGTTGGGCAGGTTTGTAACAGGTTGGTTGAGTTTTGGTCTCAAGTGTTGTTGCCCAGATTTTTGGTTGTTCGCTCAAGCGGGTCCCTTTGCGCTCGAGCGGCGTCTGCACACTTTCAGTATCTCGTGCGTCTGCAAAACTACTGCAGGGTTGTTTTTTACGCTCGAGCGGGTCGCGCTCGAGTGGATACCTTGGCGCTCGAGTGGGTGTTCGATGTCTGAAAAAGAACTGGAGGAGTGTAATCTGCACTCGAGCGAGTGTGTTTTGCAGTTGTGTCTTGGCGCTTGAGTGGGTCCAGTTTTTGTGCTTGACGCTCGAGCGTCCTATTTTCCGCTCGAGCGGACTAGTCATATATCAGTTGGCAGCTGGGTGATTTTAAATCACTTTGCACATTCCCTTTCTCTCTCTTACTTTTCTAAACTCTCTTTTGAGAGCTCCTCTCTCTAGAATCTACCTTCTCTAGGGTTTGATCTAGTTAGAGTGATCTCCTACCCTTGAGCCTTTACAAAAGGTGTAGAGCTTGGTGTAGGCTTCCTATCAATCCGAAAATTTCTTGATTTGGAGCACTTCGGGATTTCTTCATCATCTCCTTTGGGTTTCATCTCTTGAGGTAGGGATAACTACTCATTTCTATGGTCTTTAACATAAACTATTGGTCATTTTGATGTAATGTTGGAGTTGGGTAATTTTGGGTGTTAGGGTTTCAAAATGAAAAGAGGGGTTTTATTTATTTGGCTCATACATTTGTGTTTTGAGCCTAAAATGAAATTTATTAATGTTGTTGATAATATTTGGACCTTTGGGTCACTATTGAGAAAAATGGGGAAAATGCCATGTTTGGGTATAATTGGGTCATTAGTGTAATTAATGACATGTATTATGGAAATATGAAAGTGAATTGGAAATAATGTAATTGCCTCATTATGAGATAGAATGGTGGAGTTGGATTTATTAATTACTCACATTGGAAATTGTTGATAATTTATCTGTTGGATGTAATTACTATCTGTTTAGAAATAATTGCTTTGGGCTATCGGTGGAGGATAGTCTTGATTGTTGTAGACAATGAATGATGATTAGGCGAACTAAAACTAATCAATTGAATATGTCATCGAATATGACAATTGGTAGAATAAATCAAGTTTATGTATTGATTGATTATGTATATGATATGTGTTTATATACATTGTGTTGTGTGGGAGGAGATAGGGGATGTACTCTACGGTTTAGGGAAAGATAGGGGATGAACTCCTAAACCGGATATTGTTTGAGAGGAGATAGGGGATGGACTCCATGGATACAGCAAATATGTGTATCTATTGAAGTATTGATACAGCGAATCTGTGTATCATTTGTGAAGTATGGAAGTGTTTTTATGTGTTATTGATACAACAATTATGTGTATCTATTGAGGTTTATGGAAGTGTTTGATATGAGTTGTTATCTCATTTGAATTGTTGAAATGAAAGAGTTATTGATATGAGATTGTAATCTCATTTAAAGTATATGGCCAAGTTCTGAGCCAGGGTTGCAAATTGAGAAATTGGATAAGAAATGGAAAATGGAATGAAACATGGACATATTTGTCATGTAATTGAAATGGGTTATGAATCGATTTATGTGAGTTAAACATTTATCAAATGCTAATGTTTTAGTTATTGCTCATATTATGTTTAGCATATCTCTACTGGGTGTTGGCTCACCCTATATGGAACATCATTTTCAGGTACAGGTAGCATGCCACCTCCAAGGACGTGACTTGAGAGGCTTAGTGGCTGGGACACCATTTGTGATTACATTCTTGTATTACATGTATATCAAGCCATGGGCTTATTTTGTGTTTTGAGTTAGTACTCTCCTTTTTGTAACCAAGTGTTGGCTTGGAAAAGTTGTAAGCCCGCAGGGCATTTACTTTTGTTGTCAACATGTAATACATTTTGTAATGAGTACTCTGATGAAATATAATTGTGCTTTATTCTCTTATGTCTATGCATGTCAAGAATGTATGATTTATGGGTTTATTTTGAGGGCGTTACAACTTGGTATCAGAGCGTACCGGGTTTGAATACTTTGGGTACGTGGGAAGTGATTAGTATCACAATGGGTTTGTCTCGCTTGTTAGAGACTTATGTGTAATGTTATGTGCTTATGTGATAACATGTTTATGTGATTACATGGGTATGGGATTTACTTTCTAAGATGTTGATTGGATCCTTGGGTTTCTGTGAGTCTTGTTAGAAAAGCACTTGATCAATGCTGTTTCTAACCAGAACTCTGGTAACGCCTCGGGACTATCATTATCCAGAAATGAAATTCGTAGGTGCTTATGTGATTATGTGCTTACGTGGAGTGAATTACTGTTGTCCATGTATTAGGACGCGAGTGTTGTAGCTTTGGCACATTTATGAATGTGCTAACGTTCTTCGTTACCTTTATTAAGATGTCAGGACGAGGACGCGGAGGTAGGCGAAGTAGGCCTAGGAGGCAGGATATGCCTATACCAGATGAATTTCCGGAGCAGTAGGAGGGGGTTGGTCAGGCCAATGTGGCCGAACCAGTAGGTCAGCAGGCCATGGGCGCCTTAGCCCGTGAGATGGCAGGAGCTTTGAGGGAGTCCTTGGGCATTCTCAGAGCTGAGAATTAGGTCTAGGCCCATGCTGCAGAGGCAGGGCCTTCTTTTCTGAAGAAGGAGTTCTTCCGGTCTAATCCGGACGAGTTTGTTGGGGATCCGAAAGAGCCACTTCAGGCTGATAAATGGCTCGAACAGATGACGAAGACGTTTGAGATGCTTGGCATCGAAGACAGGGCTTTGAAGGTGACCTTGGCGTCTTTCCAGTTGAAGGGATATACGGGTCAGTGGTGGAAATTCATGAGGGGTCGTGTTGGTGGTACATGGGAGGCCTTTGTAGATGCTTTCCAGGAGAAGTTCTTGTCTCCAGCTGTCAGAGAGAAATTGAGGGACCAGTTTTGTTAGCTTAAGCAGCTGAGTTCTTCAGTGGCTGAGTTTGAGGCCGCATTCACTAGCTTATCCAGGTTCACACCTGAGCTTGTGGCTTCTAAGGAACGCCGTTGTATCGAGTTTGAAAGGAAGTTGAGGCATGGCCTCAAGATGAGAGTTGGGGGTTCTATGACCCGAGATTATGGGCGCCTGGTGGATGATGCGGCCCATATGGAGATTATGATGTAGGAGGAGGAGGAGGAGAGGCAGAGGCGCTCCAAGAGAAGTCAGGATGGTCAGGGGGACGGCAGGAGGTAGAGAGGTTCTAACCCTCAGCAATCCCAGGGTGCTTTTGCTAGATCGACCTTTCCAGTGCCGAGTACAGGCTCTGGGAGGGGTAGTCAGGGAGACATCACCTGTTACAAGTGTGGTCAGCTGGGCCACAAGTCTCCAGCTTGCCCACAGAGGGAAGGAGGTTAGAGAGCAGCTTCATCTTCGGCTCGACCTCAGAGCCAGAGTCAGGGCAGAGGTCAGCCATTGTCTTGTTATCAGTGTGGTCAGGCAGGGCACCTGAAGAGGTTTTGCCCGCAGCTGAGTGGCACATCTGGTGCATCTGGGTCGAGGCAAAGTTTTCAGCCAGCTCAGTCATTTCAGGCCTTGAGGGCCAATCAGGGGGCTTCATCGTCCCAGTCTGTGCAGCAATCTTTTGCTCCGAGAGGTGAGCAGGTAGATCAGGGGTCTTCAGGGCACGTGTATGCTGTTACCACGCAGGATCTTGTACCGGCTTCATCGGTTGTGAGAGGTACCTTCTTGTTTTGCAACTCGGTTGCCAATGTGTTGATTGATACGGGTGTATCTCATTCCTTTATATCTGCTGCATTTGCATCTATTTTGGGGTTGGAGTTGGCACAGTTAGCATCTCCTATTTGTGTAGTATCACCTGTTGGGGGTGAATTGATTTTGAAACAAGGGTGTCGGGGCTGTGATATAGAGGTCGCCGACCGCCGGCTTCCATTTCCTTTTGTAGTTATGGCTATGTCGGGTTTTGATGTTATTTTGGGTATGGACTGGCTATCGTCATACCAGGCTGTTATCGATTGTTACCGCCAGAGGGTCACAGTATGTACCCCGAATGGGGATTGTTTCCATTTCTTGGGGGATTGGGTTGGTAGTGTGTTGCCACCGGTGTATGATCCGCGAGGGCGGAGTGAGCTTAGTGGTCTTCTTGCTAGCCTTAGGAGTAGTGAGTGTGATGAGACCGGGGTTGAGTTGCCGAGAATGGTTTGTGAGTACTCGGACGTCTTTCCCGAGGATCTTGTTAGTTTGCCAGCTCATCGAGAGATAGAGTTCTCCATTGATTTAGTGCCCGGCACGACGCCGATTTCTATGGCACCTTACCGTTTTACCCCAGCCAAGTTGAGTGAGTTGAAGATCCAGCTCCAGGAATTATCAGATAAGGGCTTTATTTGCCCTAGTGTTTCGCCGTGGGGAGCACCGGCCCTCTTTGCTAAAAAGAAAGATGGTGCCTTGAGACTTTGTATCGATTACCGGAAATTGAATCGGGCTACGGCTAAGAATAAATACCCTATGCTCCGTATAGATGATCTATTTGACCAGTTGAAGGGTTCCCATTGTTTCTCTAAGATAGACTTGAGATCGGGTTACCACCAGTTGAGGGTCAGGGAAGAGGATATTCCTAAGACGGCATTCCGTACGCGGTATGGCCATTATGTGTTTCTGGTGATGCCATTTGGGCTCACCAATGCACCGGCAGTGTTTATGGATTTGATGAACCGGATATTCCGGGAATTCTTAGATCGCTTTGTGGTCATTTTTGTGGACGACATTATGATTTATTCACCTTCTAAGGAGGAGCACGAGGAACACTTGAGAGTGGTGCTTGAATTGCTTAGGGCCCATAGGTTGTATGCCAAATTTGGGAAGTGTGAGTTCTGGCTAATAGAGGTTGAGTTCTTAGGCCATGTGGTTTCTAGGGAAGGGGTGTCTGTTGATACATCCAAGATAAAGGCAGTGCAGGATTGGGCACAGCCTAAGAGTGTTTTTGAGATCCGTAGTTTTCTAGGATTAATTGGGTATTACCGCCGGTTTGTAAAAGATTTCTCCAGGCTAGCTTCACCGTTAACTAGATTGACGCGGAAAGGGGTCAAATTTGTATGGAGTGAGACTTGTGAAAAGTCGTTCCAAGAGTTGAAGGTTAGATTGACCACCGCTCCGGTTTTGATTATTCCGGAGAGAGGTTTGGGTTATGCGGTTTACTGTGATGCCTCACAAGAGGGTTTGGGTTGTGTGTTGATGCAAGAGGGGAAAGTGGTAGCCTATGGCTCACATTAGTTGAAAATACACGAGAGAAATTACCCTACACATGACCTAGAGTTAGCAGCTGTGATTTTTTCCTTGAAGATTTGGAGGTACTACCTTTATGGTGAGAGATTCGAGGTATTCTCCGATCATAAGAGTCTGAAGTATCTGTTTACACAGAAGGACTTGAATTTGAGGCAGAGGAGGTGGATGGAGTTCATCGAGGACTATGACTTTAAGTTGCACTATCACCCGAGGAAGGCCAATGTTTTGGCCGATGCCCTTAGTAGGAAATCCTTTAGTGATGTAGCTTGTATAGCCATCTGGGAATGGGAGATGTTGGGTGCACTTGGCGAGTTTGATTTGCTTTTGGGCGAATCCGTGGAGGCTGCGGCCTTGTTGCTGTGGTTGCGCAGCCTACACTTATGACTCGAGTGTTAGAGGCACAGAAAAGTGACCTTGAGGTAGAATCCCTCCGAGAGAAGATCTCCAGTGGGAAGGCTGAGAAGGGTTTATCTGTGTATCCCGACCTGAGTGTGAGATACCGAAATCGCTTGTTTGTACCAAAGTTTTACCGAGGGGAGGTACTCCGAGAGTTTCACCATTCACGCATTGCGGTGCATCCGGGAGGCACCGAGATGTATCGTGATTTGGGACGCCAGCTTTGGTGGCGGGGTATGAAAAGAGATGTGGCAGTTTTTGTATCGAAGTGCCTTACTTGTCAACAAGTGAAGGCCGAGCATCAGAGGCCAGCGGGTTTGTTACAACCCTTGCCTATAGCCGAGTGGAAGTGGGAGCATGTCACTATGGACTTCGTTGTAAGTCTTCTAAGGACTTAGCGGGGTAGTGATGCTATTTGGGTGGTTGTAGACCGGTTGACTAAGTCGGCGCACTTTATCCCTATGCGCGTGAGAGATTCGGTGGATCACCTTGCCGACTTGTATATTCAGGACATAGTGAGGTTGCATGGGGTCCCAATGTCGATCGTCTCTGATAGAGATCCACGCTTTACTACTAGGTTGTGGCAGAGTTTGCAGAGTGCCTTGGGCACTATGTTGACCTTTAGCACGGCGTATCATCCTGAGACTGACGGGCAGTCCGAGCGTACTATTCAGATCCTTGAGGATATGCTTCGAGGTTGTGTCCATGACTTTAGTGGGACGTGGGAGAGACACTTGCCCTTGGTGGAGTTTGCTTACAACAACAGTTTTCAGTCGAGTATCGGTATGGCACCGTTTGAAGCCTTGTATGGCCAACCTTGTAGGTCTCCAGTTTATTGGGCCGAGGTGGGCAATACACCTTTGTTGGGCCCGGAGTTGGTGAGGGAAACGACGGAGAAAGTTGAGCTTATCCGTAGGAGGCTTGTTACAGCCTAGAGTCGTCAGAAGTGTTGCTGACCGTAGGAGGAGGCCTTTAGCATTTGAGACGGGTGATCATATCTTTCTGAAAATATCACCTAGGCGGGGTTTAATGAGATTTGGTAAGAGTGGAAAGTTGTCCCCTCGGTTTATTGGGCCCTTTGAGATCCTTGAGAGGATTGGCAAGGTTGCCTATCGTTTAGCTTTACCGCCGCAGTTATCCGGAGTGCATGACGTGTTTCATGTTAGTATGCTTCAGAAGTATGAGCTGGATCCGTCCCATGTGCTAGATTGGACCGATTTAGAGGTTGACGAGGACATCTCGTATGAGGAGAGACTGGTTCGGGTCTTGGATAGGCGGGATCAAGTCTTGCGAGGCAAGACCATTCCCTTATGCTGTGTTTGGTTGGGGGATTTGAGGAGGGATTTGGAAAGAGAAAGGGAAAAAGTGTGTGAAACTAGGTGAAATATAGGCATGTTTTCTTCACATTTCACCTACCTTTTCCATTTCCCTTTCCAAATCCTCTCCAAATCCTCCAACCAAACACAGCATTAGTAAAAGTTTTGTGGAAACATCACGGAGTGGAGGAAGCCACTTGGGAACGTGAGGTGGATGTTCGTGAGAAATATCCGGACTTGTTTGTAAATGTTTAACCATGTATTGAAATTTTGTAATATTGATGAACTTTAAGAGTATTAAATATGTCTTGAGTTGTAAAACATTGTATATATTTTGATTTATGGAAGTATTTTGAAACTTGCCTTGAAATGGAAGTTTAATATAACATTGCATATGTTGAATGTATCATAGAATTGGAAATGTATCATGAACATTGAATATGATATAGAATTGTGGAATATGTGTTGAAATTGGTAAATTTCAAGGGAAAGCATGCTAATAATGCATATGAGTATATATTGTGAAATGCCTCTTGAATAGAGATGGAATGACCGGTAATGGGTCAGGTTGTTGAATATTGAGTTGTAATACAGTTGAGAATTGAGAAAATCACATTTTTGAAAAGCTTGTACTTAATTTCGGGGACGAAATTCTTTAAGGGAGGAAGGTTATAGCAATCCCAGTTTTTCCTTCATTGTTTAACAGTATTCCGGACTTAGGTTCTGTGGAGTTGGTTGTTGTATATGTCTTGTTGTCATCCTTTAATTCCTTATATTTGAGTTTTAGGATGTGTTGGGCAGGTTTGTAACAGGTTGGTTGAGTTTTGGTCTCAAGTGTTGTTGCCCAAATTTTTGGTTGTCCGCTCGAGCGGGTCCCTTTGCGCTCGAGCGGAGTTTGCACACTTTCAGTATCTCGTGCGTCTGCAAAACTACTGCAGGGTTGCTTTTCAGGCTCGAGCGGGTCGCGCTCGAGCGGATACCTTGGCGCTCGAGAGGGTGTTCGATGTTTGAAAAAGTATTGGAGGAGTGTAATTTGCGCTCGAGCGGCTTTTCCTTTGCGCCCGAGCGGGTGTGTTTTGCAGTTGTGTCTTGGCGCTCGAGCAGACATTTATGCGCTCGAGCGGGTCCAGTTTTTGTGCTTGACGCTCGAGCGCCCTATTCTCCGCTCGAGCGGACTAGTCGTATATTAGTTGGCAGCTGGGTGATTTTAAATCACTTTGCACATTCCCTTTCTCTCTCTTAGTTTTCTAAACCCTCTTTTGAGAGCTCCTCTCTCTAGAATCTACCTTCTCTCTAGGGTTTGATCTACTTAGAGTGATCTCCTATGAGCCTTTACAAAAGGTGTAGAGCTTGGTGTGGGCTTCCTATCAATCCGAAAATTTCTTGATTTGGAGCACTTCGGGATTTCTTCATCATCTCCTTTGGGTTTCATCTCTTGAGGTAGGGATAACTACTCATTTCTATGGTCTTTAATATAAACTATTGGTCATTTTGTTGTAATGTTGGAGTTGGGTAATTTTTGGTGTTAGGGTTTCAAAATGAAAAGAGGGGTTTTGTTTATTTGGCTCATACATTTGTGTTTTGAGTCTGAAATGAAATTTATTAATGTTGTTGATAATATTTGGACCTTTGGGTCACTATTGAGAAAAATGGGGAAAATGCCATGTTTGGGTATAATTGGGTCATTAGTGTAATTAATGACATGTATTATGGAAATATGAAAGTGAGTTGGAAATAATGTAATTGGCTCATTATGAGATAGAATGGTGGAGTTGGATTTATTAATCACTCACCTTGGAAATTGTTGATAATTTATCTGTTGGATGTAATTATTATCTGTTTAGAAATAATTGCTTTGGGCTATCGGTGGAGGATAGTCTTGATTGTTGTAGACAATGCATGATGATTAGGCGAACTAAAACTAATCAATTGAATATGTCATCGAATAGGACAATTGGTAGAATACATCAAGTTTATGTATTGATTGATTATGTATATGATATGTGTTTATATATATTGTGTTGTGTGGGAGGAGATATGGGATGTACTCCATGGTTTAGGGAAAGATAGGGGATGGACTCCTAAATCGGATATTGTTTGGGAGGAGATAGGGGATGGACTCCATGGATACAACAAATATGTGTATCTGTTGAAGTATTGATACAGCGAATCTGTGTATCATTTGTGAAGTATGGAAGTGTTTTTATGTGTTATTGATACAACAATTATGTGTATCTATTGAGGTTTATGGAAGTGTTTGATATGAGTTGTTATCTCATTTGAATTGTTGAAATGGAAGAATTATTGATATGAGATACAATCTCATTTAAAGTATATGGCCAGGTTCTGAGCCAGAGTTGTAAATTGAGAAATTGGATAAGAAATGGAAAATGGAATGAAACATGGACATATTTGTCATGTAATTGAAATGGGTTATGGATCGATTTATGTGAGTTAAATATTTATCAAATGCTAATGTTTTAGTTATTGCTCATATTATGTTTAGCATATCTCTACTGGGCATTGGCTCACCCTATATGGGACATCATTTTCAGGTACAGGTAGCATGCCACCTCCAAGGACGTGACTTGAGAGGCTTAGTGGCTGGGACACCATTTGTGATTACATTCTTGTATTACATGTATATCAAGCCAAGGGCTTATTTTGTGTTTTGAGTTAGTACTCTCCTTTTTGTAACCAAGTGTTGGCTTGGAAAAGTTGTAAGCCCGCAGGGCATTTACTTTTGTTGTCAACATGTAATACTGTAGACATCCCCGAACGTCCTGGGAAGAATACCGTTTTGTTCATCTGGGCTTACTACAGCTCGGACTCAAATGTCACGGTTCTAAATCTAATCTCACAAAGTGCAATGCAAGATTGATAAATCATCAAAGAGTTCAAATCCGGCAAATCGTTTTGAAAAACTGATTTTTAGAAAGAAGTGCCAAACATGAACTGCTTTGCCAGATACAGAGTCGTCACCTAAATATTTTGTTTTGGGAGAATTTAAGAAACCCTGACTCGTGCCTAAGGCCACGTGTCCGTCATCACCAAAGTTGCCTCGGCTCAGGAACTTGGGTACGATTGGGGAAGGTCATGCAATGAGTACCTCCGCTCGCCTGATCAAAGATCAGCTACTACTAAGCATGATATCAAGTTTTTGAAAACACATGTGCTCTTATTCCGGTTTATTAGCCTAGAATTACTATGTGATGCGTACAGCATACAAGTATAGACTGGATTGCGTAAGTTAGAACAAAGCATCGCATATCCGTTTGTTTTGAAAATGGATTGAAGTTTGCTACTCGCAAGTAGGCTAAAACACGGGTTTTGACGAATTATTCCAACTCAAGCAACCCAACCTTCACCCACAGGCATTCAGGCAGTTATATCACATAAGCACATAGCCTCATGGTAAGCATGCTATCATGGCAGTCACTCATACACATGCAAGGATGCTAAAGCATAAACACTTACCGAGTACTCCGAACCAAAGAAAGAAGCTAATTAGAAAACATGCATTAATCCTAACTATGCTAAGAATGCCTAATGCAACACATGCAAAAATGCAACTACAATAGGCTCGACTATTCTAAGATGGCATATGAAATGCAACAATCGATGCATGTATTCAACTTGGAATTGAAAATACAATGTAGTTAGTATGATGCGCTGAGCCCGGTGGATGCAATACAGATGAATGAATGCAAACATGCGAACATATAGATGTTAATTGAAACATGCCCTAAAACTAACCATCATAAGCTGGTAAATAAAAGGGAGAAAGACGTGGGGTTGGAAGACATGCATCACACATACGCACACTTATTACAACATTGCCCTCTCTCGGAGGGTCCGAATAAATAATACGGAACCAACTAGCTAATCTAAGCTAATTAAACTAGTTATTACACAACCGAAATGAATAACGAATTACAGCTGAATATTATACAACATTAATTAATTAACAAATTAAACTAAGGAAGCAAATAAATTAGCATGCAAGCTACATGAAATGGATTGCCTTAGCTCTGTTCCGAATGATAAAGGATGCATGCATGCTCAAGTCGCCTTGTCGGGAAATCCATCGCGATGTCTCAACTCGCCTTGGTTTGCAATTGAACTCAGAAACTTGCACAAAGCTCCAAGGAGATGAAACTCCACCCTGGGAAACTGTGGGAAGGTTGCCGACTAGCTTACGGGCATTGGAGACCACCTACCAACCACCCTTGGTGGTAAAAACCAGAAAAGGTAGTCGGCCTGCCAGAAAACCTAATCGGCCGACCAGTTTCTTCTCCTGGTTTCTGTATTTTCTGCAACAAAGGCAAGAGAGAGAGAAGGCAAAGTATTTTCAACATATGTGTGCTCGACCACTCTCCCCGTCATTGCATAAGCTCTAGGGAGTGTAGTCCTCGATCCTCGTGCCATCAATCACGCATCCTGATGTATGATGGCTGAGGAGTCGAATTGCATGACTCAATGTGAAATGAATGCACATGTAAACACCTAAAGCTAACAACTCTATCATGGATAGTCAAGAGTGTCGGTGACCAAGAATCGAGGCATGTTTCGTCACTTTGAGTACGAAACGTCCCTCGTTTCCCGTGTTTGGACTAAACCCTACTCCAAACACAATGCAACAAACAATGCATAGACAAATGCAACTCTAGCATGCGATCTAAATGCAATGCAACTAAATGATGCGAAGATGCACGGAATGACATGCAAGCATGTAAATGGCATACACAATGCTATGAACTAATCAATGGCATACTCAATACACATGGATTATATGGCATGCACACACAATGCACTAACATACGCAATGCAATGATCAAACATGCGATAACATGGACTATAGGGCATACATAATACAAGATGGATTGAAACCAAGATGAATGGGCCTCGGCCACACCCAAATCAGTGGCCAATATGATGAAAATGAGGTAACAAGGTACATGCAAACATGCACAAATGCAAGGGACCAAACCTAAGGAACAAAGTGCAACTCTACCAAAGCATGACAAGGATGAAATATGGCATATGATGACACATGTTCCAGCTCTGAAATGACATACAAGATGGTCCCGAATCATGTAAACAACTCATGTTATGCATGTTGAATGGCTCAAATACCGAAACTAGTGAAGTGCATTACACTAGAGGTATACAAAGCAATGCCCAAATGACCAAACCAACCCCAAACAGTCCCTATGCAAACTCAAAACAGTGGCAAGGCGGACTAAGATGATGGCTTGCAATGCACAAAAATGAAGCTCATGCAATAGCCCAAAAATGAGGCGTACAAACACAACTCTCAAATGTATTTAAAGAGTGAAAATCATGGGAATATGGCACAAGCTCTGAAATGACATGTTCAATAATGCCAAAACATGAAAACAACTCAAGTTAAGCATACAAGAGGCTTCAAAACTCGAAGCTGGGCAAGGGTATTACACTACAAGCATGCATGGTAAGCATCATTCGACCATGGGACCTCAAAACAGAGCTAAGGCAGCCCAAATCATGAATAAAATCAGTTTAGAACATGGCCAAAATATGCTAGAATCAAGGGCCAAAACAACATGCAATGTGAGCTAAACATGGATTACACTACAAGCATATGAAGCATTCAAGAGGCCACTAAACCAGCAAAATTCAGAGACATGACATGCCAAATAAAGCCCAAAAACCCACTGAAACATGATCAATGCATGCAAGAATGTCATGCTCCTTTGATAGGCTATAAGAGGGGTTATCCTACACATGCAAGAGACACACCCAAGGTGACAAAACCAACTCTAGACACAGCCTAGGCAGGCCCTAAAAGTCACTAAAAAGGGCCTGAAACAAGGCTTGGAGGTGTGCAAATATAGGCTCCTTTGAAAGGCCAAAAATGCCAACAAACAAGGCCAAAAGAGAGAGGGTCTCCCCTCTCTGATTTTGGCCCTCAAAACAGCATGCCAACCACTAAAAATCCGCTGGATTTTAGTGGCTCAAAGGCCAAACAAAGGCCAACACAAAGGCCTTAAGGCGTGGCTCAAAAGAAGGCAAAATGAAGCATGCAAGAGGGTAGATGACCCCCAACAGGAAAATGACCTTAAACAAACATGAAAAAGACCTAAAAAAAAAAAAATTCAGTTGACAACAAAGCTCAAATATCCATGCAAGTATAGCTAAAAGAAGGATCAAAATAATGCTAGAAAGAGGGAAATATGATTACCCTTGAAGCTCAGCCAAAACCAGCAACTTCTGGACCAAAAAACTCAACCTTTAAGACCTCTCAAGACCCTCCAAGAACTCAACAACAATGGTGGAGGTGTTAGACTGTTAGGTTGTGTGCAAGGGTGCAAGAACAAGGCACACTTGAGACCAAAATAGAGAGATATCTATATTTTGCCTTCAAACAAAATCTGAACCCTCACAAAGGAGGAGGCCCTCCTTTATAGAGATACAAGGCCTTAGCTTCTCAAAGAAGCTAAAAACCAAGGCCAAAGATCCTCCATACACGTGTATGGAGAATGCAGTCTGTGCCTTCCAGCTGGCACAGCTGGCAACAACTCACAGAGACAAGACAGGGAGAGGCAGACCGACTAGTTCAGGTGGTCGGCCAGCCACTTTAGGTGGTCGGCCGACCAGTTCAAAAGGGTCAACTCAAAGAAAGGTGGTCGGCCAGCCCATTTGGTGGTCTCCCAACTGAATGCAAGCTAGTGGTGTGGTGGGAGACCAGTAATTGTGGCCCAAAAATGAGGGAGACCAGTTACCTGACAAGAAAATCGGCCGGCGGGAAAAAAGTGGTCTCCAAGGAGAAAAGGTGGTCTCCCACCCTTGTACCACCTTCCAAACAATGAAAACAAGGTTTATGCCACACATGAACCAAGACGGATGCAAAACGAGGGTTCGGGGGTCAAAACGCACAGCCGGGTGCCCCGAAAACAGGCTGTTAAGCATCGAAAGTGGCGTGCAACCACAAAGGTGGTCTCCCGGGCCACAGTGTCCCTCTAGAGAGAGGAAGCAAGGTGTGTGCCAAAAACAGTGCCAAACGGAGGAAGTTAAGCGGTCCCGAACCGAGGCGTACGACCGACGGCTTCAAAAACCGGAAACTGGTCTCCAAACGGGAAAAGTGGCCTACGACCACGAAAAGTAGCCTACGGCCACTGAGAGATGGTCTACGAGACCTCTCCCTCCCTTCGGGAAGAGAAAACAAGACCTGGTTCGCAAATCGAGGCAAAGCACAAAAAGTCTCAAGGCTCGGAGGCAAGGCTTTCAGCCAAAACTTCGAAACCTCGAAACGAGCACAACATGCGCAATCACCGAGCGCTCGATCGATGACGTCTGAGTCTTAAGGTCGGTCAAAAATGGGGTGTCTACAAATACATTTTGTAATGAATACTCTGATGAAATATAATTGTGCTTTATTCTCTTATGTCTAAGCATGTCAAGAATGTATGATTTATGGGTTTATTTTGAGGGTGTTACATACACACATGTAGCAGGTGGTGATTGGAGGACAAGGGAAACAAAAAAAAAAAAAGGAAAATCCAACCAATAAGAGAGAGGGGGGGTCAAAGGGGTGGGAAAAAAGGGGGTCTTAGACATTTTTATTCTTTTAAAGATGTTAAATTTGCATGTATTAATTTGACATCCTAGAATTCAAAAAATATCAATTTTGAATATTTAAATAGAGATGCTCTTACTAATTGGAATTGAGATGAAGTCAGATGGCTTCGAGAGATTGCCACATCTTCATTACATATATTCTTCTTATTACCATCTCATTGAGAGGTGTCATTTTGTGACTTGCATTGCTTGAATTAATTATATAAATAAAAATAAAATAAAATAATTGTTAACGATGTGCAATCTTAGCTTAATCTTTTAACAAATTTATCATTCAAGTTTGTGATTTTATGAATTAATGGGATTAGCTCATTGATAAATAATTTTAAAAAAAAATTACAATTCACTAAGAATTAACCTCCTAAGATGATGACAAAATTGACAATTATTTTCTATTTATTATTTTTTTGGATAGGAACTCATGTTTGACATCCTTTTTTTTTTTCTTTTTCTTTTTTTTATCAACAGAAAGAAACCTTTATTAATGAAAAACATATAAGGTATGATAAAGTACATCAATAAAGAAAAGCTTGGAGTTAGCTCAAGCTCCAAGCTCCTAGTTGGTGAGAAACTAACAAACAGAGCAAAAGTAAAGACAACTACTTGAATTTACCACCCATCAACAACATCCAAAAGCATCTCAACTAAGCAAGCAACAAACAACAATAACCAGCAAATAAAATAACCCAGAGTTGCAGCCACTGTTAAGCATAGCAGACCAACATAATAGCTGAGCAAACCTTTAATAGCCAGCTTCTTAATAGCAACATAGTAGCATAATAACCTACAAGGTATAGCAGACCAACATATCAGTTCAACCATCACCCCTCGTAATAGTCACCAAGACTATGCAGCCACAAAAACTTCACAGTTCACCCAACACTTGATTGACATCTCCTTTGCTTTATACACTAGAACCTATCTCTAACCATCAACAGCAGCAAACAGCATCACAACCCAGCAAACAACAAATAGCAACAGATAGCACAAGCTCCAACCAGTAAAAAACCAACCAAGAGTTGCAGCCACTATTGAGACTATGCAACCACAAAACTTCATATCAGACAAACCTGCAAAAAACTACCAGCAAAAAACCAGGAGTTCATCCAACACCTCAATGCAAATCCAAACCCCCAAAGGAGTTGTATAGATTCCAACTTTCCCAGATACTAACTCTCCACAAAGAACATTACAACGACACTTCACACCTTTCCACCAATACATTTCCTAATCTAATCAATATTAAATAAGAAATCATTAATAGAATAGTGGAAATCTTTGAATGAAGCTTTGAGCCAAATAGCTACTTTGATGATAATTGATTCCTGCAGCTCTCCCATCTTTGGTTGAACACCATTGAACACGCAATCATTTCTATAATTCCATATGGGCCAAAGAGCAACAAGAGGAATAGCCTTCTAGATTCTCCTCTATGTTTTGTTAAACCAGATGCCACCCACCACTGCAGTAGACATTCGACTAATCTAGGCATAACTCAAAGCACACCCCACCACTACAACAGATTTGTCCACACTCCCCAGACCATGGGGCACAAAATAAGCACATGCTCTACTGTCTCTGGCTCATTATTGTAGAACATACATTCAGAAGGTACACTCTCATCCAGTATCCCAATCCTCTGCAGCAACACAAAGGTCTTTACCTTATGTTTCCAAGCAAGCCAACCAAAAAATTGCACTTTGGGTGGAAGATAATTCACCCAAACTGATCTATTGATAAACCCCAACTCAATAGCATCTACAACTGCATGATTATAAAGGGTTGAGACAAAAGACTAACCTGATTTGGTAGCCAACCAAACTGGTTTATCTGCACCATCCAAATTAATAGATGGGGCCAATCTCAGCACATCTCTGAGCCTGAGAAGTTCCTCATCCTCCCAAACAAACAGATGCATTCTAAAGCTGAACTCCCAATTTTCTAAACTTCTTTTCTTTTCAACAAAGAGCCTTAATGAGCCCCTCTGCTCAATAGATATCCTAAACAATCTAGGGAATTCCTCTTTAAGACATACATCACCACACCATTTATCATGCCAAAACTTCATTACCCATTGCAATCTTGAAGTGACTTACATAGAAATTGACCAAATTGGCTCTGGGCTCTACTACAGCTAAGATGTCACTCCACAGTTTTGAGATCCTATTACCTTGATTTAGAAAAGGAAACCATTCTCTTCCTTCAAGATTATACTTGCAGCATATCACCTTCTTCTATAAAGTTTCCCTTTCATTTGCAAACCTCCACCACCACTTAAGTAATAGACAATTATTTACATCCCTAATTCTCCTAATACCCAACCCTCTCTGTATTTTGCTCATAGTTACCTCCTTTCATCTCACCATATGTAATTTCCTCTTCAAATCTGTGCCTCCCCATAAGAATGCAGCCTGAATTCTATCAATTTTCTTAGCAATTCCTTCAGGCATCTTGAACAGTGATAGGTAATACACTGGTAATACTGCCTTGATCAAAGTCAACCTACCAGCAAATGACAAAAATCTCCTTTTCCATCCAGAGAACTTGACCTTTAATTTATCAACAACTGGTTTCTAGATTTTTTTTCTACTTGGACTCACTCCCAGAGGCAAACCAAGATATTTTAATGGAAACCCCTCAGTTTTGCAATTCAACAGTGTTGTAAACTCCTTAAGCAATGCATCAGAAATCCCAATCCCACAAACCACACTTTTATGATAATTAATCTTGAGCCCTGATAAAATCTCAAAGCACCTAAGAACCCTTTTGAGATTTAACATTTCCTACCTATTAGCCTCACAGAACAGTAATGAATCATCAGCAAATTGCAAATAAGAGACTACTTTTCTATTGACACCAATTTCCACTCCTTTTATGATCCTTATTTGCCTTACTCTTCTCAGTAAAACACTCAGCCCTTCAATAGCCAAGTTAAATAAAAATGGTGATAAAGGGTCCCCTTGTCTAAGTCCTTTTTGAGGGGAAAATTCTTTAGTTGGTGATCCATTCACTAAAACTGAGACTCTGGCTAATGACACACATTCCTTTATCCATGAAATCCACCTATATTTAAATCCAAAGTTTGAGAGCATTGAAAAAAGAAATTCCCAATTAATGGAATCATAAGCCTTCTCAAAATCAAGCTTAAACAGAAACCCTTTCTTCTTAGCTTTCTTCCATCCATCTACTATTTCATTGGCTATCAACACTCCATCCAAGATGTTTCTCCACTCCCCAGAAAAGCAGATTGTGTTTCACTAATTAGCTCATGTAACACTGACTTGAGCCTAGTTGAAAGAAACTTAGATAGGATCTTATACATAGACCCTATCAAACTTATTGGCCTGAACTCATTTAAACTCATTACATTGTCCTTCTTTGGAATGAGAGTAATAAATGAGCAATTCAAACCATACTCCAATCTTCCTCTGTTGTAGAACTCTTTCATGAATATGATCACTTCTTCCTTGAGCACCTTCCAATTCTTTTGAAAGCACAACAGATTGAAACCATTTGGACCAGGTACTTTATTTCCATTACAGTCTTTCACCGCTAGCCATATCTCTTCCTTAGAAAAATCTATTTCTAGCTGTGCAAAATTCTAACTGTGCCTTATAGTCTTAAAGTCACCTATTAACATAGGCTTACTACTCCAATCTTTTGAAAAATGCTTTTTGAAATAAGCCCACAACTCATGCTTTACTTGATCAGGCTTTTCAACCACAACCCTCCCTACTGTAATGGAATTTAGTGCATTTCTATTGAGTCTGCAGCTTGCTGTGATATTGAAAAATCTAGTATTCCTATCCCCTTTTAGGTTCCAGTCCAATCTTGATTTTTAAAGCCATGCCCATTCAATCATACGACTAAGAGTCCACACCTCACTTCTTAGCTCTCTTTTATGTTTCAGTTCTGCCTCTTCCAATGGACTGTCTTCAGCTTTCAAGTCAAGCACGTGCAATTCATCCTCAACTTCTTTTAGTTTTGATTCCACATTGCCATACACCTCTCTATTCCACTGTTTCAAAGCCATCTGTAAAGCCTGTAATTTCTTTTGTAGAATAAAACCAGCATCCCCTACTATGTGTGACTCTCTTCATACCTTCTCTACTAGAGAAACAAACTTAGGCTGCAATATCCAAGCATTCAAGAACTTAAAAGGTTTAGGACCCTAATCCCTCACATTGTCCATAAGAACTAGGGAACAATGATTTGAGATGGTTCTTGATAATCCCCATAATTTGAACTTGAACCTTTCAATCCATTCAGGGCTTAAAAGAAACCTATCTATTTTACTCCATTTAATCCCATCATGTGCATTGCACCAGGTGTATTTTTTGCCAAGCATCTGAATTTCAGTTACCTCACACTTGTCTATAAAATCATTAAAGTCTTTCATACCTCTATCCCTTCCTGAGCACCCTACTCTTTCAGCTACATTTCTAATTTCATGAAAATCTCCACCCAAACACCATGGCTTTGAAAAATTGCTTTTAAGATTTAATAAGATCTCTCATAAGTTTGCTCTCTTCACTACATCATTTGGAGCATATATATTAAGAATCTCACACTCAAATGATTTATGAAAAGTACCTGATAGCAGTATAAAATTTTTGTTTCTACAACACTCTGATAGGTAAAAAAACTTCAGGATCCCAAATGCATAACAACCCTCCAGCTCTTCCTTCAGCCTCAACAAACATGTACTCAAATCTGTCTCTATGCCATAATCTTCTCACCTCCACCTCTGAGATGCTTGATAACTTGGTCTCTTGAAGTAGGACCATATTAATTTTTCTATCAAATAAAAGTTTCTTGATCTATCTTTTTTTCTCAGGTTTTCCAACCCCTCTAATATTCTAGCTTAACATCTTCATAACAACATATATTAACCACTATAGACCACCAACATAGGAGCTTATTACAAACACCTACAATTTCCCTCTCCCAATCTCTCCTTATTATCTTCCTCAACAGGATTAATTTTTGTAGTATTACATCATCTTGGCCCTTTGTTGCAATCCCTAACCTTTTACCTAGTTGTAGAGTTTCCTATGCCTCCTTCAATCTCTCATTATCACAGATGGATTTTGACTTTTCTGAGAATGACCTGGACAACACTTTTGCCGTAGCTCCAACCACTACATTTTTATGGGTACCTTTGCTTGGCCTTGTTCCTCTCTACCCTATCCTTCTAACAAATCCAGAAAAGCCTCCCCTTATTGTTTGGTTTCTTGAGCCATTACTGTTCTTCCCTCTCCTTTTCCCTTTCTTCAGTTGATCATGTTAGACTTATTTATTTTGATGATTTATTTAATTATATTTTAATTTATTTGAAAGAGAAAAATAAAATCCAAAATTTATTTTGATGATTTATTTAATTATATTTTAATTTATTTGAAAAAGAAAAGTAGAATCAAAATTTATTTTGATGATTTAATTGAAAGAGAAAAATAGAATCAAAATTTATTTTGATGATTTATTTGAAAAAGAAAAATAGAATCAAAATTTATTTTGTCTCATTATTTCTCACCTAAACCTTTATCCTAAATGTTGTTAGAATGTATTTAATATTTGATTAAATCTGGAGTTCAAACAGCCCAAAACAAAGGTTCAAACAGCCCAGCACAGCAGCAGGCCAAAAGGTTCAAAATGTTCAAGTGGAAGATATTCAAATTTGTAATAATGGAGTCGAAGATATTCAAATTAGTAATGATGGAAGTACAACGGCTATAAACGGCTATAAATTCAAATGAATACAACGGCTATAAACGGCTATAAGTTTCGTTATATATACCAAAGCCTCTAATGTAAACAACTTACAAAAAAATAAAACCAAAAAATATTCTTTAATGTATAATCACTCACATCTATTCTCTGAAAAATTATCTGAGAAGTGTTCTTCAATTTTTGTTTACATCCTCTTTCAGAAATTATACACTGAGACGTATAGCTTTAAGCCCATCTTTCCTGTGTGAGGTTTACAGAAAAATCAGAGCTTTATTTTTATATCTATCTTTGAGAGATAATTTTTATAGCTTTCTGTGAAAGCAAAAACACCTTCTTTTCAACCTTGTAAAAGTGTAGTACACTCAGTGTTTTTGACTTAGAAAGTCTATGTAGAATCTGTGGATGATTGCTCCATCTGTGAAAAGGTTGCTAGCACCCTGTGAAGTTAGAGTATAGTGAAAAATCTCAAGTGTAGCTTGAAGAGTGGACATAGGCCGAGTTGAAGCGAAACCATTATAAATTTGTTTGCCTCTCTCTCCCTTATCTCTTTATTTTATTTAAATTTCCATAGCTATGTTTCACATTTTCACTATGCTAAAATCATTAACTAACATAGTTGTTAGAACACTTGTTTTAATTATTTTTATTTCATTAACTATATTTATCTATTGTGCTAGTAATAATTTTTATTAGGGTATTATTATTTTTATTTGTAAAAACTTAATTCAGCCCCCCTCTTAGGTTGTCTTTTGGGTAACAATTAGTTTCAGAGTCTAGACTCTTGTTTTAGATTTAACCATCTAGGAGTTTTGATCCATGGCAACCTTAGCTGAAGGACAGGCCACAAATAGGCCACCATTGTTTGATGGAAACAACTATAGTCATTAAAAGGATAAGATGACCCTATACCTACAAGCTACTGATTATGCCATGTGGATTATTGTCACCAAAGGTTCAAAAATTCCTACCAAATTAGTAGACAATATTAGTGTACCTAAAACTGAAGATGAATGTGATGAGAGGGATCATAAATTATTGCAAGCCAATGCTAAAGCCAAACTGACCTTTGTTTGTGGATTAGACTCTAAGGAATATAATATAAATTTAAGTTGTGATTTGGCAAAAGAAATTTGGACAAACTTGAGGTAACGTATGAAGGTACAAACCAAGTGAAGGAATCTCGTATTGATATGATTGTTCATAGTTATGAATTATTTAAAATGAACTCTGATTAATCTATTTTAAGTATATTTACTAGATTTACTGAAATTATAAACACTTTAAATCTCTTAGCAAAACTTATACTAACAGTGAGTTGGTGAGAAAAATTCTTAAGTGTTTACCAAAGAATTGGGAAGCAAAGGTCACGACTATTATAGAAGCCAAAAATCTCTCTACACTTGAATTGGATGAGCTTATGGGTTCTTTTATGACTCATGAGATCACTATGAAAGCACATGAGGATGTTGAAAATAAAAAGATAAGTGAAATTGCATTCAAAGCCTCATCAAATGAAGAAGAACATAAAAACTCCAGTGAGGATGAAAGCTATGCCATGTTTAGTAGAAATCTCAAAAAGCACTTCAAGAAAAAAAATTATGGAGGAAGAAGACCTTTCAAGAAATAGTACAACAAAGATAACAAGAAAGAGCCTATTATTTGTTATGAGTGAAAAAAACATGGACATATGAAGATAGATTGTCCAAAATTGAAGAATTATGGAAAAGACTACAAAAGAAACAAAAAGGCCATGGTAGCAGCGTGGAGAGAAAGTGAAGATGAAAGCTCAAGTGATGAAATTGAAAATGAAATAGCCAACTTATGTCTCATGGCTCTTGAAGATGAAGACTCTACTCAAGATGAGATAACTACTCTTTATGAAGAACTTGAAAGTGCATTCCATGAACTATAAGATGAATTTAGAAAAGTTTGTGCCAAAAATAATGTGTTGAAGAAATCTGCTGTATCTTTATCTATTAATTTAGAAGAATTAAAGAAAGAAAAAATTATTTTGAAAAATGATTTTGATACTATCTCTAATGAAAAAACTACTTTAAAAAACAATGTTGATAATTTAACAAAAAGATAGAGATAATCTCAACATGCTTCTTGGAAATCAAAGATGTGTTTTTGATAAAGCGGGTATTGGATATGACCCTATTAAGAAACAAAAGAATCTCAATACAATTTTTGAAAAGGCACCTCTCATGACTCACCCTCATATTACTTGTCATTATTGTAGAATAAAAGGCCATTATATATCTTCTTGTCCATTCAAAAATAATATAAACATGGGAATTAAAAAGATTTGGATTGTTAAGGGATCTAACAAAAGTAACCAAGAAGGACCCAAGAAACTATGGGTACCAAAAACCAACACCTGATTGTCATCTTGTAGGTTTGCTTTAAGTCCAAAGCTAAAGAAGGGAAGTGGTACCTTGATAGTGGATGTTCCATACATATGATCGGAGATAAATCATTCTTTACTAAACTATCATCGAAAGATGGAGGATTTGTTACTTTTGGAGACAACAAGAAAGGAAAAATCATCGGTATTGGTAGTATCGGTATTTCTCCTAACCCTTCTATTGAAAATGTTTTACTTGTTGATGGACTTAAGTATAGCCTACTTAGTATTAGTCAATTATGTGATAAAGGTAATCGAGTTATTTTTGATAAATCACATTGCACAATTGAAAGCACAAATGATCATAAAGCTTTATTCGTTGGTAATCGCCGTGATAATGTTTATGTTTGTCATCTTAATGATCTCTATGCTAGTGATGTTAAATGTTTATATGTTAATAATGAAAATAGTTGGTTATGGCATAAAAGACTTTGTCATGCTCATATGGATTTAATTGTTAAACTTTTGAGAAAGGATTTGGTCATTGGACTTCCAAAAATTAAATTTGAAAAAGATTATCTTTGTAGTGCTTGTCGACAAGGAAAACAAACTAAAATATCATTTAAATCAAAATCTCATATTTCCACAACTAAACCTTTACAACTATTGCATATGGATTTATTTGGTCCCTCAAGGACATCTAGTCTAGGTGGTAAACATTATTGTCGTTATTGTTGATGATTATTCAAGATTTATATGGGTTATGTTCTTAGCACACAAAGATGAAATATTTTTTTCTTTCACAAAACTTTGTCGTAGAATTCAAAATGAAAAAGACTTTCTTATTACTAATATTCGAACCGACCATGGTAGAGAACTTGAAAATGAGAAATTTGAATTGTTTTGTGATGAGCATGGTATTGGACATAATTTTTCAGCACCTAGAACCCCTCAACAAAATGGTGTAGTAGAAAGGAAGAATAGAACTTTAGAAGAGATGAGTAGAACAATGCTTTGCGAAGATAATCTTCCTAAATATTTTTGGGCCGAAGTCGTTCACACCGCATGCTATATTTTAAATCATACATTAATTAGACCTATTCTCAAAAAGACTTCTTATGAACTTTTACATGATAGAAAGCCCAACATTAGTCACTTGCATGTTTTTGGTTGTAAATGTTTTGTGCATAATAATGGTAAGGATAACTTAGGTAAATTTGATTCAAAATCTGATGAAGCAATTTTTCTTGGTTATTGCTTAACTAGCAAAGCTTATCGTGTTTTTAATAAAAGAACTCTTGTTGTGGAAGAATCTATACATGTGGCATTTGATGAAACTAACATCTCTGCTCAAAAGCAAATTGTTAATGATAATATAAATTTGGAACCAAATGTGGAAGATTCAAGTATCTACAAAGAAGAGAACCAACCATGTAAGTTGAACAAAGAAATTGAACAACCTATTCTCCCACCTCAAGAAGAAGGAGGAAACAATGATGATTTGCCAAAAGAATAGAAGTTTGTTCATAATCACCCTAAGAATTTAATCCTAGGTGACCCTACAAAAGGTTTGAAACTCACTCTTCACTTAGAAACATTTGTAGTAACTTGACTTTTCTCTCACAGATTGAGCCTAAAAATTTTCAAGAAGCCGAATTCGATGAACATTGGATGATAGCTATGCATGAAAGCTTAACAAATTTGAGAGAAACAAGTGTGGGAACTTGTGCCAAAACCTAAAGATCATACCATTATCGGTACCAAATGGATCTTTCGAAACAAGCTTGATTAATCCAGCACAATTATAAGAAACAAGGCTAGACTTGTTGCACAAGGATACAATCAAGAAGAAGGTATTGATTTTGATGAAACCTTTGCTCCGGTTGCTAGATTAGAAGCCATTTGCATGTTACTTGCATTTGCATGTTTTAGAGATTTCAAACTTTATCAAATGGATGTAAAAAGTGCCTTTTTTAATGGTTTTATAAATGAGGAAGTTTATGTTAAACAACCCCCAGGTTTTAAAGATCATGCTTTTCCAAATCATGTTTTTAAACTATCAAAACTTTATATGGTTTGAAACAAGCACCTGCATGGTATGAACGATTAAGTAAATTTTTCATTGAAAATAATTTTTCTAGAGGAATGATTGACACAACACTTTTTGTTAAAACTAAAAATGATGATTTACTTATTGTGCAAATATATGTGGATGACATTATATTGGTGCTACTAATGAAACCTTGTGTAAGGAATTTGCTAAGTGTATGCAAGGTGAGTTTGAGATGAGCATGATGGGGGAGCTAAATTATTTCCTTGGACTTCAAATCAAACAATGTAAAGAAGGAATTTTTATCAACCAAGCTAAGTACACAAAGAACTACTCAAAAAGTTTGGTATGTATGACTCAAAAATAGCTGGAACACCTATGAGCACATCCATTAAGCTAGACAATGATGAAAAAGGTAAGTCCATTGATCAAACAAAATATCGAGGTATGATCGGCTCACTTCTTTATTTAACTGCAAGTAGACCCGATATTATGTTTAGTGTTTATATGTGTGCTAGATATCAATCAAATCCTAAGGAATCACATCTCAGTGCTATTAAAAGAATTTTTAGATATCTTGTTGGCACTCAAAATTTGGAATTGTTTTATCCTAGAGGTGTTGCATTTGATTTAATTAGTTACTCGGATGCTGACTTTGCCGGATGCAAACTTGATAGAAAAAGCACCAGTGGCACTTGTCACTTTCTTGGTAACTCATTAGTATCTTGGTTTAGCAAAAAGCAAAATTCTATTGCTTTATCAACGGCCGAAGCTGAATATATAGCTTTCGGAAGTTGTTGTGCCCAAATACTTTGGATGAAACAACAATTAGAGGCCTTTGATTTTCATTATGATCATATCCCTATTAAATGTGATAATACTAGTGCCATCAATTTAAGCAAAAATCCGGTTCCACATTCACAAACAAAACATATTGAAATTCGACATCATTTTTTAAGAGATCATGTTCAAAAAGGGGATATTGTACTTGAATTTGTAAATACCGACAAGCAATTGGCGGATATTTTCACAAAACCCCTAAGTGAAGATCGCTTCAATTTTATTCGTGGCGAGCTTAGAATGTCGATTTCTACTTAAAAAGTTTTGTTATGACCGTGAAACTTGAATTTTTGTTAAAATGATATATGTGTATTGCTACATTGCTATAGAAACGATTATATTAGTTGAATGCTTTCAAGTCCTTCATACATTTATTCCCTTAACAGTTTGTTATTCTCAATCGTGTAATTTCTCAACTGTGTAAAATTAACTTTGTATATATTGATTTTTTTAAACCCTCATGGTATTTTTTTTTGCATCATCATTCCAGCAACACCAACGTCCCATTAAGTTTAATTTCTACTGGTATTATTTTATTTTAATTTATTTTATTTTTTTATTTTGCTATTAGGCTTAATTTCTTTTATTTTTATTTTTTTTCTCATTATTATTTTTTGTTTGGGCTTAATTTTCTTATTTTTTTCTGCTTTTTCATTTCATTTTTCAGTACTTAAACATAAAAACAAAAACAAATCAAAATACAAATATTTACATAAAAAAAAAACACCCTTCATTTTTTTGCGGCCATACGCCGATCAAAATAAACGTTAAAAAAAAAAAAAAAAACCCTTCATTTTTTCCGGCCATACGCCGATCTTACTTACTCGACTCTTTCATCATTTTCTTCTTCTTTTTATCACATTGGGCGACCCTTGACGCCCTTGCCCCCGTGCTTTTGTCGAGAGCGACGACTCCCCGCTGACTATCAAAGGCCAAGAACGACGTTGCTCCAAATCGGGCTATGGAGGCGGTCTTCTGTTTAAGCTCTTTGTTTTCTGTCTTCAGTGCGCCTGTTTTTGCTCGTGCATCCTTGTACATGCGCTGGAGCAGAGAGAGTTGGGCGTTGACCTGATGGAGCTCACTCGTCCTGTTCTGTAATCGGTGAGCCAATTTTATGACTGCCATCATCGTCTCCATACAGGACGTCAGTGTGAAATGATTGGCTTCTATGTCAGATTGAACTGCCATGATTTGCTCAATCGACATCATAGGAAGGTTATGAAGGAATGATAGGAAGAGTAGGAGTAAGGGCACTCGGTCCAGCAGAGCTTACAGGATCATTCAAGTCTGGAAAGAGAGTAAGGGGACGGGACGAGGCCATGTAGTAGGAGAGAGAGATGTAATCGAAAGGAGGGTCATTGTTGGTAGCCTTTCTACTCTGCTCAGTCTCTTTGTTCTGTCTCTCGAGGAAGAAGAAGATCGAAGAGAATGATGAAGAAGAGATAGAAGAGAGTGAGGTCAAGAAGAAGAAGCAGACGAGTGTGATTACGAAGAATATGATTGAAAAGAGGCTGAAGAAAAGAAGACAAGAAGGGAGCGATAGCTGAGGTGAGCGGCAATCGAGAAGAGCTGTTTTTGTTGGCCAATGAAGCAAAAGCCAGGCCGTGTGGCAATCGCGTTTTACGAAAAAAGAGAGAGATGCGAGAGAGTTGTATGTGTATGCATATATATATATATATATATGTATATATATGTTTTGACTATCTATTTTTTGATGCCATTTATCCCTATCATTTTCTTCCTCCAGATTCTGAGCCATGATTTCATTTTGATAATGTCACAAGGAGATAAAATTATATGATATTATGTATTATGGTATTATTTTCAAACTAATCTGATGTTATGTATTTATAGTTTGATATCTTAATCTTATATCATGTTGTTGATTAAAGCTTATTTATTACATGTTATGTATTTATAATTTGATATCTTAATCTTGTATTATGTTGTTGATTAAAGCTTATTTATTACACATGTGCTAACCTATGTATTTAGAAATGAATTCAGGGAGCATGACTTGAGGGAGAGCCTTTCTTACTCCCAAATCAAATCAAAACATCATTGTGTGCCATCATCAAAAAGGGGGAGATTGTTAGACTTATTTATTTTGATGATTTATTTAATTATGTTTTAATTTATTTGAAAGAGAAAAATAGAATCCAAAATTTATTTTGATAATTTATTTAATTATATTTTAATTTATTCAAAAAAGAAAAATAGAATCTAAATTTATTTTGATGATTTAATTGAAAGAGAAAAATAGAATCAAAATTTATTTTGATGATTTATTTGAAAGAGAAAAATAGAATCAAAATTTATTTTGTCCCATTATTTCTCACCTAAACCTTTATTCTAAATGTTGTTAGAATGTATTTAATATTTGATTAAATCTAGAGTTCAAACAGCCCAGCACAGCAGCAGGCCAAAATGTTCAAAAGGTTCAAGTGGAAGATTTTCAAATTTATAATAATGGAGTGGAAGATATTCAAATTAGTAATGATGGAAGTACAACGGCTATAAACGGTTATAAATTCAAATGAATACAACGGCTATAAATGACTATAAATGGCTATAAATTCAAATGAATACAACGGCTGTAAATGGCTGTAAGTTTTATTATATATATCAAAGCCTCTAATGTAAACAAGTTACAAAAAAAAAAAAAAAAAACATAAAATATTCTTTGATCTATAATCACTCATATCTATTCTCTGAAAAATTCTCTGAGAAGTATTCTTCAATTTTTGTTTACATCATCTTTAAGAAATTATACACTAAGACGTATAGCTTTAAGCCCATCTTTCCTGTGTGAAGTTTACAAAAAAACTAGAGCTTTATTTTTATATCTATCTTTGAGAGATAATTCTTGTAGCTTTATGTGAAAGCAAAAACACCTTCTTTTCAATCTTGTAAGAGTGTAGTACACTCAGTGTTCTTGACTTAGAAAGTCTGTGTAAATCTTAGGAGGATTGCTCCATCTGTGAAAAGGTTGCTAGCACCCTGTGAAGCTAGAGTATAGTAGAAAATCTCAAGTGAAGCTTGAGGAGTGGACGTAGGCCGAGCTGAAGCCGAACCATTATAAATTTGTTTGCCTCTCTCTCCCTTATCTCTTTATTTTATTTAAATTGCCATAGCTATATTTCACATTTTCACTGTGCTAAAATCATTAACTAACATAGTTGTTAGAACACTTGTTTTAATTATTTTTATTTCATTAACTATATTTATCTATTGTGCTAGTAATAATTTTTATTAGGGTATTATTATTTTTATTTGTAAAAACCTAATTCATCCCCCCCCCCCTCTTAGGTTGTCTTTTGGGTAACAGATCATTAAAAAATTCACTACAAAAGGAGCTTATACTATTACTCACATATGACTAAGAGCCCACCATAATAGGCTCATACCTTCTGCTTTCATTGGCCTGTCTAGCGCCCTTCAAATCTGACCTACAAAATCCTGGCCTATTGAGTTGGCTTATGAAATGATCATGGCCCAAATTGACCTCCAACAAATACCTAGCCTCTTTCGTTGAGTCCCATTGAGACTTGAAATAAAGTCATGTGTGACAATTTGTCCATCTACTTTCTGAGCATCATGATTACACCTCTGCAGTTGCCTACTCTCCTCCCTCAACAATGATTCCTCTATATATGTGCCTACCATATTGATTTCCCCAGGCAATCTTCAAACTCTGTAACTACGGATACTACCTCCCATGTGCCATCCACCTCCATCTCACCTCTACACTGGCTCCAAGCTGTGATATCCGCGTTTGCCACTTCCTCCTTCTCAATTTCTTCATCGGCCATGACTTCATCATCTTCTTCCTTTTTGCTTTCCTCTACCAGTTGTGCCTTACCATGAACATTTGAACTCACATAATCCATAACACCTTCATACGTGTTACATTTGCAACTAGCCTTCACCTCCTTCACGATCTGTTCTTTACATACCCTTATTGGGTATATTCTTCCTTTGCATTCCAAATTTAAACTTGAATTAATCGACTCCATAACACTTGTTGCTATTCTAATCCTTCCATACCTAAAAGATAAAGATTCACAAATATCATCATCAAAATTAACCACCTCACCTCATATTCTTCCAATTTTTCTGAAAGTGTTAGAATTTCAAAGATTCAAGAGAATACCATAACAACTCAACCACACCAATCTTTCTTGATCAAAATGAAGACTTGGTGACCATCCTGTGATATAGTCACACCACTTGTGGAAACCTGCATAAAGCACACTCTCTTTGCTTCTTAGCTTCTCCATTGATTTGAATGTTCTTACCACATCCCTTCCACCTCCCCTTCTTACTAACACATCACTCAGACCTCTATTTCTGAGTTCCTCTTTCAACTCCAGTGCGGAGTACTGTGGCTTGAGTCTCATGATCTTACTCTCATATAACCACCCATTTCCAATCTCCTATACTTTAATGGTAGTCATTGTTGTTCCTCCTTTCTCAACCCCTTTTAAGACCTCAACAAAAGATTATTTTATCCATACCAGGAATCCTTGCATTTTTCTCTACTACCACCGAAACTTTTCGCACCTCAAACTTTTCTCTTTGTGTTGGCTACCTCCATTTGATTTCACCTTGTTCTTTTCCATAGTTTACACTTTTAATAGTCAATGCTTTGTTATCTAAGTTTTTTACAAAAAACCTGAGTCCTCACGGGTCTTAATGAACTATTTATTTAATAGTTCCATTAATACTTTAAAATCTCAAATTCAGCTATTTGTTGTTAACATTTGAAGCAAAATTGTCTCTTAAAAGATCTCCACAATTTAATACTTGACAAAGTTAATAGTTCCACTAGGAGTTTCAAATCTCAAAATTTGCCTCTCTTTTCTTCACATACTCTTCCTCCATGATTCACCGGCTACAATCTTAACACCTGACGAACTTAATAGTGGAGGAGCTTTCAAATCTCAAATTCAACCATTTATTATTAACATTTCAAGCAATTTTTTTTTTTAATTTAAAAATATCCATTTGAAGATGCACTTAGTTTTAAATGAGCAAGTCATCGTGTTACCGATATGAACTCCTAACTTATTTCCTAATCAATTAGGCTGGTGTTGTTGGACTCCTTAATTTGTTATGCATGTAAACTCATAAATTATTCCCTCATGATTAAGGCTAACACTGTTGGGCTTCCAGTTTCATCAATAAGATTTCCATTGAATACCATATATCTAATAGAGGTTAAATCCATATTTTCAAGCTTAACGCTATATTTAGGTCATGAATTTGGACAAGGATTTAAACAAATAAATAAATTATCTTATATTTTATTCACATTGTCCCTACTTTTTTTCTTTCTCTACTCAAATTCATAATCCAAACACAACTCGATGGAGAATACCAAAATTGGAATAGTGATTTAGTGCAAGTTCTACCTAACTGAAGCCTAAACTGAATCTTTTTAAACAAACAGTAATCCCTACGTAGATATGTATTTTCTAAGACTGTTTTTGAATCATGAATTTAGATAGAGATTTGAAAATGAAAAGAGAAACGATCCCTATCTAAATTTACGATCCAAACACATACATCATGTGAGAATAGTGTTATTTAAATTTCCCCTATATGTGACCCATGTACATGTGTAATTTGTGCAAATACATATGTAAATGAACTTTGTGACTAGAGCTTGCCTACTTAATGTAAGCATTTAGGGTTGGTTTGGAAATTGGTTTTTTAAGTGATTTTTTGAATTTTTTTTGTTTTTGTTTTTGACTAAAATATGAGATGAAAGAAAATAATGGGTTTGGGAATCACTTTTTTACTTTTCATGAATAAATGTGGAAAAAGTTAAGAGAATGATAATGAATCTTTGAATTTTTTAAACTATTTTAGCCATTTCTCAACACTCCTTAGCTGCATCATATGCATCATTCAGGAGAACTTTGGACTCTAAAGAAAGGGTAATTATTGGTAAAATATATTCACCCAAAAAAAAATTATTGGTAAAATATACTATGCCTTGTTATTTAATTGGGCAAACTTCATTTACCCCACTGTTGTTTGAGTTAGGTGCGAATTATCTCCCTGACATTTGTATATCACCACATAATCCTCCTGTGATTAATGGATTAAATTGTACAGTTAGCATTTCCATCTAATCTAACTGCCCGTGCATTATACGTGTGTAATGTGCAACTAGGCATGAACTTATGGTTTTCTCTTCGAAGTAAATGACTGAAATGCTCCTAGAGTTAGAAGTAAAAGCTTACCCATGAAGATTGGTTTTTTACCATCTCCTCCTCTCTATGTCCAGTTGCAGACGACTCTACCCAGCAAAAATGTGATCATCAAGCAGTATGGGTAGTGGGGAAGCACAAATCTTGAGGTTCATCAGCAAGAAAAGTCGTTGTGGAAAAAAAACAGCCATTAGAGTGGTAGAATTTGAGAAGCCTTAGAAAGGTAGATTGTACTACGTGTATCAAAAAGCAAGTTTTGGAGATTGTGATTTATGGGCTTGGTGCAACCTAGTTGAATTTGCTCCCACCTATGGAAGAGATGAGATTGATGAGAAGCCAAGAGTTGAGGAAAGTGAAGCCTTTATGCACTTTAATGGAAGACTTACAAAGTTGGAAATGATGATGAAGGCACTAAACATGATGATGAAGGCATCTATGGTGATTTTGGATATGTGTTTCATTAGCACCATGTTAATGATCAGTATGAAATGAATAAAATTATGTTTATGAAATTAGTGGTTTTTGAATTTTTTTTGTTTTTGTTTTTGACTAAAATATGAGATGAAAGAAAATAATGGGTTTGGGAATCACTTTTTTACTTTTCATGAATAAATGTGGAAAAAGTTAAGAGAATGATAATGAATCTTTGAATTTTTTAAACTATTTTAGCCATTTCTCAACACTCCTTAGCTGCATCATATGCATCATTCAGGAGAACTTTGGACTCTAAAGAAAGGGTAATTATTGGTAAAATATATTCACCCAAAAAAAAATTATTGGTAAAATATACTATGCCTTGTTATTTAATTGGGCAAACTTCATTTACCCCACTGTTGTTTGAGTTAGGTGCGAATTATCTCCCTGACATTTGTATATCACCACATAATCTCGCCTGTGATTAATGGATTAAATTGTACAGTTAGCATTTCCATCTAATCTAACTGCCCGTGCATTATACGTGTGTAATGTGCAACTAGGCATGAACTTATGGTTTTCTCTTCGAAGTAAATGACTGAAATGCTCCTAGAGTTAGAAGTAAAAGCTTACCCATGAAGATTGGTTTTTTACCATCTCCTTCCTCTCTATGTCCAGTTGCAGACGACTCTACCCAGCAAAAATGTGATCATCAAGCAGTATGGGTAGTGGGGAAGCACAAATCTTGAGGTTCATCAGCAAGAAAAGTCGTTGTGGAAAAAACAGCCATTAGAGTGGTAGAATTTGAGAAGCCTTAGAAAGGTAGATTGTACTACGTGTATCAAAAAGCAAGTTTTGGAGATTGTGATTTATGGGCTTGGTGCAACCTAGTTGAATTTGCTCCCACCTATGGAAGAGATGAGATTGATGAGAAGCCAAGAGTTGAGGAAAGTGAAGCCTTTATGCACTTTAATGGAAGACTTACAAAGTTGGAAATGATGATGAAGGCACTAAACATGATGATGAAGGCATCTATGGTGATTTTGGATATGTGTTTCATTAGCACCATGTTAATGATCAGTATGAAATGAATAAAATTATGTTTATGAAATTAGTGGTTTTTGAATTTTTATTTTTTTTTATTTTATTGCATTCCAATGCCAAAATACAAGCAACGTGAAAATGGCTCCAAAATTATTCCAACATAGGTCATGAACCTTTATGAGTTTAATTCCAAAACAGTGCACTCCAACTAATGGAACAAAAATAACAAAGGACAAATTTGCAATGACAATGCTATTTAACAATGAACCAAAAAATCAAAACATAAGTATTGATCCAAAGCCAAAAATAATAATGTTTCCCAAAAATTTGCATTACAATGCTATGGTCTTTACATCTGCATTACAATGACCCCAAAGTAATCCATTTACACAACTAAGCTACATTTCAATACCACAATTTCCAATTAAGTCTAATTTGCTAAAAAGCCACAAAAACACATTAAGTTTCATTTAAATTTTCGCATAACACTTGAACCAATTTTTCAAAAACCATAAATCAATCATCAGTGTCTACTCTTCCTTAGCTTAAATACAAACATACAATAATTTTGTTCAATACAAAAACACAAAATACTTTAACCCACTAGCCAGTTCTTTGGCTTGCTTCCTTGCTCTGGTTGTCTTAAGTATGGAAGTTATGGAAGTAGGGTTGGCATTGCCTCTCACATCAGCATTTATTCCACCACTTGTTATTGCAAGATTGCCCTTGCCCCTCTCACCAGCATTTACTGTACCACTTGCAAATACAGTACCTAGGGGTGTTCACGGGTCGGTTCGACTCGAATTTACCCTTAGACCATTAGCCGAACCGAGACATTCGGGTTAGAAAACTAGTTACCCGTCGTTGACCGAACTACAGTTCGAAATTGACGAAATCAAAAGTCACGGTTTGGAGGTCAGTTCAGTCAATTTTGAAAATCCGGCAAGAATTTGTGAAAAAATGGATTTGAGAGTTCAAAACAACAAATTGAGTTTATGATCTGTGATAGAGAGAGAGAGAGAAGAGAGAGTAAAGCAAAGAAAATGGAGGGGAAAAGTGAAAAGGGAGACCGCCTTCACTTATTGCCATGGTGACCACCTTCACTCATAAAAAAGCCATCGCTCATCGCCACCAACACCAACACCATTGTTAACTGACCTCATCCGTCCCTTCCACTGCCCTATCACCATTGGAATAGAAATGAAAAGAAAAATAAAAAGAAGCAGAAATGAGGGAGATGGGGAAAGATGATAAGTTCGTTTATCAGAGAGAGAGAGAGAGAGAGAGAGAGAGAGGGATGAGAGAAAGAGTCGAAAGGATTGAGAGAGAAATATGGAGATGAAAGCTTTAAGAAGTGAAAAGGATTGAGGAAAGAAAGAGCCACAAGAGTAAATGAAGTTGTCAGATATGTGAGAGAAATGGTAGACGAATATATTTTTCTTGGGAAAATAGATATGGCCTTAGAAAACATATACGGAGTATTATATATCTCTTAGATTTATTTGAGATAGTGGGTATATATACCAGACTTGAAAAATGTGAAGTATTTATTAATAAGGGGATTAGATGAGCTGTCATACAACTCTGACTTGGAAAGGACAAGTTGTCTTGGAACTTGAGCTCGTTTAGCTTATCAAGGTAACTCAAAAATGCCAAATAATTAAAATAATACTTATTTATTATATATATATCAGCCAGATAGGGTTTGATTGATATTTTTTAATTAAATCCGACATTCGACCATAAATTTACTTTTTTCATGAAATATATCCACTGCCGACCAATGGTCCTACAAAACCGTTCGTGGAATGCATCGGTCGGGTGGATCCACGGGCAGTTCGGTCTTTTTAACACCCCTAGCAGGACCTCTATGCCCCTTCTCATGCCCCTTAGACCAGCATTCTCTCTAGTTCTTCCAACATTGACTCCAGTTTCATTAATTGCTCCTCTACCCCTCCCAACAACAATGACTTCAAGTCATTTGGCAACACCACTTGATGCCTTTCCACCATGGGTTGGTAGTTTTGTGGGTTGCAATAGCATTTTCAATTAACAAACTTACAAGTTACAAAAAAAAAAAAAAAAAAAAAAAATGAAATACAAAACAAAAAAGTTGAAGTTGTAAACAAGTTAGTTACCTAAGTGGATGGCCAACTCCTCATCCTTGTCATTCCAATAGAAGCACTAGTCCTTGCAGGTGGAGATGTTGATTGGCCTCCTTTTGTGGTTCTCTTCCCTCCCCCCCACTTGACCTCTAAGAAAAAAAATTAAAAGGCTTAGTAGTTATGTCCACAAAGTTAATGTTAGCAATGATTTGATAACATAGTTATGTTACCTGATTGGGTGCCCTTTGAGGTAGCTGAGTTGTTGAATGGGCTCCCTTTGATGTTTGTCTCCCACTGGACGTCTAAGGCCAAAAAATTTAAGTTAGGAATATAAACAAATTGGGCAAACTTGTGTACAAGATAAATTTTGTATTCATGTTACCTGATTAGTTGTCATAAGTGATTGGGAACAATGTGATTGACCCTAGTAGACACCCTAGTAGACCTCTGCTACAAATTAATTGAAGTTAAAGTTAGGACTAAGTTGAAGTAAAAAGTAAATTGAAGTTACAAGTTAAATAGAAAAGTGACTTCTCTCATGTTACCTGATTGGATGGGATGTTTGTCGTAGGAGTAGGAGTAGAAGTTGATACAGGTTGAGATGAAGATGATTGTCCCCTAGTTGATCTCTACTACAACAAACAAATTAAGTTAGAAGCATAAACAAATGTAACAACATGTGTACAATAAATGAATGCATAAGTATACACTGACCTTCACCATTTTGGACTTAGGATGCATCATGTTCTTGTATGACCTCCGATTGTGCCTCTTCTGCAAACACTTAGCATATGTTACATTGACGTTCTTCCGTGATGCCTTGTGTGGATTTCTTGGCTCATCTACTTGCCTGCTTCTTAAATTTTTTGGTCTTCCTGCTAATTTCTTTGCTTCTGGTAGGTTTAATTTTTGGCCACTTTACTCATACTCATGCCTGTTTGGAATAAGGTGTATCATGAATGCATAAGTATCCAAATACCTAAACTTCGTGTAATACTCATATACCTCCTCGTAAAATGATCCACCTCAAATTCTAATTTTCCACACCAGGTTGCAAAACAATTCCTTGATTCCACATTCAACTTCTCAAGTTTGTCATGAATATTGGAACAGATCTCACCAGTGTATTTCTCTATTCCAATCTTCTTAATTTGGATCCATTATATCAATTTACTTTTAATCCATTCAAACATGGAGATGATTGGCAGCTCTCCAACTTCTAAAATGTAAGAATTGAATAACTCACTCAAATTGTTCACAAGGATGTTGTGGATGCGCCCCGCGTGAGGGACTTATGCTACCACAGTTCGGACTCGATTTGTCATGGTTCTTAATCTGAACCAAAGAGTCCAAATCCGGCAAATCGTTTTTGAGAAAACAGGTTTTTGAAAGAAGTGCCAAACATGGACTACTTTGCCAGATACAGAGTCGCCACCTAAATATTTTTAATGGGGGATTTAGGAAACCCTGACTCGTTTGCCTAAGGCCACGTGTCCGTCATTACAAGAGTTGCCTCGGCTCGGGAACTTGGGTACGATTGGGGAAGGTCAGCTATGAGCACCCCCTCTCGTCCGATCCGAAGATCGGCCTCTACTAACCATGATATCTTGTTTTGAAAACATTATGCGTTCTTATTCCGGTTATTAGCCTAGAATTACTATGTTATGCGCACAGCAAACAAGTATAGACCAAATCGCCTAAATTGGAACAAAACATTTCATGTTTGTTTTGATGATGGTTTGCTACTCGACAAGTAGGCTAAAGATGCAGGTTTTGCCACCCTCAAGTGGGCTTTAGAAAAGATGGTTTTGCCACTATTTAGTGGGCTTAAAATCACAGTTTCAATGCATTATTCCAATTTAGGTAATTTGACCTCCATCCACAGGCATTCAAGCAGTTATATCACATAAGTAGCTAGCCTCATGGCAATCATGTTTTATGGCAACACTCACACGCATGCGGTATGCTAAAGCATAAAAGCTTACCTAGTACTCCAAGCCAAAACAGAAACTAGTTAGTAATCATAAGCATGATCCTAGTTCATGTTAAGATGGCTAATGCAACACATGCAAAATGCAACTATAATAGGCTCGGCTATCCTAAAGATGGCATGTGAAATGCTGCAACTAACAAGTACTCAACTTGGAATTGAAATACAATGCAGTTAGTATGATGTGCCGAGCCCGGTGCATGCAAGACAAATGTATGGATGCACGCATGCATAGCATAAGGTATGCTAAGTTAAATATGCCCTAATACTAACCATTGAAAGCAGGTAAGTAAAAGGGAGAAAGAAGTGGGGGTTGGAAGACATACACACACTCACACACACACTTATTACACAATTGCCCTCGCTCGGAGGGTCCGAATAAATATTACAAAACAAATGAATACTGCTAAATTAATTATTACAGAACTTCTAATTAATTAACAAATTAAATGCAGAATTAAAGTGGCCACAGCCCCCGCCTCAAAATGTTGGATGATGCATGCTTGACTCGTACTGCCGGAAACTCGCTGCCATAGCATTGCTGCCTCTGTTTACACTGCCTAGCTCCTCTGAAGACTGCACAAGTCTTGGGTTAGGTTCTCTGCACACTGTGGAGCACCACCGGCTAGGAGGAATGGCCACCGGCTATGGGAAATGGTCACCGGCCGCTGATGAAGTTATCGGCCATTTATGGATGGCCGTCGGCACTAGAGATGGCCGGCCGGCCAAAGCTTCCTGCAGAAACTGGTTTTGACAGCAACAGAGGGCATGCAGTGTATGGCATGGAATTTTTAAGCAAATGTAAGCATGGCCACACTCCCTATCATGCAATGGACTCAAGGGAGCATGACCCTCGACCCTCGGGCCATCAATTATGCATTTTTGATGCATGATGGCCTAAGAGGCCAAATTTCGCAATTCAATGTAAATGCATGCAACCAAAAGAGATGAATGCCAACACCCTATCATGTTGAGGTCAAGGGGATTGACGACCGAGGGTTGAGACGTGTTACATCACTTGGAGTATGAACACTTCTCAATCCTCATACTTGGTTTGACACCCCAAACCAAGCAAAATGTAATGCAATGTATGCAAGGTGGCTCAAGTATGCAACATGAGGCTAATAGATACAAAGCATGCCAAATGCGAAGTGACCTATCATACAAAATGCAATGTGATACATCCTATCATACAATGTAAGCATGAAACCAAAGTAATGCAATACAATCATGCAATGATGGACCTAAAACACAAAGGGGCAGACCTCAGCCCACCCCCAAAACAGTGACAAAAGATGCCTAAAATGATGGATAAATACTCATGTAAGCATGCACACCAATAGGCTCAAGACTAAGGCATAACAAAAGAGCATTCTACTACCACTACCCTAAGCAAACATGGCATAAGCTATACAACCAAAACAGAGTTTTAAGGCACCAAAATAAGTCCCAAAACCCAGTGATATGGCAGCCCCAAAGGTTTAAACACTTAAGCATGCACAATGCTCATTTCAAGGCACAAAAGGACACATCTTCAAAGCATGAAAGAGGTGATGAATGCAAGCATACAAGCATGGTTTGGGGACTGAAATGGCATGGCAAATGATTCCAAATTATTGAAATAGACCAACTAAGGCGTGTTTATGACTCACATACTTAGGACTCACAAGCCAAAATGCATAGCAACCATATCACACATGTCAAACATGACCAAATCAGTAACCAACAAACCTCAAGCATGGCAAAATAATGCTAAAATCTTCTTAGGACCAAACCAAAATCATGCTCAAATGATATGCTACAACATGATACACTTTAAGCCAAATGATGGGATTTCAAAGCAAGTGTATTATACATTCAAAAGGCCAACAAATCAACACGAGGCAGAGATAAAATATGCTAAATGAACACCAAATAAGCTCTGAAATAAAGCCAAACAAGACTAGGCGTGCATGCTACCATATTGAGCCAAATATGTAAACAAGAGAGAGACCAAGGGAGAGGGGTGTCCCTCCCCTATGCAAGACCTCAAAAACCCTTCACCACTGAAAATCCACTGGATTTCAGTGGTGAAAAGGTCAATACACAAGAGTAACCAAAGCTTAACAAAGAGAGCACCAAAAGGGCCAAACAAGGCCTAGAAGGGGGAGGTCAACCCCAAACAACAAAATGTCCTTAATGAAAGATCTCAAGCATGCAAATACAAGACTTTTCTCAGTTATACACAAAGTCTAAAACAATAAGCAAGATAGGCAAAAGTCTAGTGCAAGATTGGGGAATCTAAAGTGAAAAGGTTACCCTTGAAGAACCCTTGATGAACAGCAAGTGCAGCCTCCTTCCTTTGATCAAAACCAGTCCAAAACCTCAAGAACAAACCCTCAAAGCCTCTCAAGGTCGAAGTATGGTGTAATGGTGTGTGTCTTAGTGCAAAACTAAGGTCAAAACACACTTTTAGGCTTCCAAACACACACAAAGGATGAGAGAGAGGGAGATATAGAGAGAGAAAGTATATGACAGATATATGTATGTATATTGCTCTGGTTTTTGCTCAACCCTTAACAATGGAGGAGGAGGGGCTCTATATAGACAATGCAAATGAACTTGAAGCTTCTCAAAGAAGCTAAACAAAAAAAGGTCAAAGGGGGCAAGGGGGCAAGGCTTCCTGAGGAAGCTGGATAGCTGGCAAGCTTCTTGAGGAAGCTAAGACAAAGGTCTAAGCTTCCTCAAGAAACTAGATCAAAAGGGTGCAAAAGGGGAAAACAGCCACACTTATGTACGGGGGCAGGGTTAGTGCATTCCAGCCGACACAGCTGGCATGCACCATGCCTGAAAAAGACAAAAAAGTGCTACCGGCCAGAAAAGGAGGCCACCGACCAAACAGATGGCCGGCCAGCCACACTAAATGCCGACCAGCCAATGGTATACTTCACCAATGGTCGGTAGCCTCAAAACATGGCCAATGGCCTCAAGCCACGGCCGGTGGGTTCCAGGGGTGGCTAACAAGTTACTCTGTACCCTTAGAAACAAAAACACAAGTGTTTGGTGCAAAACCAAACACAGAACAGTTGAGTTGAGAGATCCTGAGGCAAGGCGTGTAGCCGAGACCTTCGGGAACTGAAAACGAAACACAAACATGAGTAATCACCGAGTGTTCGAGCGGTGACATCCAAGTCTTGAGGACTGTCAAAAATGGGGTGTCTACAGATGTCACACTAACTCCTTGGGAAAAAAATGTGGCCTTGACCACAAGGTGCTATCAATGTCCCTCAACACTCTACAGCTGTCTTTCTGTTTCTAGTCTTAGGACTTCAATCTTCTTCATCCAGTAATTGAATTCATTCACATTTCCTGTTGATAGAGCTTTCTAGAACAGGTCTTTCAACATATAACCACAATACTTTGCCTTGAAGTTGTTTTACATATATCTCCGGCAGTATCTATAATCTACAATAGGGTATAACTCTGCAAATACATCAACCAACCCATTCTGTCTATCTGATATAAATATCCACACCATCTCTTCACTTCTAATGTCAATTATCAATTTCTCAAGAAACCAAGACCAAGAGGCTTTACATTCAATCTCAACCAAAGTCACAGTAGTACGATACATGTTATCATTTCCATCTCTCCCAATAGCACTCTGTAACTGCCCTTCAAAAATCTCTTTTAAATGACAACCACCCAATATTGGTCTACACCGTACCACAAATCTATCTTTTTATGCACTAAGTCTGAAATACGTCCTTTGAAATGTAAGCTCTGTCTTTTTAGGATCAGTTGTTATTGAAATGTGCCTTGATGAATTTTCCCTTAGAACTGTAACTGCATAATCCCAAATCCTGTGATATTGCCTTGCCAAATCCCCTGCAATGACCTCCTTTGCCTTTCTCTTTTCCTTATAAATTTGAAACCTACTTGTATCCACTATTATTTATCTTCTCACTTTTTTCTTGAAATTAGCTATGTTAATGTCAGGATCATCTCTTACCTCATGTACAAGCTTCTTCTCCAAATGCTTAGAGTTGGCTTGTTTGTTGTTGTAATGCCTCTCACATATATGTTTCCCCACTAGAGTTTTGTCTGAAAGGTTGTGGTTCTCCTTAATGGAAAGGAATGTATCTTCCAACTACCGTTATGCCTACAAACATCAGTGATACTTGCACTCTCATTTTTTATGTACCTTATATCATAACCATTGATCACATTGAATTCCCTCAAATACTCTCTAAAAACTTGGGGACTAGGAAACTTCATTCCAACTACAAGTTTAGGATCATTCATTATCACTTCTTTGTATTCAGTGTAAGTTGGGAATCAAGCATACCTATTTTCTCTGGTGATACTTTCCTTTTAATGATGCTTGCACTCTCATTTTCTGAGCTCCACTCCACTGTCTATAGGAGTGTTCACTGTATTGCAATTTTCCATTCCATATCTCTTGAGAATTTCCTTGGCATAGCCACTTTGGGAAATAAAAATTCCATCTTTTCTTTGTGCCACTTCAATGTCGAGAAAATGAGCCATCAATCCAATATCTGTCATTTCAAATTCTTGGACCATGCTTCTTTTAAAGTCTTTGAACATGGCTGGATTGTTTCTGATGAAAATTAGATCATCAACATAAAGACAAGCAAGCAACATGCTTCTATCAGCTTCCTTCTTCAAATATAGTGCGTACTCATATGGACATTTTTCAAAACCATTGTCATGAAAATACTGATCAATTCTAGTATTCCATGCACGCAGAGCTTGTTTCAATCCATAAAGTGCTTTCTTCAATTTGTACACTTTGTCTTCATGCCTATTCTGAATATACCTCGAAGGTTGTTCAATATAGATTTCTTCTTCAAAGAAACCATTAAGAAATGCAGATTTCACATCAAGTTGATAAATCTACCACTTGTGCAGGGTAGCCAAAGAAATCATTAGCCTGATAGTCTCCAAGGAGGCAACTGGAGCAAACACCTCTATATAGTCAATTCCAGCTCTCTGCTTGTAACCTTTTGCTACTAATCTTGCCTTATAGCGTTACACTTCGCCTTGTGCATTCCTTTTTGTCGTGTACACCCATTTCACTCCAATGGGTTTGTGCCTGTAGACACCTCATTTTTGACCGTCCTCAAGACTTGGACGTCATCGTTTGAACACTCGATGATCATCCATGCTCGTGTTCGTTTTGAGTTCTCGGAGGTCTCGGTTGCGCGCCTTGCCTTAGGATCTCTCAACCTGGCTTTTTTGTACTTGGTTGTGGACCAAACGCTGGTGTTTTGCTTCTGAGGGCAGGGAATGGCTTGTTGGCCACCCCCACACCTCACCGGCCATGGCTTGAGGCCACCGGCCCTGTTTTCCCTCTACCAGCCAAAGGTGTTAGCCGATCGGCAATATTTTTGGTCGGCTGGCCTTTGTGTTGGTCGATCGGCCACTTTTTCTGGCCGAGACCTTTTCTTTGCCTTTTTAGGCATTACGCATGCTAGTTGGTAAGCACAGACCCTACCCTCCATACACGTGTATGGAGGGATTTCACCCTTTGGTTAGCTTCCCTTGGAAGCTTACTTTTTGATTTTCTATAAGAGGAGGACCTCCCCTCCCTTTCCAGGGGTTGAACAACTCTGAGATATAACTTATATATCTATATCTCTCTATATCTCCCTCTCTCTATATAGTTGTGTGTGTGATAGTGTTCTAAAGGGGTTTTTGTTCTTAGTTTTGCACTAAGACACCTAGTGTTACACTATACTTTGGTTGCTGAGGTTTTAAAGGGTTGATTTCAGAGTTTTTAAGTTGGTTTTGATCAAAAGGAGGTGCTGAAGTTAATGTTCTTGAAGTGTTCTTCAAGGGTGAGAACTTACCCTTTTATTCCCCATTTTTACTTAAGGTTTTAGACCTATTTTCATATTGTTTCGAGCTTAGTGTATAACTGATAAAAGTTCTATATTTTCATGCTTGAGATGTTTCATTAAGGCCACTTTTGTGTTGGGGGTCGTGCACCCCCTCTTAGGCCTTGTTTGGCCTCTTTTTGTGACTTCCTCTTTGGGCTTTGTAACCCTTTTGTTTTTGCTTTCTCACCACTGAAATCCAGAGGATTTTCAATGGTAGAGAAGTGGTTTTGAGGTCTTGTATAGGGGAGGGACAACCCTCTTCCATTTTGGCTCATTTGCTTGCATTTAGGGCTCATAAAGGTAGCATGTTTGCATAGCTTTATTTGGCCCCATTTCAGAGGGTATTTGGTGTTAGTTTATCATGTTAGACCTCTGTTTCATGTTGGTTCGATGGCCTATTGAATGCATCATGCACTTGTTTTGTAATCCCCTCTATTGCCATAACATGTACCATGCATTTAGACCATCATGCTTGCATGTTTTAGCTTGACTTCATGAAGCTTTTAGCCATGTTGTGACATGTTGAAGCACTGTTTGGTGCAGATTCAGTCATGTTTGCCATGTTTTGTAGAGCCACCATGTATCCTAGCTTGTTGTCTTTGAGTGTGTAAGTCATGAGCATGCTTTATTTGGGTTATTTCAGTGATTTAGAATCACTTATAATGTTATTTCAGTCCATACTCCATACTTACATGCTTGCATTTATCGTCCTTTCAATGCTTCGAAGAGTTGCTCTTTTGTGCCTTAAAATAGGTCATTGTGCATGCCTCTTTGATTAAGTCTTTGGGTTGCCATATCAGTGGGTTTTGGGGCTCCTTTTGGCATATTATAGCTCTAATTTTCCTTGATTGAATCATGCCATGCTTGGTGGTAATGGGTGTAGTGCAATTCTCTCTTTTGGCCTTGTGTGCGCTTTGTTTTGTGCTCACCTTTCTAGCTTGATTTGACCACATCCCATGCATGTTCTAGCCTTATTTTGGCATGTCTTGAGACTGTTTTGGGTCACCTTGGCCCTTTGGGGCTTGGTTGATGTGGCCATGGTTCAAGTACCTTGGCTCGCTTTGAACTTTAAGCCCATTAGCATGCTATGCTTATCTTATGCGCATGATTTGGCATCATTATTGACATGATTTCAGAGCTTGTTGTATCATTATATCCTCATGTTTACCCCATCTTTCCCATGTTTGAACATTGTACATTATGGTCTAGCTTATGGACCAATGTATGTGTGTGCATGCCTCCCCTTTTGGTCCCTTGATTTGGGTGTTTTGGCCACTGATTAGGGCAGGGCTGAGGCCTATCCTTTTGGTTTAAAGCCCATTGAGCATGTTTGCTTGCATGGTATTTGCATGTTCGTATTGTGCCATGTTTGCATGTTAAGTATATTGCATGATGTTTAGTTAGTTGCATCGCAATGACACTAATATATACTTGTTGCATGCTTGGGGTTGTTTGCAAGATTGCTTGCATACTCATATCATGTTGGGTTTGTTTGCATGCCATTAGTCTTGTTGCATTGCATAATATCCCCATGTTGCATTGCATTTGACATACTCGTTTGCATTACATTGTGTTTGGTTTGGGGTGTCAAACCAAACACGAGGGGCGAAGGACGTTCGTACTAAAAGTGATGAAACGTCCCTCAAATCCTTAGTCGCCGACGCTCTTGATCCAAGCATGATAGAGTTCTAGGCATTCATATGTTTTATTGCATTCATTTTACATTAATTTGCACACTTGGCACCTTTGGCCATCATGCCTCGAAATGTGTGATTGGTGGCCCGAGGGTCGAGAGCCATACTCCCTTGAGTTCATAACATGATAGGGAGGGTGGTCGTGCATACATTTGGCTTGTAAATTCCATGCCATGCACTGTTTGTTCTCTATTGTAGCAAAACTAGTGTTCTGTAGGAAGAAATGGCTGGTCGGCCACTTATAGTGCCGACCGACCACCAAAATCAAGCCGGTGATCCCATTTTTGGTCGATGACAATATTTCCATGGCCGGTGGTGTTCTCTCTTGGCCGGCGGCATCCCAAGGTGCCCAAGGAGTCATTCAGAAGCAACCTTAGGATTTTCACAATTGTCAAAGGTGCAGAACAGTGCAAACAGAGGCAACATGTGCATGGCAACGGGTTTCCGAGCGAGGCGAATCGAGCATGCATCATCCAATCATTTCGAGGAGGAGCTGCGGCGGCCTTTTGAATTTCATACTTAGTTTATTTTTGTAATTAATTTGTTAATTAAGTAAGGGTTTGTAATATTTAATTAGCTAGGGTAGTTGATTATTCATTCGGTCTATATTATTTATTCGAACCCTCCGCGAGAGGCCGAACTTTGTAATAAGTGTGCATGTGTGTGATGCATGTCTTCCAACGCCACGTCTTTCTCCCTTTTATTTACCAGCTTATGATGGTTAGTTTTAGGGCATGTTTCAATAAGCATCTATATGTTCGCATGTTTGCATTCATTTATCTGTATTGCATGCACCGGGCTCGACGCATCATGCTAACTGCATTGTATTTCAATTCCAAGTTGAATACATGTATCGATTGTTGCATCTCATATGCCATCTTAGAATAGCCGAGCCTATTGTAGTTGTATTTTTTTTTTTTTTTTGCATATGTTGCATTAGGCATTCTTAGCATAGTTAGGATTCATGCATGATTTCTAATCAGCTTCTTTCTTTGGCTCAGAGTACTCGGTAAGTGTTTATGCTTTAGCATCCTTGCATGCGTGTGAGTCACTACCATGACAGCATGCTTACCATGAGGCTATGTGCTTATTTGATATAACTGCCTGAATGCCTATGGGTGAAGGTTGGGTTGCTTGAATTGGAATAATTCGTCGAAACCAGTGTTTTAGCCTACTTGCGAGTAGCAAACTTCAATCCATTTTCAAAACAAACGGATATGCGACGCTTTGTTCCAACTTAGGCAATCTAGTCCATATTTGTATGTTGTGTGCATCACATAGTAATTCTAGGCTAATAACCGGAATAAGAGCGCATAATATTTTCAAAACTCGATATCATGTTTAGTAGTGGCCAATCTTTGATCGGGCGAGCGGGGGTGTTCACGAAGTGACCTTCCCTAATCGTACCTAAGTTCCCGAGCCGAGGCAACTTTGGTGATGACGGACACGTGGCCTTAGGCACGAGTCAGGGTTTCCTAAATTTTCCAAAATAAAATATTTAGGTGGCGACTCTGTATCTGGCAAAGCAGTCCATGTTTGGCACTTCTTTCAAAAAATCTGTTTTCAAAAACGATTTGCCGGATTTGGACTCTTTGATGATTCATCAGTGTCGCATTGCACTTTGCAGGATTAGATTCAGAACCGTGACATTTGAGTCCTGAACTGTAGTAAGCCCAAACGAACAAAATGGGATTCCCTCCCGGGACGTTCCGGGATGTCTACAGTTTCTGGCGACTCTGCTGGGGATTTAGAGAGCTTGACTCGAACTCATGATATCGTGTTTTGATTACACTTATGTGTTTCTTTGCATTGCATGTGCATTGGTGCACCTAGGACACCGTGTTTGCCATCTGCTATTCCTGAACGGTTTGCCGGAGGCTGTGTGCCATATGGCTGACCGGTTACGGGCTCTGCCACAATGGGAACACAAACTCTGGTTTTTACCGGGGCACCCTTTTGACCATTCGACCTAGTGCATATTCGGAATCCATAGTGACCATTCCAAGCTAGGGCAGGTTGCTACCCCGATTATAGGTTGTTTGAAACCGCTGTGTGCGTAGTGAAACCCTAGCTCCTGACAAAATGGGACAGGGAAACCCTACCCCAACATAGGGGTGTTTTGGCTCTCACTTATTTGCTATATGCTTTTAGAGTGTGTTTCTACAGGGAACGCATATATCAGTTTGCAAGTCTGAGTATCCGGCCTGCGGGCATCAGTGTCAGTATTTTGGGAATCAGTTATCTGTGGGTATCAGATTCAGATTTGGGGGCAGTAATTTGGGAACAATGATCAGCATTTGAGAAACACTGTATTCAGCTTGTCAACTGCGTGTTGTTATACCCAACTGTGTGTTGTGTTTATTTAAGCCGTTATGCTGTCCATTTTCTAGTTGTTTATTTCCATATTATTGCTTTATTTATCTTTTTGCTAGGTAGTTTAGCACGATTGCTTCAAACCAAGCAGATATTCGCCAAGCACTCTGGACAAGAGGTTGCAGACTCATCAATCTGAGGATCTGGTGGACGGACAGCCAGTGTTTTATTCTCTACCCCCGGTTACCAGAAGGAGGGCAGTTAGGCAGAGGATATCAGTTCAGCAGTCAGTTCAGAGGGCATTGTCTACCCCGCCTGAGTATAGAACGGATCAGGGTTCTGTTTCTCCCACAGAAAGGGAACATATACCAGCAGTTCAGTCGGATCAGGGCAGTATGGTAGAAATGGAGGAAATGATGCGTCAACTCCAAGAAAGTATGAGAATCATGCAGCAGGACGCTGTTCGTCGAGATGAATTTTCCAAACAACAGGCCGAGGTCATGGCTCAACAAGCAGAGTTGATCGCCAGGTTACAACAACAAACTGAAGCATCTGCTTCACACCAAGCCCCTTCCCCACCAGGAGTTCCGGCACCCGGGGAGGCACCAAATGTCCAGAATGCCCAGGAGGATACATACATCCCAACGGGGCTGGCACCACCCCCGATTCTACCTCAACTATCCAAGGCACCTACTCCTATTAATCTACCAGATTCCCCCTTTGAGTTCGAGGTAGACCCCAAGGCATTAAAAGTGAGCAAGCTTGAAAAGCTATTCAAGAAATCTCAGGGTGTGAAGTCTATCCCGGACATTGAGGATGGGTATACTGATGCAGTTGTGACGCTGCCAGATCATTTTAAAATGCCACATATTGACCGCTTCGACAGATCCGGGGATCCCATGGTGCATTTGCGGCTATTTTCGGACATACTGAGACCGATAGGGCTCACTAGGTTACAGAAGCTATCTTTGTTCGGCCGGACCTTGTCAGGTGTGGCGGCCATATGGTATGCGAAATTGGAAGATGCCATCAAGAGGAGTTGGGAGGAGATGGCTGAGGCCTTCATAGCACAATACTCCTATAATACACAGATCGAGATTACAACCTGTGATCTTGAGACGACTCGGCAGGAGCCTAAGGAGAGTTTCTCTAATTTCGTAACTCGCTGGAGGGCCAAGGCCTCAATGATGACCATTACGCCAACAGGCAAAGATCAAATACGGATGGTTGTGCGCAACCTCCACCCTAAGCTTATGCAGAAAATGATCATCCTCCCTCTCCCCACTTTTGCAGACCTACATGAAATTGGGGTTCAGATTGAGGACGCCTTAAAGCAGGGTCTTATTGACAGTGACAGAGAGCAACCCAGGAGAACCTTCAACCGCAATGCAAATGCAGGCACAAGCAATGTCGTAACTGCCAGGGCTTCAGAAGTAAGCATGGTCACCACCACTCCCCCAAGAACCCTTGCGGCTACGCCATTCTCCGGCACGTCCGGTAGTAGCTCGCAAGCAGCTAGATACGCACCCAAGGGCCAAAGAGCCTTCACTTCACTATATATGCCCCTGTCCAAAGCTTTGGGGGTTTTAATCAGAAAAGGGCACTTAAAGCCCCTGGAGCCGCAGCCATTGCCGGAAAAACTTCCCCCCTTCCATAACCCGGCGAAGTACTGCATGTTTCACCAACAGCATGGTCATGATACCGACCAATGCTATAGATTGCGTCACGAGATCCAAGATCTCATTGACAACCGGGTGATCGTGCCTCCAGAAAAACCCAATGTCACAACCAACCCCCTCCCACCACACAACCAAGCTTCACCTCCCAAACGCATCAATTTAATCCAGACTGGGGTCGGGTCATATGACCCTAGCATATACATCACTCCTCTCACCTACCCAAGCCGGAGGTGTTCATTTCCCGACAGCACCGAATTGTGCATGTTGGACATCTCCAGAACCTAACCTGGACCAATGGTGGTGACCGCCGAAGGTAGAACAGGGATGATTTCGGAGAAAGTGGAGTTGTCGATTCGGGGTCTGAGGATTCCGGGAGCTGTGTTAAGGAGGCATATAATCCGAATGTTACATCACGTCAGCGAGCCAGGTTGGGCCAAGGGTGGAATTGTCGGGGGGAACAGAGATTTGTGTAATCGGGGGACGGACTTGATCAGAAGACAAAAGACTTGGCAACTTTGAAGGGGACTTTGCTGACCTTCTGTTTTTCAATGAGCGAGACTCAGGGGGCACGACAGTCAACTGGTTTGATTCTGAGGTGTCAACAGAGGTTGCGGGGTGGCTTGACGACCAACCAGATATTGTCGAGGAATTTCAGCCAGGACAGGGCCTGTTAGGGACAAGGACATCGCTGTGGCCGGAAGGGCCGGGAATTAGAATGCATCACCGGAGAGTGCCGGTGCCAAGAATTTCGCTCGGGATTTGGGCATTGTGAATACAGGAAATATTGAACAGCAAACTGTACTGACGCAGTTAGAACAAGAAGGAATCGAAGACTCTGAGAGAGCTAGAAAAGCCAACGCCCCTATGGGGATTGAACCCGCTATGTGCACAAAGATAGAGCATGCTGCGAACACCTGGACGGAAAGTACTACAAGTACAGGGATAGTTACAACGGAGCCGGACAGGTGTCTGTTGGCTGCCGACGGAATGTGGTGGGAGGACGATGATCTATGTCTTGCCCACATAGACGAGGATTGAGGGAGTAACCAGCCGGACGATACCTGGTATATTGGCGAAGTTGACCATATGACTAGGAGTGGGCCCTATTTCAAGCCCCCGCACCTAGATCAACCAGAGGTGTCTAGGAAAGACAAGGAGGCGGAGAAGCAGAAAGAGAAGCTACTTGAAGAAGAGGCCGTGCTGAAGACAGTTAAAAAGATACAAGCAGACATCTCCATCTGGGGACTGCTTATGGCTTCACGTGTTCACATAGACAAGCTGTCTTATCGCAATGGACAGGGCCAAACTCTCAATAGACACCACGCCTGAACAGCTGGTGGGATTGGTTTTTTCGGGAGGAGGTTCCCCGATGTTGACCTTTTCTGACAAGGAACTGCCACCTGAGGGTGCGAATCATAACAAACCACTCTACATCTCTGTGGAGTGTAGAAACAAATGGATACCGGTGGTTCTTGTCGACACGGGATCCGCCATTAATGTGCCCATCGAGGACGGCATATGCAATCGGTTAAAGCCCGCGGACTTCGTGCCAACAGCCCAGGTGATTCGGGCATATGATAACACAAGCAGGAGGTGATGGGGACTGTGAAAATTCAGACCCAGGTTGGTCCGGGACAACACGAGATTGATTTTCATGTCTTGGACGTTCCCGCAACCTTCAATCTACTCTTGGGGCGGCCGTGGCTGCCACCAGGTGAAGGAGTCTCTTCCACCTTGCATCAGATGTTGAAATACCCCCACGGAAAGGGGTGGCTATTGTTTTTGGGAATTCGTCAATCCATCCGCCGCCAGAAGTGTCTACACCGGTTTTGGAAATCGAGCACGGCACGGAGGATGTGTTCTATCGGGATTTACCCTAGCGAGGCTCGGGTCGTGCAGAACATCTTAGCTGTTGATGAGGGGGTGTATGTCAGTGCACAATCAGTATACCTCATGAACAAGCTCCAACACATCCCTGGAATGGGATTGGGAAGAAGTGGCCGGAAGGGCGTAGCAACATCGGCCGAAGTGCCGCACAACCCACTTACCTTTGGTTTGGGTTATCTGCCCACCAAGGAGGACTGGGTGAGGAAAGGAAAGGAAATGGCTGGGAGAGCCAAAGCAAAGCTGGCGGGGAAGCCTTTTGAGTTAATGCACCGACCCATTCAGGGTACCCTAAACGGACGCTTTGTCCGGGAGGGGGAGGACTTTTCCATTTTGTGGCTTCCCAGAGCCATGGTTGAATGCCGAGAAAAGTGCTTGCCAGGGTTTGAGATCTTCTTTGACCTGCAGTTATCCGGGGATGATGTTGCCGAGGAGCAGACAGACCCATCAGCTGAGGTTGAGCAGAATGAGAAAGTGGATTCTGAGAGCACCGAAATTGAAATGGGGGTAGCACTGGCTTGTCTACTTTCAGATCCTCCGAAGTGCTTGGGGGGATAACTTCTCGGTGTCCATGATCAGGAATGAAATGGCTGCGGGCCTATCGTCAAATTTTGGATGCATCCATCGGTCAGGTAGTGAGCCGGAATCTGATTCCACCGAATCTGTTGAGTCGGAATCAGGTTCCAGCTCGATTGAGTCTGAGTTCGGTATTCCTGGGGGTGATAACCCGGATGCCACAGTCCTGTCTAGGTTGTCTTTTTCTTTCTCTTTTGAGTCTGTTGTAACAGAAGAATCGGACGATTTGGATGTGCTTAATGAGAATGGAATGGCTGTGGTTTCTGAGTACTTTTCTATGCCTTTGATTTATTGTATTAATCAGGACTTTCAAAATTTTGATGAAAACGACGATGAAGAAATTCCTCCGATTTTACAACGTTTAATTGATCAAGAGCAAGAGAGATTTGTTAAACCCCTGGTTGATGAAATCACTACAGTTAATGTTGGTACTGAGAAGGACCCGCAGCTGGTCCAGATCGGGTCCACGTTGTCTTTGGAGGAGCGCGAGCGCTTAGTCGCTTTATTAAAAGATTTCAAAGATGTTTTCGCGTGGTCCTACGAAGACATGCCTGGAATCGATCCTGAGATTGTACAGCACCGGATCCCTCTTGACCCAAAGGCCCGACCCGTTAAACAGAAACTCAGAAGGATCCGCCCGGACTGGGCTCTCAAGATTAAAGAAGAGGTCACCAAGCAAATTGACGCAGGGTTCCTGCTGGTATCCGAATACCCAACTTGGTTGGCCAACATTGTTCCGGTGCCGAAGAAGGATGGCAGGATCCGGGTATGCGTGGATTTCAGGGATTTGAACAGAGCCAGTCCGAAGGACGACTTTCCCTTGCCGCATATTGATGAGTTAGTGGACTTCACAGCGGGGCATGCTTTGCTTTCATTCATCGATGGATTCTCAAGCTATAATTAGATAGTGATGGCACCTGAAGACCGGGAGAAGACTGCTTTCACCACCCCGTGGAGGACTTACTGTTACAGGGTGATGCCATTTGGGTTGAAGAGCGCTGGAGCTACATATCAATGGGCCGCAACCACAATATTGCGCGACATGATCCACAAAGAGGTTGAGGTGTACGTGGACGACATGATTGTCAAGTTCAAAGAAAGAGAGGGCCACTACACCGCCTTGCAAAAGTTCTTCCAAAGGATCAGAGAATTTCGGTTGCGGCTGAATCCTCAGAAGTGTACGTTCGGTGTTACAGCAGGGAAAATGCTGGGTTTCTATTACACAGAGAGGTATCGAAGTCGACCCTTCCAAAATCAAGGCCATCTTAGAAATGCCACCACCAAGGACTGAAAAGGAGGTGCGAGGCTTTCTGGGTAAAGTGCAATTCATAAGACGGTTTATCTCAAAATTAACCTTGACTTGTGAACCACTTTTTGGTCTCCTGAAGAAAGGAAAGAAGTTCCAATGGGACGGCCGATGCCAAGCTGCTTTTGAACAGATCAAGGAATACTTACAGAACCCACCCGTGTTGTCACCGCCGAGCGGGGAAACCGTTGATTTGTACCTTTCAGTGACTGAGACTACAATGGGCTGCATGCTCGCACAAGAGTCTGAGGACAAGGTGGAGAGGGCTATCTACTATCTGAGCAAGAAGATGCTGGAGTATGAAACCCGCTACACACCGTTGGAAAAGGCTTGCTTAGCCTTGGTATGGGCTACCAGGAAGCTGCGGCACTACCTGTTAGCTCACTCTGTAATGTTGGTTTCAAGATTAGATCCCATCAAATATCTCTTCGAGAAACCGGCACTTACGGGTAGGCTAGCTCGTTGGTTGCTGTTGCTTTCCGAATTCGATCTGAAATATGTGACGCGCAAGTCAGTCAAGGGAAGAGCGGTAGCGGAGTTCTTAGCTGATCATCCAGTGGAAGGAGGTGAAGCAGTTGAGTACTTATTCCCAGATGAGGCCATTTTGCATATCGAAGACGAAACTTGGACGATGTACTTTGACGGAGCGTCAAACCAATACGGGTATGGGATAGGGGTGTTGCTGATAGCACCCGACAATTCCTGTATCCCTCTAGCATTCAAACTCTGGTTCAAAGTCTCAAACAACGAAGCAGAATATGAAGCATGCATTGCTAGTTTAGAAGCAGCCCCGAAACTAGGGGCAAAACGGTTGGACGTCATCGGGACTCGAACCTTGTTGTATCTCAAGCGAAAGGAGATTGGAAAGTCAAAGAAGAAAAGATGATAATGTATCACCAGACCTTGGACTTGTTAATTCCTCGGTTTGAGAAACTAAACTTTGCTCATCTGTTAAGAGAGAACAACAGGTTCGCAGATGCACTAGCAACTCTATCTTCCATGATAGACATCCCTTTGGAGTCCGGATGCGTCCGATCATCATTGACCAGAAATTGCGCCGGCCTACGAGTCAATTGCTGCCATAGGAGAGGTTCAAGATGAGAACCCCTGGTATTACGATGTCTGGAACTTCTTGGAGAAAGAAGCGTATCCACCAGAGGCAAATGCCAAGGATAAAAGGGAATCAAAAGAATGGCTGCTCAGTTCATCATTTGCGGAGGTAAACTGTATATAAAGGTTATCTGGGAATGCATAAATTGTGTGTCGATGCTGAAGAATCGAAGCGCCTGATGGAGGCCATCCATGGAGGAGAATGCGGGGCACACATGAACGGGGTGATGCTAGCTCGGAAAATTCTCAGACAGGGTTACTACTGGTCCACCATGGAGGAGGATTGTATCGGCTTTGTTCGGCAATGCCACAAATGTCAGATCCATGCAAACCGCATGAACATCCCGCCGTCGAAGCTGTACAATATGACTTCGCCATGGCCATTTTCAGTTTGGGGAATCGATGTGATCGGGGCTGTCACTCCGAAGGGGTCTAATGGGCATGAGTTTGTTCTGGTTGCGATAGACTATTTCACAAAGTGGGTTAGGCCCAATCTTATGCGGTGTTGAAGGCTTCACATGTTGCAAAGTTCATCAGGAACAACATCATCTGTCGCTATGGGGTCCCGAACGAGATCATTTCAGATAATGTTCCCACTTCAAGAAGGAAGTGATTGACTTGTTGGAAAAATACAACGTGGCTTTTCATAAGTCATCCACATATCGGCCGCAAACCAACGGAGCAGTTGAGGCCGCCAACAAGAACATCAAACACATTTTGCAGAAGATGGTGGAAACCTACCGGACTGGCCAGATAAGTTGCCATTTGCTCTGTGGGGCTACCGGACTTCAATTAGAACTTCTACTGGGGCGACTCCGTATTCATTGGTTTATGGGATGGAGGCCGTTCTACCTATTGAAATTGAGGTTCCGTCATTGAGAGTGCTGGCTGAGTGTCAGATAACTGAGGCAGATTGGCAGCAAAGCAGATTCAAAGAACTCATGCTGTTTGATGAAAGAAGACTGAAAGCACTGTACCATGTTCAGGGTTATCAGCATAGAATTGCCAGGGCTTTCAACAAGAAGGTTAAGTCTAAGAATTTGAAAGAATGAGATCTGGTGCTCAAAGACAACCGAGCTCCCATCTACGACCCTAGGGGCAAGTTCAGACCCAATTGGACCGGTCCCTACATCATCAAGTCTATCTGGTCAGGTGGAGCTGTCGTTCTAATGGACCTAGATGGCCTAGAGTTCTCACAGCCGATCAACATGGACAAGTTGAAGAAATATTACCCCTGAGTGGCTTGCTAGGCCGAAAACCTGAAAGGGCGACCTAGGCAAAAGTTAGAGCATGAAAAATTTGAAATTATAAAAACTAAACTCGCAAGGTTGAAAACCCGCAAAGGGCGGCCTTGGCAAAAGTTAGAGCGTAAAAGGTGAGGGTTAATACACGAGTGAACCTGAGCCTGAACTACGTAAGGCTTGATTCCCATCTTTGGGATACGTAGGCAACTTCATCCTGAAGTTCAGCCATAAACTTTCCCCGATCAACTTTGTCCATTTGATCATCTCGGTCATCTTTGTCTATTCAGCATTCAAGAGTTCGGTTGTGATCTCCGGTGCAGTGCTATTCAGACTAGGGGCAACTTTCCAGTTGCTGGAATCCGGGTTGTGCATCTCAGTGACAGATCTCAGGCGTGTCCAGTTCTGATCCATGTCAAAAATGGTTTTGAAAAGTTTTAATAAAAGTTGATTTTGTTCAAATTAATTTTTTACAACTTAGACCATTTTTGGACCAAAGCGGAAAATTTTTAGTATCCACAGCCTTCAATTTTATTGATTTCAGTATAGAGTCCTCCTGCTCTTGCATACAAATTGAAGTTGCTTTTGGTTACATTCATAAAGAAAATTTGAAAGTACTAATAAAGTAATAAATTCGGGGCATAGCTAAGTCAGGTGTTCCTGCACCCCCTCCCAGAGCTGGTCGTAGCTTCTGACACCAAAGTGGGCCCAATCTGTGTCTCTTAATTGAGCCAATCTATGCACTCATCAGACAAAGTGTAACTGAAAGTGGGAGTGGGGGCCAGGAGTTCTCTCGTCCTCCATGCCGTGGCATACCGAGCAAGCTGTGCGCCTCGGACCGGGAATGCAGCAGGGTACTCTATCCCCTCTGGCGGGCAAGTCTGATCATGGCCGAACTGGCGCTGGAACCGAAAAGAAAAGTAAAACACACAGTGCGTCAGACCAATCAACTGAATCCCGGGCTGCGGGACATACTGTAGCTCATTGCCGGTAGATTGAGCCAAGGACAGCGCCAAGCAATGCGGTCTGCGAACAAATGCACATCCAGTCAAACCACCATCCCTCATCCAGGGCATCGACTAGACGCTGTCGGAAGAAGTAGCCACGAGCTAAGTATGCTGGGCAAGAGTCCACAACCTGTAACTTGTCCATCAACCACACCTGGGGAGGGATGAAAAATGAGAGATTAAAGAATAGAAAGGTGTACGATGAGAGAAAAGTAAGAAAAGGGTTTCGAGAGAAAAATCGAGCCTGAGGGTCGAGTGATGTAAGCAATATATATGTGAGGAAGGGTGGGAACATTACCTGCAGCAGTAGTGGACTCCCCGCAAATCTGGTCGTCTCTCGGTGATGAAAAGCATCCAAGCCCATCAATGTCTCGGCCAATGACATGGCAATGCAGCTTTTGCCCTCCCTTAAGCCTTGGGCAACCTCGATCAACCGGACGCTAGATCCTCCGGAGCCTGAGGCAAGCAAAAAGTGTGATAGCATGCACAAGCAAAGGGCATGACGCCGAAAACCTTGACAATGATGGTTGCCGCGGTCACTAGCGTCAGAAAAGCGATGAATCAAGCCGAGGATGTCCAATTCTCTGTTGCAGATTAGAGACCGAGCGTCATGCATGGTGAGCCCATACATCCGTCCTAAAGCCTGGGTGTGGCCGAAGCAAAACTGGGAAAAGATTTCTTCGCTGCGCTCAGACTCCATCAAAGCTTGGAAATCTTCGAAGGTAGGACACATCTCTTGCCCGCCGAAGCTAAAGACATGTGTTACCGGATTCCAAAACCTCACCGCAGAATGGAGAAAGGAAAGATGCAGCGAAGTGCGGCTCAACGTGAATAGTGCATTCAAGCCGAAGCCTCGGAAGTTCAACTTTTCCGAGCCGTCTAAAGTAGCAATCCAAGTTATGAGATTTTGGGTAAGAAACTCCTCCATTTGGTGCAAATCAGTGTTGAAATGAGGAAAACTATGAAGCTGGGGCTTTTATAGAAGATAAGGTGTTTAGTGGAAGACAAGTGTCAACATTCTGGAGGTCCTTACCATTTTTGGCCGATCGACGAAAAATAGTGCTGATCAACTATCCGTTTTGGCCGATCGGCTAAAATGTTGGCCGATTCCAATTTGTTGTGGCCGGTGATGTCTCCCTTTGGCCGGTGGCCTCTACTTTTGCTCTAAGCTGAATAAATGTTAAAGCAGGCTGAAAACTGGTGACTGACACCACTTCCAGGGCCTTCTGAGGATGTTTTTGCTAACCAACGCCTGTTACTTCGATTTGCTTATCGAGTTGTTGCACATCTACTTATCGAGTTGTATTTTACATTCTTTAAGTCTTTGCTTTGCTTATCGAGTTGTATTTGCAGTTGGTTAGTTTATCGAGTTCTTTGTTTTTCAAGTTGTTTTTGTCCTTACTCGATTCACTACTTGATTATTACGAGGCAAGTGCTTACTTTTCAAACAAAGATTCAAATCTCTTTTACATTGTTATGTAATGCAATGCGATGCGATGCATAAAATGTAATACTTTTTGAACAAAATAGTTGTTTCATTTCCATCATGTCTTTTGCAAAAAGTACATAGTTTTGAGAAAGTAAAACCTGCCTGAGGCAGTACAATGTGCTTGAACTACTAGTAAAAAGAAAAGTAAAGCAAAAAAAGGGAGAAGAGCAACAGAGTGTCTGGATTAATACCGGTGGCCTCCCCTTGTGGTCGATGCACCTCCCACGCCCTTGTTCGGGTCAATTATGTGGTTTGGCACCTTCATTACCCAGGACAGTGCAAGAAAGTGCACTTTTGAGCCTTAGTAGACCTTCGTGACTGACCTCGAGCCGTGTCTTCTATGAGCGATGCTCGGTGCGTGCGGGGAGTATCCTTTCTTGTATCCTTTTTGTATTTTGCGAATTCCACGAATCGCTCCAATTATGTTGTATTACGTTGCTTCGTTTTGGCTTTGATAAAACACGCTCGTTACGCGTCTTGCGTTGAACGATGCCTCATCTTGTTTTGGAGTTGCATCTCAACATCATGAATAACATGTCTTTACCATGCTTCAGTTGAATATGCACATTTTCTCCCTTTTTGCATTGTTACACACATTGCATACGTTTTCGCGTATGCTTTACTTACATGTGTTTATGCACCCTTTTTGCATTGTTACACACATTGCATACGTTTTCGCGTGTGCTTTACTTACATGTATTTATGCACCCTTTTCGCATTGTTACACACATTGCATGCGTTATCGCATATGCTTTACTTACATGTGTTTATGCCTCTCTTGTTATACACATTGCATGCGTTGTCACGTATTGCTTTACTTATATGTGTTCAAGTTCCTATACACATTGCATGCGTTGTCACGTTTTGCTTTACTTATATGTGTTCAAGTTCCTATACACATTGCATGCGTTATCGCGTTTTTCTTTACTTATATGTGTTCTAGTTCCTATTATACACATTGCATGCATTGTCGAGTATTGCTTTACTTATATATGTTCAAGTTCCTCGTATTATACACATTGTACACGTTGTCGCGTGTGCTTTACTTACATGTGTCCAAGTGTCTCTTATTTTACACATTGTATACGTTGTCGCGTATGCTTTACTTACATGTGTTTATGCCTTCCTTACTTTACACATTGCATGCGTTGTCACGTATTGCTTTACTTATATGTGTTTATGTTTCAAACTGCATTGTTATGCACCACTACCGGCTTGCGTTGTTGCGCATACCACCTCCTTGCATTGATATGCACCACTACTCACTCGCGTTGTCACGCACTTTTCACTTGCATTGCTATGTATGTTTCTAACGATGTTGTACCTGTTAAGTCTCTTTTCTTTTTCAGGCACGATATTGTATGTATGGTTCATTTGAAGCTGGTACGACCAGACGAACCGCACAGGTATTGTATTCTCCGCGTCAAATGTAGCGAGAATTACGTAATTCTCTTACATCCTTTATGCATTGTAATGTAGTTTGGTTTTTGGCTTGCTTAAAACTGTTGCATGTTATGCTTCGTTACAGCTTTCTTTGCATGATCATAAGTTATGCTCAGCTTTGTGCATTGTTCTTGCATTTTGCCCCCGCCTTCGGGCACATATCTTGCTAGCTTGCATGCTTGTCTAAGTTTTCGACCTTGTCAAAAATGGGTCGTCTCTGGGCTTTGACATTCACTCCCGTCATTGTTATGACTTTCGAGTCCTGTCAAAGAGGGGCAACTGTAGACACCCCATTTTTGACCGTCCTCAAGACTTGGACGTCAACGTTTGAACACTCGATGATCATCCATGCTCGTGTTCGTTTTGAGTTCTCGGAGGTCTCGGCTGCGCGCCTTGCCTTAGGATCTCTCAACTTGACTTTTTTGTACTTGGTTGTGGACCAAACGCTGGTGTTTTGCTTCTAAGGGCAGGGAACGGCTTGTTGGCCACCCCCACACCTCACCGGCCGTGGCTTGAGGCCACCGGCCCTGTTTTCCCTCTACCGGCCAAAGGTGTTAGCCGGTCGGCAATATTTTTGGTCGGCCGGCTTTTGTGTTGGTCGATCGGCCACTTTTTCTAGCCGAGACCTTTTCTTTGCCTTTTTGAGGCATTATGCATGCCAGCAGTGCTAGCAGGTAAACACAGACCCTACCCTCCATTCACGTGTATGGAGGGATTTCACCCTTTGGTTAGCTTTTGTTGGAAGCTTAGTTTTTGATATTCTATAAGAGGAGGACCTTCCCTCCCTTTCCAGGGGTTGAACAACTCTGAGATATAACTTATATATCTATATCTCTCTATATCTCCCTCTCTCTATATAGTTGTGTGTGTGATAGTGTTCTAAACGGGTTTTTGTTCTTAGTTTTGCACTAAGACACCTAGTGTTACACTATACTTTGGTTGCTGAGGTTTTAAAGGGTTGATTTCAGAGTTTTTGAGTTGGTTTTGATCAAAAGGAGGTGCTGAAGTTAATGTTCTTGAAGTGTTCTTCAAGGGTGAGAACTTACCCTTTTATTCTCTATTTTTGCTTAAGGTTTTAGACCTACTTTCATATTGTTTTGAGCTTAGTGTATAACTGATAAAAGTTCTGTATTTTCATGCTTGAGATGTTTCATTAAGGTCACTTTTGTGTTGGGGGTCGTCCACCCCCTCTTAGGCCTTGTTTGGCCTCTTTTTGTGCTTTCCTCTTTGGGCTTTGTAACCCTTTTGTTTTTGCCTTCTCACCACTGAAATTCAGAGGATTTTCAGTGGTAGAGAAGTGGTTTTGAGGTCTTTGTATAGGGGAGGGACACCCCTCTTCCCTTTTGGCTCATTTGCTTGCATTTAGGACTCATAAAGGTAGCATGTTTGCATAGCTTTATTTGGCCCCATTTCAGAGGGTATTTGGTGTTAGTTTATCATGTTAGACCTCTGTTTCATGTTGGTTCAATGGCCTATTGAATGCATCATGCACTTGCTTTGTAATCCCCTCTATTGTCATAACATGTACCATGCATTTAGACCATCATGCTTGCATGTTTTAGCTTGACTTCATGAAGCTTTTAGCCATGTTGTGACATGTTAAAGCTCTGTTTGGTGTAGATTCTGTCATGTTTGCCATGTTTTGTAGAGCCACCATGTATCCTAGCTTGTTGGCTTTGAGTGTGTGAGTCCTGAGCATGCTTTATTTGGGTTATTTCAGTGATTTGGAATAACTTATCATGCTATTTCAGTCCATACTCCAGACTTATATGCTTGCATTTACCGTCCTTTCAATGCTTCGAAGAGTTGCTCTTTTGTGTCTTAAAATAGGTCATTGTGCATGCCTCTTTGATTAAGTCTTTGGGTTGCCATATCAGTGGGTTTTGGGGCTCCTTTTGGCATATTATAGCTCTAATTTTCCTTGATTGAGTCATGCCATGCTTGGTGGTAATGGGTGTAGTGCAATTCTCTCTTTTGGCCTTGTGCTTTGGTTTGTGCTCACCTTTCTAGCTTGATTTGACCACATCCCATGCATGTTCTAGCCTTATTTTGGCATGTCTTGAGACTGTTTTGGGTCACCTTGGCCCTTTAGGGCTTGGTTGATGTGGCCATGGTTCAAGTACCTTGGCTCGCTTTGAACTTTAAGCCCATTAGCATGCTATGCTTATCTTATGCGCATGATTTGGCATCATTATTGACATGATTTTAGAGCTTGTTGTATCATTATATCCTCATGTTTACCCCATCTTTCCCATGTTTGAATATTGTACATTGTGGTCTAGCTTATGGACCAATGTATGTGTGTGCATGCCTCCCCTTTTGGTCCCTTGATTTGGGTGTTTTGGCCACTGATTAGGGCAGGGCTGAGGCCTATCCTTTTGGTTTAAAGCCCATTGAGCATGTTTGCTTGCATGGTATTTGCATGTTCGTATTGTGTCGTGCTTGCATGTTAAGTATATTGCATGATGTTTAGTTAGTTGCATCGCAATGACACTAATATATACTTGTTGCATGCTTGGGGTTGTTTGCAAGATTGCTTGCATACTCATATCATGTTGGGTTTGTTTGCATGCCATTAGTCTTGTTGCATTGCATAATATCCCCATGTTGCATTGCATTTGACATACTCGTTTGCATTACATTGTGTTTGGTTTGGGGTGTCAAACCAAACACGAGGGGCGAAGGACGTTCGTACTAAAAGTGACGAAACGTCCCTCAAATCCTTAGTCGCCAACGCTCTTGATCCAAGCATGATAGAGTTCTAGGCATTCATATGTTTTGTTGCATTCATTTTACATTAATTTGCACACTTGGCACCTTTGGCCATCATGCCTCGAAATGTGTGATTGGTGGCCCGAGGGTCGAGAGCCATACTCCCTTGAGTTCATAACATGATAGGGAGGGTGGTCGTGCATACATTTGGCTTGTAAATTCCATGCCATGCACTGTTTGTTCTCTATTGTAGCAAAACTAGTGTTCTGTAGGAAGAAATGGCTGGTCGGCCACTTATAGTGCCGACCGACCACCAAAATCAAGCCAGTGATCCCATTTTTGGTTGATGACAATATTTCCATGGCCGGTGGTGTTCTCTCTTGGCTGGCGGCATCCCAAGGTGCCCAAGGAGTGGTTCAGAAGCAACCTTAGGATTTTCACAATTGTCAGAGGTGCAGAACAGTGCAAACAGAGGCAACATGTAGCATGGCAACGGGTTTCCGAGCGAGGCAAATCGAGCATGCATCATCCAATCATTTCGAGGCGGAGCTATGGCGGCCTTTTGAATTTCATACTTAGTTTATTTTTGTGATTAATTTGTTAATTAATTAAGGGTCTGTAATATTTAATTAGCTAGGGTAGTTGATTATTCATTCGGTCTGTATTATTTATTCGGACCCTCCGCGAGAGGACGAACTTTGTAATAAGTGTGCGTGTGTGTGATGCATGTCTTCCAACCCACGTCTTTCTCCCTTTTATTTACCAGCTTATGATGGTTAGTTTTAGGGCATGTTTCAATAAGCATCTATATGTTCGCATGTTTGCATTCATTTATCTGTATTGCATGCACCGGGCTCGGCGCATCATGCTAACTGCATTGTATTTCAATTCCAAGTTGAATACATGTATCGATTGTTACATCTCACATGCCATCTTAGAATAGCTGAGCCTATTGTAGTTGCATTTTTTTTGCATATATTGCATTAGGCATTCTTAGCATAGTTAGGATTCATGCATGATTTCTAATCAGCTTCTTTCTTTGGCTCGGAGTACTCGGTAAGTGTTTATGCTTTAGCATCCTTGCATGCATGTGAGTCACTACCATGACAGCATGTTTACCATGAGGCTATGTGCTTATTTGATATAACTGCCTGAATGCCTGTGAGTGAAGGTTAGGTTGCTTGAATTGGAATAATTCGTCGAAACCCGTGTTTTAGCCTACTTGCGAGTAGCAAACTTCAATCCATTTTCAAAACAAACGAATATGCGACGCTTTGTTCCAACTTAGGCAATCTAGTCTATATTTGTATGATGTGTGCATCACATAGTAATTCTAGGCTAATAACCGGAATAAGAGCGCATAATGTTTTCAAAACTCGATATCATGTTTAGTAGTGGCCGATCTTTGATCGGGCGAGCGGGGGTGCTCACAAAGTGACCTTCCCCAATCGTACCCAATTTCCCGAGCCGAGGCAACTTTGGTGATGACGGACACGTGGCCTTAGGCATGAGTCAGGGTTTTCTAAATTTCCCAAAATAAAATATTTAGGTGGCGACTCTGTATCTGGCAAAGTAGTCCATGTTTGGCACTTCTTTCAAAAAATCTGTTTTCAAAAACGATTTGCCGAATTTGGACTCTTTGATGATTCATCAGTCTCGCATTGCACTTTGCGGGATTAGATTCAGAACCGTGACATTTGAGTCCTGAACTGTAGTAAGCCCAAACGAATAAAACGGGATTCCCTCCCGGGACGTTCGGGGACGTCTACAGTGCCCCTCTAGTAGACTGGTAAGCTTCCATGTGTCATTTTTCTCAATGGTATGAATTTCTTCATCCATTGCTTTCTTTCATTTATCTTTTTGGATGGCTTCTGAGAAGCTAAGTGGATCACTATCTACGAGTAGGAAGAACAAATTCAGATCTGCTTCTTCTGTAACTTCGTATATCTCCTGCAAATTTCTCATTGGTCTTGGTTGTTTAAAAAAACTATTATCTGATGATGCTGATGCTGATGCTGATGATGATGATGATGATGATGATGATGATGATGATGATGCAGCACTTCTGTGAGAGACTGGCGATCTAGGTGCCAGTATTCTATGTGGAGGAGTTTGTGGCTTACCTTGAACTTCTCTTGTGATTTCAACTGGAGCTTTTGATGTTTCATCTTCAAGAATGAGTTATGCATCTTTGACAACTTCATCTTGTGTAAGGCCCCGGTGTCCCACATCGGGAATGAAGGGGGAGTTCTTGGGCTATAAAAGTAAAAACCTGGACCCTTATATAGCATCGAGGCCTTTTCCCAGGTGGTGAGATCCCTATTAGAACTCCCCAGTTAAGCGTGCTTAGGCTGGAGTAGTTCTGGGATGGGTGACCCACTGGGAAGAACAAATTCGTGCGGGTGTGGCCCAAAGCGGATAATATCGATGCCGTGCGAAGGGTTGGGGCGTTACAAATGGTATCAGAGCCGACTCTCTAGAGTACCGAGTGTGAGCCCCTGGCGTCTCTCGATGTATGTGGGCGGGCTTGTGAGCTAGCAAGCTACTGTACGGGGACATGCAGCCTTATGGGGGTTGGATTGTAAGGACCCGGTGTCCCACATCGGGAATGGAAGGGGAGTTCCTGGGCTATAAAAGTAAAAACCTGGACCCTTATATATCATCAAGGCCTTTTCCCGGGTAGTGAGATCCTTATTAGAACTCCCCAGTTAAGCGTGCTTAGGCTGGAGTAGTTCTGGGATGGGTGACCCACTAGGAAGAACAAATTCGTGCGGGCGTGGCCCAAAGCGAACAATATCGATGCCGTGCGAAGGGTTGGGGCGTTACATCTTGATTCCAATTCCAAGCTTCTTCTTCTTCAAATATCACATCTCTACTCATGATCACCTTTCTGGTAATGGGATTATACAACTTGTATCCCATTGTTCTATCTCCATATCCGACAAGGATATATTTTTCTCCCTTATCATCGAGCTTGGTTCTTCTTGCTTCTGGAATCTTGGTGTACGCAACACACCCAAATATTCTGAGATGGTTGACACTTGGCTTATGTGAGCTCCAAGCTTCTTCGGGAGTCATAGAATGAAGGCTCCTGGTTGGGCATCTATTTAGTAGATACATAGCACATGATACGGCTTCAGCCCAAAATTGCTTGGGCAGTCCCTTTCCTTTCAACATGCTCCTTGCCATATCTAAGATTGTGCAATTCTTCCTTTCAGCAACACCATTCAGCTGTGGTGTATAGGATGGTGTTGTTTGATGCTTGATTCCCTGCTCTTTGCAATAATTCTCGAAAGCATCTGATGCATATTCTCCACCTTGATCTGATCGTAATGTCTTGATGTAGTAGCCGCTTTGCTTCTCTACAAAAGCTTTAAATTCTTTGAAGTTACTGAAACCTCCGACTTTCTTTTAAGAAAGTACACCCATGTCTTCCGGCTATAATCATCAATGAATGTGAGAAAATATCTATTATGTCCATTTGACATTGGCTTCAATGGACCACACATATCAGTGTGCACTAGCTCCAGCGGCTTTGTTGCTCTCCACTTCACTTCTTTGGCAAAGCTAGTTCTATAATGCTTACCAAGAATGTAGCTTTCATAGACTTCATTAGTATGAGCAATATGAGGGAGCCCTTTCACCATATTTTTGCTTGACAGCAACTTCAAGCTTCCAAAGTTGAGATGTCCAAATCTCAAATGCCATAGCCAGTCTTTGTCTTTGATAATGGCACTTAAACACTTCGCAGCATCATGTTGGATGTTCAATGCAAACATCCGATTCTTGGACATTCTCACACGAGCGATCAAATTACCATGATTGTCTTTGATGGTAAGATGACAATCTTTCATGCTGATATCGTATCCTTTCTCTAGGAGTTGTCCCATACTCAAAATGTTGTTCTTCATGGCAGGAACATAATAAACATTGGAGATGTAATCATGATCTCCATTCTTGAGCTTGATCAGAATATTACCTCTCCCTTTCACTGGAATCTTTGATGAATCACCAAATGAGACTTGTGCTTGAACAGTCTCGTCAAGCTCAATGAACAGCTCTCTTTTACCACACATGTGATTACTGGCTCTTGAATCTAGATACCAAACATTGTTTTGGTTTTCAATGTCTCCATGGTGAACAAATAGGACTGTAGGTCCAACTTTGTTTGTTTCCTGCTCGGCAAAATTTGCTTGCTCGCCAGCTTCTGTTGTTGCTCTACTTCGGCATTCATTGCTATAATGCCCAACCTTGTGGCACTGGTAACACTGAACATTGCTTTTGTCAAATCCTGGTCGATTGTTGTAACCACCTCCTCTACCTCTTGCTCTTCCTCTTGGAGCAAAGTGTGGTTGATTTCTTCCTTCTCTGGCTGGACCTCTTCCACTTCTTCCTCGAAAACCAGAACTTCGGTTATTGTAACCATGACCTCTTCCTCGACTTCTTTGTGATGTTCCCCCTTGCTCGTTTTTGTCATCTCTGAAAGGCAGCTTTGATTGAAAAGCTTGCTCTAGAGAACTTGAGGGAGTCTTCTTGTTGATCCTTTGTTCATGAATCTCAAGTGTGCCCATCAACTCATCAGTGGTCATGGCACTGAGATCCTTGGACTCTTCTATTGCTACAACCACGTGCTCGAACTTTGGACTGAGTGATCGGAGAATTTCTCTATCACTTGAAGAGATTTCATCTTTTCTCCATATCTTCTCATTTGATTAACAATGGTCAATATTCTGTTGAAGTACTCAGAAATTGACTCATTCTCATTTATGTGCAACATCTCGAATTCGCCATGTAACACCTAAAGTCGAACTCTGATCGTCTTCTCAATTCCACGGTGTGAATTTCGAAGAATACTCCATGCCTCTTTAGAGGTTGTTGCTGCTGAAATCTTCTCAAAACTTGACTCATCAATGCCTTGATAGAGTAGATACAAGGCCTTTTTATCTTTCCTCCTTGAATCTTTTAACGCCATCTTCTGAGTGTCATTTAAATTTCCTTCATCTTCGAGAGTAGCTGGCTTGTCATATCCTTGATCTACTAACTCCCACAAATCTTGTGAGGCTAGTAGGACTTGCATTTGAATACTCCAATTTTCATAGTTCTCCTTGCTGAGTTTTGGAAACTGGGGCTAAAAGAAGTTGTTTGTGTTGGCCATTGGTTGTCTTTAAAAATCTGTAAATTTTCAGAATGAAATTTGCAAATTCTGACCTTACAGATGTGTCCGGAATACTCCAAATAGTTGGAAAACACTATTGGATCACCCGAAACAGACTCTGAATGGGTCAGATCAAGCCAAAACAAGTTGAACAGCTCAGATCTGCGACTACACCTTAGCCGCGACACACTGGATTAATCCTCTGTGCACTGATGTCAATGGCTCAGCCAACGGCGGCTCGGTCAGCGGCTTGGCTTGGTCAGCGGCTCTAGTCAACGGCTTGGAGGCTCGACTTGGCGGCTCAGCTCGGATGACGTCGGCGTATGACGTCAGACTCTGGTGCGCGCGCGTGTGGCGCGTGGGATCACGCGTCGTCTTCCTCTGGGAGCGCGTGGCACGTGGTGCGCATGAAAATAGTGTCAGGAGGCGCGTGTAGCACGTATGGGGCCGTCCGATCTGAGTTTTTGACGCGGTTTTCACGTTGTGCTCGTCTCGTCGGGAGCTTCAAGCTGATGTGATCATAAATGAATTTCGACCACTTTGATTTCTGGGCAATTTTCGAAAACACACTATGTTTTTGCAATTTTGTAGAATTTCTGTAAATTCAAGCTAGCTTATGCTCTGATACCACTGTTGGTGGGAATGGGGTGCAAACCACTGTTGGTGATTCATAATAAGAGGCTTACAAACTGAACCAAGCTGAAATTCAATTCACTCAAATATAATTCAGAAAAAACCACACAAAGCACTCTCCTTCTTCTTTTCTCCCACACTCTGAACTCTCATAATAAAATAGCTATATATAGATAAAACTAACAATGTGAACGCATTAAATTCAACTACGGCTGAGGCAACAAATTTCAAACGACAAACTTGATTGCTACTTTTGACAATCTTGATTTGCAGCCTCCATTTGACTCTTAGGCCGGTGGAAACAAGATTACTTCACAACAGAGGTCGTGATCCAGTTTCGGTAGAATATGATATCCCTAGTGCCAGTCAAAGTTAGAGCCGAAGCCAAAGATGAGTTCAAGGTTATGATATGCCTGACATTGCTGTGGAGGATGCCTCTTTACCTGATTCTCCTCCTGTCCAAGAATAGGACCTTACTTATGTTTTTCCAGGTGGACCGACTGATCCATCAATACTGCGGAGTTTCAATAGTCATGTCGCTGCAGTTGTTTGGCACGGGGAGGTAAACATTCCTGAGTAGAAGTGAAATTCATTTGTATATGAATTTTTTTTTTTTTTCCTGTGTGTGTTGTATGGTAGTTTCTAATGAGATATTATTTGTGTTATAGGAACGAGGGCCCCTAAAGTGTCATAATCACTCTTCGAAGATCCTTGCATGGCCATGGTGGTTAGTAGACAACAACACCAGATTCAAAGCCATTATTGAGCAGTCTGGGCTGTCACAGTTAGCTCGTTGCACTTATCGGTTCGTCAACAAGCTTCTAATCTCCAATTTTGTTGAGAGATGGCAACCTGAAACGAACACATTTCACATGACAGTTGGTTCGTCAACAAGCTTCTAATCTCCAATTTTGCTATGGGTGTGAGAAAAAACATCTTACTCTGTACCACCCTATTTCGATGGCGTACATTGTAAATGGTTTTAAGTGTGCTTACATTGAGGGCATCTCGCTGTTTCAAGGTTACTAGGATTTCTTTTGGCCGAACCATGCTCTTTGACATATCCATTAACAATGCTTTCTCATCCTTTGATAACCTCCCCGCATATGAATGTCCCTCAAGGTGCTCCGCAGGTGGATGATTATGCAATTCGCATACTACAGTCAATGTCCATTCATCATGTGTGGTAAACCTGTGAGCCCTCATATCAAAAGGACAACCACACTTCTTCGTACCGGTTATTCTTGATTTATTGTTGCCATCATGTTTTAACTTCTTTGTCGCTCTATATTGGCTACTCCTCTCACAAGCAAGATACATCATGGGTCTTTTTTTCCCTCCACCATAGTCTGATATTTTGATTACAACGACCAAACCATTTCTCTTTCCAACTTCACATACCCAGTTGAGCAGTTCATCCTTACTTTTGAATACCTACAAATTCAAATAAATATTATCAAACATTTACATTTGTTGAGCAATTCGAAACATAATCATTATAATTTCGTAGAGTGAACCTGTTCAATTGTGAATTGAGTAGTGTAATCCAACACAAAATCCGCGCAAACCTAACTTCCTTGAGTTGACACATATTCCTACATGTTTTGTATAACATTACAAATTTTTAATGGCATTATAAAGATTAATTTGCAATTCGAAACTGTAAATTTGGTATGCAGTTTGCAAATTTAGAATATAAAATGGGGAAAAAAAAATTTACTTCATTCGGAAGTAGTTGTCCGAATTTATTTTAAAATTTTGGAAGTTGAATGTTGTAAAAGTTAACTTATTTCAGACAACAACTTCCGAATTTAAATACTTTGTTCGGACAACAACTTCCGAAATTAATTACTTTGTTCGGACAACAACTTCCGAAAATAAATACTTATTTCGATAGTAGATTTCCGAACTAAATAATATAATTTGACTCTGGTTATCCAAACGATGGTAGAAAAAAAAAAAAAAAAAAAAAACAAGAGAAACTCACATTTCCTTCACTATGTTTCTCATAAACACTTATTTGCTGATTTTCAGAAGGCAAATCCTCCATAACAATGATGCTTTCCCTACGAATGAGGAAAGTTGATGAATGAGTGCATTGAGAAGCTACGAACTTGGAGCTTAATCGAAGAAGCTACGAACTTGGAAAAAGCTACGAATGAGTGAATACTCTGCTTTCACTTCTAGCCCAATGAAACTACAAACTTGGAGACGTTTTGAATTGGATGGATGTGTCCACGATGCAACAGATGTGAAGTCTAGATGGATGTGTGCATTGAGATGTTTTGAATCAACAATGATGTCTAAAATAGTAATTTCACTTAGGGATAAAATTGTAATAAAATTAAATATCATTAAGTGTATGTATAGAGGGGATTTGGTGTGTGAAGATAGAAGCTCCCAGATGCTCAAAGTGAATGGTGAAATGACAAATTACCCCTTCACAAATTTAATATCCCAAGTGCGAAAAGTACATTTATTCTCTTTGTAAGAGAAAGGAAAAAATCAAGGGAGTTTAAAATTTAAAAAAAAAAAAAATTGTATAAATAGTAATAAAAACAAAGTATACATTATATCTAGAATGAATTTGGTCCATATATTCTATTTTTGGAACACTTTCTCTGTAATTTTTTCAAATTGTCTAACATTCTTTTAAAAAAAAAAATACTAAAAATTTCCCATGTATTATTATTATTAATATAAATCTTATATTACTATATGTCTAGAGTGAGAAATGGGATAATGTGTTCATTAACAAAGCCTAATAACAACATGCAATGCAATACAACTTGTGTGTGTACAAACAAATTCAATTCAGCCATGTCCAAGCAAGTCTACATCGACTATAGTATTGTTGAGTGTAATTTCTTGAAAGTTGAATAGTAAGAAAAAAGTAAAAGTTAAAAATATTTGTTTTCATACTTTCATTAGTAAGATGTTTTTTTCACACCCATATCAAAAATTTGATAAAATATTTAGTAAATTATTTAGGATCTCTACCATTACTCTTTTGTTTATATAAACTATTATCATAAATGCATTAAACTCTTAACATAAATTTTCAAAAAGAATAAATGAATAAAAAAATAAAATAAAAAAATGATGAATAAACAAAGCACTCATGAGGCAATGATGATAAAAAAGTAGAGTACTAATGTCAGATTTTTGCTGGGAAGTACGGTTTGAGTTTATTAAAAATAAATAAACAAATAAAAATTGTCTAACACCCAGGCAGTTGTTTGAATCTAATTTACTGACATTCTATCCTTCCTCAAATAATAATAATAATAATAATAATAATGATAATAATAAATAAATAAAGCAAACAACCAAAACAAAACAAAATGGAACAACATTGGTGGGGATATTATATATTGCCTCTGGCTCGGTGAATTAGTTTAGTGCAGTTCTATCAAACATTCAATGCATATATATATAGTGTGCTAAGATGTTAAATGTATCATCTAGTGGGGGAACCCTAAAGCTATAGAAAAACAAGCTTGAAACTAATCCCTTGAGAATGAGAAGTAATCATGATGTAATCAAGATTAGTATGGCCTATTTTGGGAAGATGGTTATAATCAGCTTTTTGGTGAAAAGCTGCTTATAATCAGCTTATAATCAGCTTTTTTGTGAGAGAAGATGTGGGTTATAATCCAAAAATCAGATTATAACCGTGTTGCTCCTTTGTTATAGAATAGAACCAAGATTTGTGGTTGTACATGTTTGTGTGTCATTGTGTTTTGTTTGCATATATATCAAGAATATTAGCTAGCTAGCAAAACACCAATTAAGCAGCAGCAGGCATAGAGAGAGAGAGAGAGAGAGAGAGAGCTTACCGTTGGTGAAGGATAAGGCAACATGGCTGGTGGCACATGGTATCAGGAACAACACCGTCACCCTCATCATTGTACTATGAGAGAGAGAGAGAGAGAGAGAGAGAGAGAGAGAGAGAGAGGGGGGGAGATTTTGGTAGAGGAAGAGGTTTGCGTGGAAATCTGAGAGCTATGTTGTGGGAGTCATTCTATTTATACACCACTTTCCCTTTCAAGGCAAACCATTAACTAATTTATTTTTTATTACAATTTTAATCTTAAGTGAAATGACTATAGATGACAAGTTATGATACACACCATTTGTGTATTTTCCATAAAGGACAAGAATTAATATAATATAATTCATCATTTTCAAACTTGTTCCTTACGTATCTTCTCTGTCAAGAATCCAGAAACCATAAAACCAAAATCAAAAACCCTTCAACAAATAATCAAAAATATAGTATTATTGAAGATTTTGATTGGATTCAATGAAGAATGCATCTGACAATTCTCATTCGGAACAATGGAGCAATGAAAAGGTTATTTATTTATTTATTTATTTGTCTTCGTTTTCGTGTATGAGTGGTAAATCGTTGTTCGGTTAACCAGAGGTGAATAATATATCATTGTTCGACAAACTACAATCGAACAAATTACATATGTTCAACAGACTACAATTGAACAAATTACATATACTCAACAGACTACAATCGAACATATTCCATTTGTTCGACTATCTAAAACCGAACAAATGCAATTTGTTCGGATTACTAAGGTCGAGCTATTTCATTTAATTCAACTCTGTACTACCGAACAGTTATAAATTTTTTTTTTCTTTTTTTTTTCAGAACTGTGCATCTGTGGAATGCAGTAATGTTGGATCTGGGGGTCTTGTTGAGCACCAACGATCTCTTCACCACCGCTTAACTCTGTGTTGAGCACCAACACAGTGTTCACCGCTTGAAATAGATAATGAAGGGGGGAAGATGGACGAAGGTGGTGTGTAGGGGTGTGTGAGTGAGTGAGGGTAAATATGGGAGTTTGTGTGTATATTGTTGTGGATGGGTGTGTGAATAAGGACAAATATGTAAATTTATGGTGTGTGATGAGCAAAATATATATTTACTAAATTATTAAATGTGTGCTTTTAGAAGTGGTTTGCCTTGAGATAATTTATGGTGTGTAAATAGAGGCACCCGTGCTGTGGGTTTTATGTATTTCAATTTCTAATAAAGCCCCTGCTTTTGTATGTAATTACCAATATACCACAAGTAACTTCAATTTTGTGTCACTAATATTATTTAATTAATAAAAAAATGATATACAAATCAACCTTCTAAATCAAATTTTTACACTCAATGATGTGTAAATGATATGAATGACTCATGATTAAACAAAAAATACACTATAGGAAATGGGTCTATTACCGCATTTATATTACGACGTTTAGAAAAACGCCACTTTTGATATACAATGACAACGTTTAAGAAATATTGTCTAAAGGACGGACTCAAATAGTGTCGTTTTAAACTTAAATCAGCGACACAATTATTTGTACAAAATTCACCGTGAAATGATGAGATTTCCCGTTTTCTCTTTTCCTCTCTTACGTGATCAAACTTATTTTCTTCTCTCTAACGAGAGAGATACCTTAAACATTCTAATAAAACGTCACATTATTAAATTTGTAAATTTATTTTTTAAATTAGATTAACACTATTCTAATTTAATTTCAATGAAATGTTTTAGCATTGAAGAATGCAATCTTCTCACAAGCCGAATAAAAAATAAGTTGGGTTTTTACATTGTCTCCACATAAAAATAATAGGGAAAAATTCACTTTATCCCTTTTTAATTTTGCGGCAGAATATTTTATCTCCTTATGATTCAAATATAAATAGAGAAATTTCTTATAATTTTGGACTAAAATTCTACAGTTAGTATTTTCCGTTAAAAATAACGGAAGGTGTGTTACATTTTCACAAATTGAGAGTGGGTAATGCAAAAATTATTAGTCAAAGTCAAAAATTGAATCAAATGTCAATAATACCTTCATATTCATCGTATTCTTTAAATTAAATCTTAATCCTAACCAAACCCTCCTAATTGTTATCTTTTATCAAATAATTTAATTTAATTTAAAATGCTATTAAATGAGAAATTAGATTAATTAGATTAATAATTAAATAGTAGATTAAGGTAATTTTATGGTTTAATATAATATATATATATATATGTAAATGTTTAATTTGAAAATATTCTTAAATAATAAATTGGGTTAAAAATTAAAAATTAGATTAAGGTAATTTTATGGTATTAATTTAAGTATTTAGGTTAACTATGATTTAATTTGTTGAACTTTATTAAATAAGGTAATTTTATGGTAATAAATTAGGTTGTTTAGTTTAATTTATGATTTAATTGTTATATATATATATATATTTATATTATATGTTTGATTAAAATTGTTATTAAGTAAGCTAATTTTATAGTAATAAATTAGGGTGTTTAATTTAATTTTTGATTTAATTGGTCATATATGTTTATTTTAAAATGTTATTAAATAAAACAAATTAGATTAAAATTTTAAAATTAGATTAAGATAATTTTATGATTTAATTTTAGGATAATGCATCAATAAATCCCAGAATAGGACCTTGTGAACCATTTAGTCATGTGTTTAATCTTATGGACTGATAAGTTCCATTGGAGATAAAATGACATATTTGCACGTGATGTTAGCTCGTGCCGTGTAGATTTTGTGGGTATTATAGGGATTGAATAATGCTAAAATTACATTTCTACCCAATAAAGCTTACCATAGGCTGTTTTTGTTTTCCCACCGTTGCGATCATGACGGAAGAGATTGATATGGAAAAACAATAGATTTGCAATGTTAATCCAATGAAAATGGAATTCAATCACGTTGCTGGGTTTGGTAATGTTAACATGTCATTCTGAGTTCCCAATTTGTTATTTGGGTCATTGAAACCCTAGAAATACGAATCGACATTTGCTGTAATCGATTTGGGAGACGTTGACAACTGGTTCTAGGCGTGTGTAGTTCGTCGGTGTGTCAAAAGCGACATTGGATTTGTTCTGCGATGGCGTCAAGTATGGATTTTGGAAACATTGCAAATGGTAATGAGTGTTTATTGCACCAAATTGTCGATTTCGCATCCAAAATTAGGGTAAAAAACACTACCTCGTTGAAACCCTACCTTCTCAAATCAACTGAGACAGTAATCCAAATAGTCTTCGAACATCTATGCAAATGTGAGATTGTTGATCGTGTCGAAGATTTCAAAAATCACTACAAGAAATTTCACTTTTGGCGACTAAAATTTTAGTCACCAAAAGCCTTATTTTAGTCGCCAATTACTTTTGGCGACTAATATATTTGGTCGCCAGATTGGACACCAATAGTTCATCGGGGAAGACAATCAGCGACTAAAATTTTTTGATAGCCAAAAGTGACCTATTGGCAACTACAACTTTAGTCGCCATATATTTTTTAAAAATAAGTAAAATATATATTTTTACCTTTAACAACTAAATTATTTAGTAGCCAATTGAGCATGTATGTTTGGCGACTAACTATTTCGTAACCAAAAGTTTCACTTTTTGAGAATTGGCGACTAAAAATTTAGTAGCCAAAAGTTTCCTTTTTACAATTGGCGACTAAAAGTTTAGTAGCCAAAAGTTTCACTTTTTGATAATTGACGACTAAAATTTTAGTAGCCAAAAGTCAACCTGTGATATTTGTTTAGTCGCCAAAAGGTTTCATTTAGTTTTTATAATTTGTTCTATAATATTTTTTGTGCCACCTGTAACCTATGCATATACAAAATTATTCATCCATCCATTCATTCATTCAATTTTCAACCATTCAATAAAAATATTTCTCCACAACTTGTAGTATTCAATTTTCAACCATATACAAAACTTAACTATTAACCGTACATATCAAAGAAAATAAGAATACATAAACATAGTGTAATCTAACAAATACATATACTATCCAAACCTACAATTAAAATTCAAATTTAAAAAAAAAATCTTAATAAAAAAAATATCAGGTGTACATGTTTTCCATAAACAAAAAATATAATGTAAATTGCACCCATGCAAACATCATCAATCTGGCCCAAAAACATCACTATATCCATGCCAACATCATCAATTTGCAACAAAAACCAGTGAGGTAAGTAATCAAAAATGCAGAGCTTGATTTTTGTTTAAACAAAATATGGTTCAATCTAGCTGAGACATCCGTATGGTGGTTCGGGGGCTGTTTCGCAGTTTCGCCCCCTTAACGCCCTTTTTCGATTAAGTTTAAGGTGTTTTCGACTCTAACTCCCAACCTACACGTGCTAATTAAATTCCATCTATTGTCACAGGTCCTATTTATGATGGGGAAGTTGGCTATGACATCCATACGGTGGTTCGGGGGCTGTTTCGCATTTTCGCCTTCTTAACACCGTTTTTCGGTTAAGTTTAAGGCGTTTTCGGCTCTAACTCCCAACATACACGTGCTAATTACATTCCATCTGTTGTCACAAGTCCTTTTTGTCACGGGGAAGGTGGCTGTGACATCCGAATGGTGGTTCGGGGGCTGTTTCGCAGTTTCATCCTCTTAACGCCCTTTTTCAGTTAAGTTTAAGGCGTTTTCGACTCTAACTCCCAACCTACACGTGCTAATTACATTCCGTCTATTGTCACAGGTCCTATTTGGTATGGAGAAGCTGGTTGTGATATCCATACGGTGGTTCAGGGGCTGTTTCGAATTTTTGCCCCCTTAATGCCATTTTTCGGTTAAGTTTAAGGCGTTTTCGGCTCTAACTCCCAACATACACGTGATAATTACATTCCGTCTATTGTCACAGGTCCTATTTTTCACGGAGAAGGTGCCCATGACATCCGAACGGTGGTTTGGAGGCTATTTCGCAATTTTGCCCCCTTAACGCCCTTTTTCAGTTAAATATAAGGCCTTTTCGACTCTAACTCCCAACCTACACGTGCTAATTACATTTTGTCTGTTGTCATAGGTCCTATTTGTCACGGGGAAGGTGCATGTGAGATCCAAATGGTGGTTCGGGGGCTGTTTCGTAGTTTCGCCCCCTTAACGCCCTTTTTAGACTAAGTTTAAGGCGTTTTCAGTTCTAACTCCCAACATACACATGCTAATTACATTCCGTCTATTGTCACAGGTCCTATTTGTCATAGGAAAGGTGGCCGTGACATTCGAACGATGGTTTGGGGGCTGTTTCGCAGTTTCTCCCACTTAACGCCCTTTTTCGGTTAAGTTTAAGGCGTTTTCAACTCTAACTCCCAACCTACACGTGCTAATTGCATTTTGTCTATTATCACAGGTCCTATTTGTCATGGGAAAGGTGGCCGTGACATCTGAATGGTGGTTCGGGGGCTGTTTTGCAATTTCCCCCTTAACGCCCTTTTTCGGTTAAGTTTAAGGCGTTTTCGACTCTAATTCCCAACATACACCTACTAATTACATTCCGTCTACTATCACAGGTCCTATTCGTCACGGGAAAGATGACTGTGAATCAAGCATACGGTGGTTCGGGGGCTGTTTCGTAGTTTTGCCCTCTTAATGCCCTTTTTCGGTTAAGTTCAAGGTGTTTTTCGGTTGGTGAATTTTAGAAAATCTGCAAAGTTAATGCATATGAATAGAATCAGAGCAGACAGGGGCTAAAATCATACCAAGTGTTAAGCTCTATTCCTATTCAATCATCTATGACCCCAAACAACTAAGCAAGCACTATAATTTATGTAAAGTTGTGATTACATTCTCATGATCCATATGGCAAAGTAGTTTGATTTCGCATGATGTCCTCATTGCTGAACATTCTCAAACTGAAAGGCAAGGGATACATCTATTCAATGAAAAAATAATCAAAACAAAACATGAAATAAATAGGGAGAATTCCATAGAAAAACTGTAAGGACGAAGTAATGAAAACATGAAAATCTACTAAAGTTATATACACGGGGAGAACGTATAACACAGACGAAGCTAAATTTTAGTGAATGAATGAGACCAAAAAGCTTTGTCTAGTTCAAAAGCTCCCTCTTAGATTTAATAAAAATGTTGTCCAACTGATTGAATTATAATCATGAAAGGTAACAACATAGTACGCATTAAGGAACTATATACTGTACTAAGTTTTATTTGCTACAAATAAAAAGGTTGTCCAACTTTAGAAAAATAATATGAAACCATAAAAGTTGGAAGGATCAAAAAGTGCACATAATTGGGAAGGCCAAGCTTTCCTGTAGCAAAAAATAAAAAATAAAAAGAAGAAAGGGGCTACAAATGTCCTACTAGTGGGTTTACAAGATTGTAATTTTCTACATCTTCTGGGTCACGTGTTATTCAAATGCTATGCAATTTGTCATTCTATTTTAAACCCTCAGTCCCTCACCAGATATGTGGTAGAAAAAGTCAAAATGGCCACATTAGGACGGGTTATCTCTTTTTCTAGAATATATATGCTTATAGATTTAGTACCTTTGACTTAAAGAGGTAAGATCTTTTGCCCTCATGGAGAATTTGAGACATGCCCATGACCATAATGAATTGTAAACCTCAACCTTGAATCCGTGTAGAAAGAGCACAAAACCTTTCTCAAAGCTTAGAATGTCAACTCTTCCATAGAATGTCATCTAGCATTCAATTAGACATCCTAAAATCCTAAGGCCTTGTTTGTCATAACCTAAAAAAAGCCAAAAAGTCATTATCCTATTTAAGTCATATCATCTTATTTAAGTCACATCACCTCTCTATTACATCACTTCTAACCCAACCCATACCCAATCCATATTTCATAAAAAGTCAAAAAGTGCACTTATTTAGATCATCCCAAACAACCCCTAGTCACATCACATCTTTACCGCATCGTATCACTTCAAACCTAACCCATATTTCATAAAAAGTCAAAAAGTGTACTTATTTAGAACATCCCAAGCAACCCCTAAATCAGAAGGTCAAAATAGAAAGCAAGGGGAACTTGGCAAGTAGTATATGTAGGATCACCCCAAACAAAACTTATCATGTATCAAAAAAAGTTCAACTTGTGCCATAGAATAGAAGTAAAATATCCAAGAAACCAACCTACTTCACCAAATGAATGTCAATGTGATAGCATGACTAACTAGAACAAAACCAAACAAACATAAAATATATATATATATATATATATAAACCACAATAAAGAGATCATGCAAAATAAACTACATATTGTTATGGACAGACCTGTTATTTCTAGCAATTGCTAGTGATGCTACCACCTCTGCCGAAAGAACATAGATAGGACCATAAGCATGCAAGAAGTATTCACTACCAATCAGATGTCCTAATTTCTCATACTTGGAAATTTTTGCAATAGAAAAAAAACTCAAAAACTATGTTGCAAATAGTTATACACACTTCATCAAATATATACATTATTGCATAAACAAAAAAACACAAAAATATATATTTAAAGGAGAAGAAGGGGTAAAAGTTTTCTTATCTACCATTTCAGTTTAGGGTCAGTTATCACATGTCCTTTCTTCATGCATCCAATGTAAGTCAGTAAATGGCTTCTCTCTTTAGCCAAAAGAGTTGCAAGTCGATCTGTTGGAATTGAGAAAATGGTATTAATAGTAAAAGACCAGCGATAGTGAAATTACTCACGATTCTAAATACCTGGACGCAGATAAATGTCATCATCAGCTTTGACATAATAATATGCTTCAAAAAGTTCAAAGGCTGCTTTGAAAAATGCCAACCTACAAGCAGGGTGAAGCATTACCGCATAAGTTGTTGACTACACAAACAACACACTAAAAGTTAATGCAGAAGATCAATTCTTACGTTTTGTATGGAAGCTTTAGATATTGTTCATCAACATCTATAAGCATAAAATCTTTGTACTGCTCAACCTCTTTCTTAAGCTCTGCCATCTTTTTTGCATCTTTCGATTGCCCAATTACAAATCTAAAGGCTAAACTAGTAGCTTGCTCCAACCTACAGAGGGAATGATGCTGAATGAATATGTAATAACTTTCATGGATACATTGGAAGTGCCAATTGATGATTCCCCAGTAAGAAAAATAACAAAGAGTAAAGAAGCTACTTCATCAACAATGGGGCTGTTTGGTGCAGTTTATAAGAGCTTCTTTTTTATTTTTTTTTATAGCATCTTATACTTGCAGCAGTTTATTAGGCATAAAAAGCTTGAATAAATTGAAAATTTTGGATTATCTCATGCTTTTGGCTTATGCTTTCTGATTGTCAGTTTTCAACTTATAAAAAACTACACCAAAGAGGCCCAATATCTGGCGATATTAAGGCATAAGTACAGTATAAGCAAAGTCCACCTTACATATTCAATTAGCGATTGTTGAAACTTGAAAATGAGACAAATTTTAGCAACCAATAGTGATGGAGGGGGTTTAACCAAAGGCCTCTGGTACCACCAACATCAACTAAGTTAGCTAGCATATTCACTTAATTGGCTTCTTCTAAACCTCGTTTCAATAACTAGATATTGCAAATTCTAGAAGATTCACATAAACTAGTCTCATTTGACAGCATTGATTTACACAACCTAATTAAAACCATACACAAATGAATTAACTGCAACAGATTATTATTGTCAATGAAGCACATTTTAACAACCAATTTATCTAAATGTAACTAACTAGCTAAGTCTCATTTGGGGTTTAACATCCAAGTAGTCTTAATTCATTAATCCATTGATTGACAACATTGATTTACAGAATAATGTAATTAAATTATGAAACAGCCTAATGAACAGAAGAGCTAAATCGGGAATTATATATACGTAAGTAGGGCATCGAGATTGGAGGGAAACCAAGTGCTCCTCAGAGTCGCACGGCGATCAGAAGAAGAGAAGGCGGTCTGAATTGCAACGAAGCCAAGGAGCTTGGGGCGTCGGCGGTGGGAGAGAATAGAAAGAGCTGAAAGTGTCTTGGGTGCGGCCGCAGCGGAAGACGGAGAGGGGCTTGGGGCGGAGGACGGTGAAGAGAGAAAAGGCAATTCCGGCGACGCCGACGAAGAGGCAGAATGCGGAAAAGACGATAATGGGTAAGGGACGGCGGGGTTGTTGGTGAGAGAGGGGGAGAGGGAGGAAGGGTTTTTTGGTCTTTTCGAATTTGGAGTAATGATCGGCGGAGGAGGAGGAGAGAGAGGTGGTCCGTGGCATTTTTTGGGAGGGGGGAAATTGTTACCAGCGGTGGTGGTCATGGACAAGATCTGAGTGAGACACTTCACTTGCTGAAAAGTCTAGAAGTGTCTGAGTTGGGAGATTTAAAAACTCCATTGATGTTGTATAACAGAGAGAAGGGCGCGCGCGGAAATGAAGGATTGGAGGGTTGAAAATTGAACCTTTAGCGACTAATTTCTGTATTTGTTGGCAAAGGAATAGATCTGCTGACTAAATTTTTTTTGTAGCCAAAAGGTTACTGAACAGCGACGTAAATATTAGTCGCCAAAAATACTATTTGGCGACTAATTTTAATTTTAGTTGGGAAAAACCAATATTGCTGATTATTTTTATTTTTTTTTGCCTAAAATTTTGACTAACAGCGACCAATCAAATTTTTAGTCACTGAAAGCGGAGTTTTTACCGACTAAATTTAAATTTAGTCGCCAATTAGTAATATTTATTGACTAAAATATTTTAGTAGTGATATCTTGAACCAACGTTGACAAATTTGAATTTCAGTCGCCAAAAAATGTACTTTCGGCGACTAAAATTTGTTTACTCGCCAAAAATGGTCGCCAAAGGTGCAATTTCTTGTAGTGTAATGAAATTGGGGGTACAAACCCTACATTGGACAGCAGTGCCCGTCGAGGTTTTTGTCGAAGATTCATGACAAAGAAACGTGAAGATATGTAGTGTGTGAGTTTTGATGCTTAATATGGAATTTATCTTTAGGATTCGCATACGGGTAATGAAAAATGTTGTTGTAACGCCATTTGCTAGTGTGTGATGTTTGTTGTAATGGTTTAGGTGTTCGTATGTGCACAAAGTTGTTCATGTGGTCGATGTTGAAAGGTTTGACGTATGTTGGTAGTGTCCCCTGTTTAAATGTTATGCTGGACTTGGGACATGTATGACTGTCGTTGTGTTAGTGTTAATGTGATTGTCATCGTGTTATTGTTAATGTGACGACTAACATGATAGGGTTTGACAACAGTGCAATGTTAATGCCATTTGTTGTGTTGGGTTTATTGTTGTGTTGTAATGTACCATCCATTCTCTTGTTTTTTGAGTATATAGATATTGGTGGGGATATGGAATGTTAATAACATTTGTGGTAATAAAAAATGGAATGTTAATAACTTTTGTGGTAATAAAAAATATAATGTTAACCGTATCAATATTAGTGTAGTGTCAGTATCATTATCATTTTTTTTTATTTGTTGTGTTATAATGTATCACCCATTCTCCTGTTTTTTGAGTGTATGGATGTTGGTGGTGATATGGAATGTTAATAACATTTGTGGTAGTAAAAATGTAATGTTAACCATATCGATGTTAATGAAGAAAACAACATCAGCAATTGAAACCCATCTACCGTATATCACTCTACAAAAGTCAAACACATAAACATGGAAATGTAAAACTTACCATCTCAATCATTACACACAAATGAGTAAAAAAAATTCACCAAAATTATAACAAGGGTAAATGTATAAACTTCACCCATGCCAAATCAAAGGAAAATATTCTTTACCAATTAAATAGGACCAAATAGTTCATAAGAAAAAGCACAAGACTAAATGGATCATCATTCCATAATTTGGGATTTACCAATAATTTCTCCTTAATTTTATGGTAATATATTAAAGTGTTTAGATTAATTTTTTGGTTTAATTTATGATAACTATATGTTTAATTTAAAATGCTATTAAATAGGGAATTAGGTTAAAAATTAAAAACTAGATTACTGTGATTTTATTTGTTAAATAGGAAATTATATGTATTAGAGAGAGAGAGAGAGAGAATATACTATAGGGATATTTAAGTAATTTTGCCTTTACTTTTAACAGAGTTACTTTTACATTTTAGGCTTGATCAAAAGAGATCAGGCTTGATCAAATGGCAAATCAAGGGAGATCAGGATTAGTCAAGGGCGATCAGAAGAATTGCACATGATTATCTCAAGATCAACAATGTCTAGGAAAGTTCTGTCAAAAAGACACTGTCTAAGGAGACTGGTTCTTAAGTGGGACCGGTTGTGACCCCACCAGTCTTTCCTGGGAACTTTCCTGGTTGTTGATGCGATCGGAAGATCTGGTTCAATCAAAAGTCCACTTCATCGGATAGATGATTTGGTAACGAGTACAGGCTCAGGGAAATGCTGTGGCTGTTGGAGCTACTATATACGTGTAGGTACTGGTGGTATGTGGACGTGTAGAACAATAGTTACAGAGGAGCATACTAAGCGCAGAAGCACAAATGTAGACATGCAGCAGTGCAAGGGTACGCTAGAGTGTCGTACAGAGGCGTGAGAAGAGTGTGTAGCAGCGGGTTGTTGAAAGTTCACAAGAACTTCCAGACAGAGAAATTAAGACAGATAAGACGTAGAGTGCGCGCCAAGGAGTGGCAAGTCTTTTTGTCTATGGTGGTTTCTTTAGTTCCATGGCAGCAGAAGATAGAATTGATACGGATTTCTCAAGCAAGCTCGACGCAGAGAGACCAGAAGCCATGGGTGCGAGCACTATGCAAGAAAGTGCATAGCTGACGATGCTTTGACAGATGGAGCTACTGTCAACCATCAATCTACTGGATAGCAAATTAGGGATTGCAAAGGCACAGACAACAAGCATATGTGGAAACGCCAGGAGGTTGTTCATAAGTGCAGAGGGCAAAGGCTGATAGTTCAGAGGAAAAGCTCTGAGCAAAGAAGACCGAGGACGTTGATAAACAACGAGTTTTCTATTGCTCCAAAGACTTGTCCTGCGAGATAAGGCATGACAGTCAAGGGCATCCCAACAGAGGGTGCAGGACATCCAATCAGGGGGTGTATGATATCTTGGTTACACAAGTTCAAGCATAACAGGTGAAGACATCCGAGACAAGAAGCGTGGAAGAGATCTGTGGGAGATAGGAGCAGAGGCTCTCTCCAAATCAGATAGTGGTATGAGTTGAGTTGAGGATATAGGATTCCCTCCTCCTTTTGTATCTCTGGTGTATTATCTCTAGCTTCAAGGGGTGCAAGCGTCTCAGTGAGGAGATGCAGACTATATTGAATTTGGGCGTGACAAGATTAGTAGCAGTGTGTGCAGTAGATCACCTCACATGGGTTGAGAGGGTGATTTGTTGATATCACCCCATGTGAAAGGGGTGATATTCTTCTCCATGGGAACACACACAAGTCATGGAAGGAGGCTACCAACCAAGTCAAGCATGGCGGCCACCAACCATGTCAAGGAAGACGGCCACCGAAAGGAGAAGAAATGAGCTGGCCATGTGCAAGGCCAGCCTCTCCACCTTCATCTATAATGTATCTATAAATAGAGGTTGAGAGGAGAGGTGAAAGAGTGAGCAAACCGTGAGAGAAAGGGCAAGCCAAAGAGAGTGAGAGATGTGAGGCGGAGAGACCGTCTCTTTCGGTGTGAGCGAGGGAGACGGATGAGTGTGTGAGTGAGGAGAGTGTGAGCTCCTCCTCTATTGTAATCTTTCTGTAATCTCTCCATTGGTATAGTGATAACCGGTTACTCTCCCGTGGACGTAGACTTTAAGGCCGAACCACATTAAATATGGTATCTCCTTCTGTGTGGGTGTGTTTTTCTGCTTGCTATGATTTCTATAAGGTCTTGGGCGGGATCCCAGATCCCAACAGTTAGGACCATGGTATTTTCTCCTCTTGGGGATTTTTCTAATTGGATTTTCCAAGTAAATAACTATGTTAATTCATTGAGTACTTTGTGGTATAATAAATTGTATTGAGTTAAAATATGACAAATTAAATGACTTGATCAATTTTTGTAAGGAATTGACCTATTCACCCTCTCTAAGAACAATCTATTACACTTTATCTATCTATTATATAAGTAAAAGGAATTTTTTAGTAAGAAGTCTTATGAGAGCTTTAATATCTCATACTAATTTTCTTGATTTTCTTAATTTTAAAAAATTAAGAAAATTTTTATTGGCTATCTTCCATTTAAATTTTATTTTACAATCCCATATCAGGAAAAAAAAAAAAAAAGAGTAAATTGTTTCACTTACATAAAATAAATCTTATGCTCTCATTTATATTTTTAAAAAATGAGGTTTTTAGTGAGAAGTTTTATAAGAGTTTCAATATCTCATACTAATTTTCTTAATTTTAAACAATTAAGAAAATCTCTATTGGTTAGCTTTTGTTTAACTTTCATTTTACAATCCTACAACGGAAAAAGAAGGAAAAAGTGAATTGTTTCATTTACATAAAGTGAATCTTATACTCCTATTTAATATTATTGTATTGTGCATGCTTTAGTTCATTTAAATTTTAATAAAATAAAATTTAAAAGTTTTAATTAATTAATTTTTATGTAAGCTTATTGGTCTTTTGACCTAATTGATTAAGCTGAAATCGTTTTCGGTTTGAACGATTTGTTGGTTTAGCCGTGATTTTAGTAGTTTTATCAAAATATATTTGTTAGATTTGTTTGAATCAAAATAAACTAAAGGCCGACCTAATAGATAAAGATTGAACAATTGAGATTGCTTGATTAGAAATAAACTTCCGCCCAAACAATTGTTAACTTTAATTTTACAATCGCACATCGGGAAAAGGAAAAAAAATAAGTTGTTTCATTTATATAAAGTAAATCTTATACTCCCATTTAATGTTGTAGTATTATGAATGTTTCAGTTCAAAACGGTTTAAATTTTACAATAAAATTAAAAAGTTTTAATTAATTTATTTTGTTGTAAATTGATTGGTCTTTTGACCTAGCCGATTAGCCTGAATTATTTCGATTTGACTGATTCATTGGTTTAACAGTGATTTTAGCGGTTGTATTAAAATATATTGGTTAGATTTGTTTGATTAGAAATAAACTAAAGATTGATCTAATTAAAAATTGAACGACTGAGATTGTAACGCCCCGAAATAATTACAATAATTCAACCCACGACAGTAATACAAGATAGCATAAATGAAATGATAAATTTCCATTAGTCAGAGTTAATAAACAAAAGTGACAGATACAACAGGGTATACGGATAATCATATGTCTTATTAGCTTACATCTTTCCAAGTCACTTCTTAGTTACAACAAAAATGAGTCTAGTTCAACACAATTAAAACCCTTGGCTATGCAGAATAAATACAACAAAAGAGAAGCTCTTGCTTCAAATCCCTCAAAGCTGCTATCTTGGCGGAGGTATATCATCGACACCTGAAAATAGTTTTTTCCCAAATAGAGTGAGCCAAAACCCAGTAGGAACAATCCAACACAGTATATGAATCTTAACAAAGATATAAATATGATATGCATATCCAATGCCCATGATAAAATTATTTATAACTCTTTTACAAAACCATGCCATGCCAAGCTTTATATCTCAATTCATAAGTCATTCACCATTTCATTCAGACAACTAAACTAAGGTTACAACGCAGTGGATCTTTAACTATCACTACCATTATACAAATACTTCCATTTTACCATTTTACGGATATTTTGTTCGCGAGAATCAGCACCCATGTATACGCGCGATTTTCGAGACTTTCACCCTAGACACACAGGCCAATTTAATTCAATGGAGTCGATCAACTTTCTTCTCCTAAACATAGAGTACATTCTATTTCTTCTCCCAAACATCATACATTTACAATGTATTAAAGACATAGTCATATTCAATGGCAACAGGTAAGAGATTTGTTTCAATTCACCTAATCTTCATACAATTTCTACAACAATCATAGTGATCCTCCATCGATAGCCCAAACAGATATTTCTAGACAGATACACAATCTCTAAGACAGATAGATTATCCAAAATTCCATAGGTGAGAGGTAATACATATCCAACTCCACCATTTATATAAACATCTATCAAATTTCATATTCCCAATACCAATTCATTTATTTATACAAAATAACTATTTGAGACATTTTAGGGCAAAACTTTATTTTCTTCCAAAATTCATTCCGGGTATCAAAATCAACAAATTTATCATAACACAACATCACCTCTACTCCCATAACCATTTTTAATACATACATTTGAAAACCCCTCTTTTGATTTTAAACCCAAATCCTAGATTTGTTCAAAATCATCACAAATTTTAATATTTTTTACACATCAACAAATAACCAAGTTAAAACTCATAGAAGAGTGCAGCAAGTCCCTACCTCGAAGCTAGAGATCAAGGAAGCAATGGAGGAACTTCAAAGACGCCGAAACAGGGTTTTGTTCGGACCAAAATAGAGCTCTTGAGATGCTTCATCTTTTTCTCAAAGATACTAGGGTCGAGAACCCAACAGATCTAGGTGTTTTGGAAGGGAGAAAATGAGTTTTAGAGAGAGAAACTTTAGATCTAGGGTTTTTGAAATGTTTAGAGAGAGAAAGAGATGAAAAAATAATGTAAAAAGTGACTTTAACGAATTGATATACGTACAGTCCGCTCGAGCGTAAAAAGTGACGCTCAAGCGTCAGACACAATAAGTTGTTCCGCTTGAGCATAAAAAGTGACGCTCAAGCGCAGAATGCACACTTCCAGTAGTTTTGCCGATAATAGACCAACGCTCGAGAGCAAAAAGAGCCGCTCGAGCTGAGACCGATCGAGTGCAGAAAGCAATGCTCGAGCGTAGAATACACTCTTCCAGCTGTTTTGTAGACTTGCAAAAGTACTGAAAGTTCACAAAGCCCGCTTGAGCATAAGAAGTGCCGCTCGAACGTAGAAATAAAATTATGGGCAACAAAAGTTTGAAAACTAAGTAACCAACCTGTTCCAAACACAACCACTACAACCCAATAGCCAAATTCAAAGAGGTATAAAGGAAATATGACATAAACAACCATACGAAACCACGAAACCCGAGTCCAAGATACAAAAGGGTTGGGTTAAAATCGGAATCGCTATAATCTCCCCCCTTAAGGAATTTCGTCCCCAAAATTTCAAATCAAGTTTTAAAACTATGTTTAAACCGAACAATATAACGATAATCAATCAATTCCAATTATATGACCCATTCTCCGGTCATCCATTCTTATCAACTCAATACACAAGTTCCAACATCGAAAAATACCATTCTAATTTCTCAAAACATATACAATGTTTTCATATTTCATTAACATAATCAAAATTTCAATACATGTTCAAATGTCAACAAATAAGTCCGGATGCTTCTCACGGACTTCCAACTCACCTTCCCAAGTTGCTTCCTCAACCCCGTGATGTTTCCACAATACTTTAACTAAGGAAATTGTCTTGCCTCGCAAAACTTGGTCTTGAGTATCCAAGACTCTCACTGGTCTCTCCTCATACGAGGCATCCTCATCTACTTCTAAGCCGATCCAATCCAACACGTGCGATGGATCCGACTCACACTTCCAAAGCATGCTAATATGAAACACATCATGAACCCTGAAAAATTATGGCGGCAAGGCCAAACAATATGCTACCTCTCCAATCCGCTCAAGGATCTCAAAAGGCCCAATGAATCGAGAAGATAACTTCTCACTCTTTCCAAACCTTATCAAACCCCTCCTAAGTAATATTTTCAAAAAGACATGGTTTCCCACCTTAAAAGACAGTCTCCTCCTATGGTTGGCATAACTTTTCTGGTGACTCTGGGCTGTAACCAACCTTTTACGGATAAGTGTAACTTTTTCCATAATTTCTCGGACTAACACTGGAACCAATATAGGTTCATCACCCACCTCTGCCCAACACACATGGGATCTACACGGTCGGCCATACAAGGCCTCAAATGGTGTTATGCCAATACTCGACTAGAAGCTATTGTTATAAGCAAACTCCACCAAGGGCAAGTGTCTCTCCCACGACCCTTTAAACTCAAGGACACAACCTGGAAGCATATCCTCAAGGATCTAAATAGTACGCTCGGACTGCCCGTCAATCTGAGGATGGTACATAGTGTTAAAAGTCAATCTCGTGCCCAAGGCACTCTGTGGGCTCTGCCACAACCGAGCTGTGAAACACAGATCTTTATCCTATACAATTGTCACAAGGACCCCGTGCAACCTCACTATATCCTCAATATAAAGGTCAGCAAGATAATCTACCGAGTCACTCATGCGCATAGGTATAAAGTGCGCCGACTTGGTCAACCGGTCAACTACCACCCAAATTGCATCACTATCTTATTGAGTCCTCGGAAGGTCCACAACAAAATCCATCGTGACATGCTCCCACTTTTATTCGGCTATAGACAAGGGTTACAACAAACCCGTTGGCCTCTGATGCTCGGTCTTCACTTGTTGACAAGTAAGGCACTTCAATACAAACATGGCTACATCCTTTTTCATTCCTCTTCACCAAAACTGGCGACTAAGGTCATGGTACATCTTTGTGCCTCCCAGATGCACCGCAAGGCGTGAATGGTGAAATTCTTAGAGTACTTCCTCTTGGCAAGACTCCGGTACGAAGAGACGGTCAAGGAATCTAACACTCGAGTCGGAGTACACGTTCAAGCCTCTTTCTACCTTCCCACCAAAGATCTTCTCCTGGAGGGATTCTACCTCAAGGTCACCTCTCTGTATTTCTATCACTTGGTTCACAAGTGTAGGTTGTGCAACTACTGAAAACAAGGCTACAGACTCAACAGACTCGCCAAGATGCAAGTTGAATTCCCTAATAGCACCCAACATCTCCCATTCTCAGATGGCAATACAAGCTACACTGCTAATAGATTTTTTACTCAATGCATCAGCTACAACATTGGCCTTCCCTAGATAATAATGTAACTCAAAGTCATAATTCTCTATGAACTCCATCCACATCCTCTATCTCAGATTTAAGTCTTTCTGTGTAAACAAATATTTCAGACTCTTGTGATCAAAAAACACTTCAAACTTCTCACCATATAGATAATGCCTCTAAATCTTCAAGGCAAAGATCACCGCCACTAATTCTAGGTCATGAGTAAGGTAATTCCTCTCATGTGTTTTCAATTGTCGCGAGCCATAGGCTACTACCTTTCCCTTTTGCATCAATACAAAACCCAAACCTTCTCATAAGACATCACAATACACCGAATAACCCAAACCTCTCTCCGAAATAATCAACACTGGAGCAGTGGTAAGTCTAACCTTAAGCTCTTGAAATGATTTCTCACAAGACTCACTCCACACAAATTTAATTCCATTCTTTGTCAGTCTAATCAATGGTGAGGCTAGTTTAGAGAAATCCTTCACAAATCTATGATAATACCCGGCCAACCCCAAGAAACTATAGATCTCAAAAGCATTCTTAGGTGGCTCCCAATCTTGCACTGCCTCTATCTTAGATAAATTTACAGTCACCCCTTCCTCGGATACCACATGACCTAAGAACTTAACCTTTCTCAGCCAGAATTCGCACTTTCCAAACTTAGCATATAGTATATGGGCTCTATACAACTCAAACACCACTCACAAGTGTTCCTCGTGCTTCTCTTTAGAGGGTGAGTAAATCAAGATGTCATCCACAAAGACGACGACAAAACGGTCTGGGAACTCACGGAAGATCTGGTTCATCAAATCCATAAACATAACTGGTGCATTGGTTAGCCCAAAGGGCATCACTAAAAACTCATAATGGCCATACCGCGTACAGAATGTTGTCTTCTGAATATCCTCCTCCCTTACTCTCGACTGGTGATAACCCGATCTCAGGTCTATCTTAGAGAAATAAAAAGAACCCTTCAACTGATCAAACAAACCATTTATACGAGGCATTGGGTACTTGTTCTTAACAATTGCCCAATTCAATTTTCGGTAATCTATACAAAGTCGCAACGCACCATCCTTTTTTTTTTGGCAAAGAGGGCCGATGCTCCCCAATGTGAAGTACTAGAGCGGATAAAATCCTTATCTAATAGTTCTTGGAGTTGAATCTTCAACTCACTTAACTCAGTAAGTGCAAATCTATATGGTGTCATAGGCATCAGTGTCGTGCCAAGCACTAAGTCAATAGAGAACTCAATTTCTCAGTGAGATGGTAAACTAGTAAGATTCTCAGGAAAAACATCTGGGTATTCACAAACCACCCTTGGCAAACTTGACTCGGACTTCATTACACTCAGTACTCAAGAAGTTGGCAAGAATGCAACTACGCTTACTCCATCCACGCGGATCATATACCAGTGATAAGACTCTATCAACTCGGTCTCCCAAGAAATAAAAGCAATTACCACTCAAGGTATATACAGTAACCCTTTGACGGTAGCAATCTATGACAACTCGATATGATGACAACCAGTCCATACACAAAATAACATCAAAACTAGACATGTCAATCAACACAAACGTAAAAGGAAGTCGGCGACCGGCAACTTCTATGTCACAACCCCGACACCCTTACTTCAAAACAATCTCACCACCAATAGGTGAATCTACACAGAGAGAAGATGCTAACCGAGTCAACTCTAACCCCAAAACTAATACAAATGCAGACGAGATAAATGAATGGGATGCACCCGTATCAATCAACACACTAGCAACTGAATTGAAAAACAAGAAGGTACCTCTCACTACTGAAGGAGCTGGTACAAAATCTGGCGCAGTAACAGCATACACATGCCCTGTAGGTCTCTGCTCAACCTACTCATCCCTCGGAGCATAACTCTGATGCACTGACTGAGCTGAAGAGGCTCCCTAATTAGCCTTCGAGGCTTGTGCTGACTGTGCTGGCCGATGGCTCTATGTCTTTCTTGAACCACATACACTAGGTATGCTGCCCAACTGAGAGCAAAACCTCTTCATGTGTCTCGTCTACCTACACTGATAACAAGTGAGCGGCTGGCCTCTCCCCTGACTCTGGATCTAAGAATGAACTAAAAACGATGCAGATCACTGCCCCCGCTCCTCTCAGCAGCCTAGCTAGAGACTTGTGGCCTAACTGACCACACTTAAAACAAGTGACATCTCCTTGACCACCTCTCCCAAGATCCGAACTCAGTACTGGAAAAGTGGACCTTGACTGAACTCCTTGAGACTACTGTGGCTTAGAACCCCTCTGCCTTTTACTATCCCCCTGAATATCTTGACTCCTTTTGGGGCCCCTCATCCTCTCATCCTCTATTTGCATTACGGTCTCCAGATGAGCCGCCGCCTCCACAAGGCATACATCTAATCATTGACCCAGCCACTTTGAATATGAGCCCGATCCTCAGTCTCTTCTCAAACTTTAAACAACGGCGCTCCTCAATTACCACGAGTTCTAGTGCAAACCTCGACAAGCTAGTAAATATGTCTCAAACTCGGCCATCGGAGTGTTCAACTGCACAAGCTTGGAGAACTGATCTCTCAACTTCTCTCTAACAGTGGGAGGCAAAAATTCATCTTGGAAAACGATAACAAAAGCCTCCCAAGTCACCCCAATGTGCTCACACGCATACTTCCACCACTAACCCGCATCTCCCTTCAGCTGGAAGGATGCCAAGGTCACTCTCAGCTGGTCGTCCTCAATGCTAAGCATCTTGAATGTTTTCACTATTTGTTCTAGCCACTAATCTGCTTTCAGTGGCTTCTTGGAATCGCCCAAAAACGCATTTGGATTTGATCGGAAAAACTCTCGCTTCAAGAAAAACGGCCCTACTTCAGCTACTTGGGCCTGGACTTGATTCTCAGCTCTGAAAATGTCCATAGACTCCCGCAATGCTCCAGCCATTTCGCGGGCTAAGGCACCCATGGCCTGCTGACCCACTGGCTCGGCCACATTGGCTTGACCAACCCCTTCTTCTTGAGCCGGAATATCACCCGATAAACGCACTTCATGCCTCCTAAGCCTACCACGCCTACCACCACTACGTCTACGTCCTGACATCCTAATGAAGGCAACATAAGAGATTAGTACATTTACAAATCTACCAAAGTTAACACACTCGCATCCTAATGTGGTGGACAACAGTAATTCACTCCACATAAGTACGTTGTCACATGAACACATACGAATTTCATTTCCGAATAATGACCATCCCGTGGTGTTGCCAGAGTTCCAATTAGAAACAGCAGTGATCAAGTGATCTTCTAATAGGACTTTTAGAAACCCGTAGACTCAATCAACATCCTAGAAACTAAATTCCATACACATATAACCACATAAGCATGTTATCATACAAACACACCATACATACTAAAGTCTCTTTCAAGAGAGACAAACACATTATGGAAATAATCACTCCCCACATACACAAAGTATTCAAACCCGGTACGCTCTGATACCAAGTTGTAACGCCTCGAAATAATTACAATAATCCAACCCACGACACTAATACAAGGTAGCATAAATGAAACGATGAACTTCTCATTAGTCAGAGTTAATAAACAAAAGTGACAGACACAACAGGGTATGAAAGCTATACAGATAATCATATGCCTTACTGGCTTACATCTTTCCAAGTCACTTCTTGGTTACAACAAAAATGAGTTTAACTCAACACAATTAAAGCCCTTGGCTATACAGAATAAATACAACAAAAGAGAAGCTCTTGCTCCAAATCCCTCCAACTACTGTCCTGGTAGAGGTATATCACCGACACCTAAAAATAGTTTTTCCCTAAATAGGGTGAGTCAAAGCCCAGTAGGAACAATTTAACACAATATATAAATTTTAACAAAGATATAAGTATGATATGCATATCCAATGCCCATGATAAAATCATTTATAACTCTTTTACAAAGCCATGTCATGCCAAGCTTTATATCTCAATTCATAAGTCATTCACCATTTCATTCAGACAACCAAACAGGGTATAACTTAATGGATCTCTAACCATTACTACCTTATACAAATACTTTCATTTTACCATGTTACGGATATTTCGTCCACGGGAATTGCCACTCTTGTATACATGCAATTTTCGACACTTTCACTTTGGATACATAGACCAACTTAATTCAATGGAGTCCATCCCCTTTCTTCTCCCAAACATCATACATTTACAATGTATTAAAGACATAATCATATTCAATGACAACGAGTAAGAGATTTGTTTCAATTCACCTAATCCTTATGCAATTTCTACAACAATCATAGCTATCTTCCACCAATAGCCCAAAACAGATATTTTTAGATATATACACAATCTCCAAGACAGATAGATTATCCAAATTTCCATAGGTGAGAGGTAATACATGTCCAACTCCACTATTTATGTGAACATCCATTCAATTTCATATTCCCAATACTAATTCATTTATTTATACAAAATAACTATTTGAGACATTTTAGGGCAAAACTCCCATTTCTTCCAAAATCTATTCCGGGTATCAAAATCAACAAATTTATCACAGCACAACCTCACCTCTACTCCCATAACCATTTTTAATACATACTTTGGAAAACCCCTCTTTTGATTTTAAACCAAAACCTTAGGTTTGTTCAAAATCATCCCAAATTCCAATATTTTTTACACATCAATAAATAACCAAGTTAAAACTCATAGAAAAGTGTAACAAGTCCCAACCTTGAAGTTAGAGATCAAGGAAGCAATGGAGAAACTTCAAAGACGTTGAAACCAAGTTTTGTTCAGACCAAAATGGAGCTCTTGAGATGCTTTATCTTTTTCTCAAAGACACTAGGGTCGAGAACCAATGGATCTAGGTTTTTTGGAAGGAAGAAAATGAGTTTTAGAGGAAGAAAATGAGTTTTAGAGAGAGAAACTCTAGATCTAGGGTTTTGAAATGTTTAGAGAGAGAAAGAGATGAAAAAGTGACTTTTACGAACTAATATACACACAGTCCGCTCGAGCGCAAGAAGTGACGCTCGAGCATTAGACACAATAAGTTGTTTCGTTCGAGTGCAAGAAGTGATGCTCTAGCATAGAATGCACTCTCCTTGTAGTTTTGCTAACAACATACCAACGCTCGAGCGCAAGAAGAGTCGCTCAAGTTGAGACCGGTCGAGCACAAAAAGCAACGCTCGAGCGTAGAATACACTCTTCCAACAATTTTGCAAACCTGCAAAAGTACTGAGAGTTCACAAAGCCCGCTCGAGCGCAAGAAGTGTCGCTCGAGCGGAGGAGTAAAATTCTGAGCAACAAAAGTTTGAAAACTAAGCAGCCAAATTGTTCCAAACACAACCACTACAACCTAATAGCCAAACTCAAAGAGGTATAAAGGAAATATGACACAAACAACAATACGAAACCACGAAGCCCGAGTCCAAGATACAAAATGGTCAAGTTAAAACCGGAATTGCTATAGAGATTGGTTAATTAGAAATGAATTTTCTATCCAAACAATTTTTAATTTTTATTTTACAATCCTACATCAATATAAATCTTATACTCCCATTTAATATTGTAGTGTTTTGTATGTTTCAGTTTAAAGCAGTTTAAATTTTAAAATTAAAATAAAATTTAAAAGTTTTAATTAATTAATTTTTGTATAAGTTGGTTGGTTTTTTGACCTAACCGATAGGCTGAACTGTTTTTGGTTTGATTGATTCACTAGTTTAATTGCGATTTTAGTGATTTATCAAAATATATTGGTTAAATTTGTTTGATTTGAAATAAACTAAATATTGACCTAATTAAAGATTAAATGCTTGACATTGCTTGATTCGAAATAAATTTCCCGCCCAAACAATTATTAATTTTTATTTTACATAATCTTACATTGCAAAAAGAAGGGGAAAAAAATGAGTATTTCACTTATATAAAGTGAACCTTATGCCCCTATTTAATGTTATAATGTTGTGCATTTTCAGTTGAAGACAGTCTAAATTTTAAAATAAAATAAAATTTGAAAATTTTAATTAATTAATTTTTGTGGAAGTTGGTTGATCTTTTGATTGATTTTAATGATTTTATCAAAATATATATTGTTTTATTTCTAAAATGTATGTTTAAGTTTTATGACAAACTTTAATATGGAATAAACAAAAACGAAAAAATTTATAAAATGAAATGTATTTTCATTTCATCATAAATATAATTTTTTTAATTTATTCTATTTTTTCATCTTTATCGATTAAAATTATTACATATATTTTTTTATTGTGAATTTAGAATATATAATTAATAACATAACAATTGCAATATATATTCTAATAAAATAGTTAAAATTTAATTTATTTTAAATTATATTTCTATACTTTTTAAATAAATTTTATATTGTTATTTAATTTTAAAATTATTTTTAATTATTTATTTAACTCGTGCATAACACGAGTTCATATACTAGTAAGTATATATCTAAAAGTGTGAATTTCTAACATTTCTCTTTCAATAATTCATATTGTTGCATGTATGTATGGAAGCATTATAACAAAAAAAAAATTTGATTGTTTCTCGTTAGAATGCTCCAAGAAGATCTATTGTTTAAAACATGTAAGATCATATATATCTTCATGAGGTGGCAAAGAAATTTGATTTCGGTGAACACCTCATCAAATTTTTGGTTAATGCCCTATTTAGTTCATTAATTAGAATTAGAATAAGTAAAATATAATTATTCTCATATTTGATTTATTTAAAAAATAATATAATATAGTTTTAAATTATCATTCGGTTGGTAAAAAAATAGTCATTTCATAAGAAGGTGAATGAATGATCATTTAATTTCATCACATTTCATACAAAATTAGACTAAACACTTAACAAGAGTAATGAGACAAGCATAACATTTGGCCTAGAAGCTGTGTAGTGTAGTATTACTTTATAGTGTGAGGTTGTGTATTCAGTCTCTTGTAAAGAAGAATTTGATATTTTTTGTGTTGTTTTAACTTTCCTCCTTTACAACTTACAAGTCCAATGAAATGAAATTGTTAACTAGTTATATGAGTCACCAGTTTCAAATTCCTGTAAATTACACCGATTATCATGAGGTTTGGACGACTATAAATTTTGCATAATTATATTAATCCTTTTTGGTAAGACTATACCAAATAAAATCAATGCAAATAATGTATAAATACAGAAATAATCTATAATAAATTATACATTTTAATGTGAAATTTATTACAACTAATGAATTATTGATAAAAATAGGACTAAATATTATGTAAATCATAATTGATCAAAATGTAATTATAAAAAATATAAGAGACTTGACGTATTTTTTTCAAATCTCAAAAGAGGTCAGTGTAGTCTTCAAATTTAAGCATTTTGTAAATGCATTTAAAAAATATGAAGGCGTACCTTTGTTTGAGAAAGTGTTTTAATTCTCTGTTTGTCTAATGAAAATTATCTTTTGTATTTTTCAGCATCTATATTATAATAAATGAAAGTCAATAGAAATAATCCTTGTGATCACTTAAAAAAATGAGTTGATTTGCGCATAAAAATCTTACACTTTCTATAAATAGAAAATATTTTTGTGACCATTTGTGGTTCGAAAATTTAACACCAGTAAATGATTGTTCTTGTTTGACAGCAAAAGCAAAATTAGAAGGCAAATATATTGCAATTAAAAGGGCAAAACAAACTACAACTCAAAAAAACTATAGAGATTATTGGTGAAATTTGTTCTAAGTTTTTCGATCTCCAACCGGGCCTGCTGTCATTTAGTCATACAGTGCCCCAAATCCTAAATTCCTTGGCTAGAATTTTTTTATGGTGCGACCTTATTCTTATCGTATCTATATTCTAATAGATTCTTACACTTATTAAGTACTTAAAATAAACACACCAATAAGTACTAAAGATTGAATGAATATATATATATATATATATTTAAGTTGTTCAATATTTACCGAAATGTACGTGTCAAGTATAATCAAGTTATTCAATATGTTAAGAAAAAAAACCTAGGGTTTAAATTTATTAATATTTCTCTATTCTTTATATTTGTGACCATGTGGTGATGTCGTGAAGAGGCAACAATATGATGGTTGTGTGGTGGTTAATTAGGGGTCGCGAAAGCAGTGGTGATAATAACATTACGATTGTATGATGTCATGTTATCATTGATATATAATTTCATTATCTAATAATAAAATATCAAAGGACATATAAATGTAATTACTAGAGCTAACACAATCAGTGATTAGCACATTTACGCAACCGATTTAATCTTTTATAATTAAATGGTCTAGTATTAAATTTTGGGTTAAATTCATTTAACTCATTTGTGATTTGAGGTTGGAGTATTTTACCTTTTTAAATATAGCTACAAAGTTTTCACATGATTTTAGATTAAAGTGCAACAATTGATTTTTTTCATCCAAACTAACGGAAGGTGTATTACACATATTATTTTTTAGTGGATTTGGTTTTCTAAAAAAATAAAATGAAATTAATACAACAAAAAGGTAATTTTACCCCCGTTTTCTCTAAACATAAAATTAGATTCATATGTTAATTAAAATATAATTAAAGATTGCTCTAAAATATAAAATATAATTAAGAATTGATTTAAAATATAATTAAATAAAAATATAAAATAATTAATAATTAAGAATTGATCTAAAATATAATTAAATTAAAATTAGACTGACATGTTAGGAATTACAAAAAAATAACTATAAATTTAGAATTAATTGTGATCTAATATATAATTAGATTAAAATTATATTATAAAGTTAGAAATTACGATAAATAATTAAATATTTAGAATTAATTGTGATCTAAAATATAATTAAATTAAAATTAGCATAAAAAGTTAAGAATTACAATAAATAATTAAGAACTTACAATTGATTGTGATTTAATTGAATTAATGTTAGACATTTTAAAATATGTGTATGAGAGAGGAGAGAAAGAAAATAACAAAAAAATATAAGATTTGAGGGTATTAAAGTCATTTCACATCTATAGTTAACAGTGTTGATGAGTGCACGTTAGTCCAAAATCACATGAGTGCTTTCTAGTTATATTTGAACCATAGGAGAGGTAAAATGCTCTGGTCTCAAACTATAAAGGGATAAAATAAATTGGATTAGTGTCAATAAAATTCTCATTAAGTTGGATTAGTGTCAATAAAAAAAATTATATTGTACAAATCTAATAAAGTTTTAATAAACTTAAGTTTTAGGGATACTTACCAATTAGTCCTATTAACTAGACTTATTTACCTACAGGTCCTAACTAATAAATTTAACACTATAAAAATAAGATAGTGATAAATTTATCACTAAAAATTTATTCATAAAAACAAAGAGACTGATAAATTTATCACTATAAATTTATTCATAAAAATAAAAGACTGATAAATTTATCTTTATCACTTAATAAATTTATCAAATAGGACCTATTGGTAGTTTACCCTAAGTTTTATTAACAAATGACTATAGGACATTTAGTAGTACAATCAAATCTTTAAAAAATCTTGGTGTATAATGCATAATTTTTTTATATGGCTGGTAATCATGCTTAGATTTATCATAGACAAGCATTACAATTAACAAAAAAAAACAAACAAACAAACAAAGTTGTGTAAAGCACAATCAAATTATAAATATGTAGCTTTGATATTTTTTTTTTTTCCCCACAACTCACATTTGTTAAAATTTTAAGGAAGAATATTCATTTGAATATAATGTGGTGATTGGGTCGGATGAGAGGGTGATCATAAACATTTCTCTTAGCTAGTTTGGATAAATTATATCATTTTATAATAAATTTTACTTTGGTATTTTATTTTTTAATTATAACAATTAAGCCCTTATATTTTCAGTAAAATTGTAATGTGACTCTTTTATTAGTCTGGTTTAAATTTACTAGTGAAAATTATCATGTACCATTTTTCTTCTTTTATATTTATTTACTATTTTTTCTCTCTACTTTATCTATTTCCTACTACCACTGACCATCTCTTCTTTGCCACTGTCCTACCATTTTTCAGCAATCCCCAACTCCTTCCCACTACCCATGGCCATTTCCCCACCCCTTTTATCCTCCCCTTGCCGGCCAGCCCTACACTAAGAAGTGAGAGGAAACCGTAGATTGGCGGGAAGGGGTTGGCAGCAACCATGGTTAGTAGGGAAAGAGTAGAGAAATAGTGGTAGGTTTATAAAATATTTTGAAAAAAAAAATAAAAGAGAGGAAAAAAAGAACATTTTTGTCATAAAAAATGCTTCATGTCACAGTTACATGATAATATTTGTTAGCCAATTTAATATTAAATGACCGACATGCCACATTACTACTTAATCAAATGTGTAATAGATTGATTATTATAATTAAAAAATAAGATAGCAAATGAAATTATAAAATATAACAGTCACACCATGGGCTAATGTGCTTGGGATTAATTGGATGTTAAATGTCATATTTAAAATATTTTTGCACACTACGTATATAAAAATACATCTATAATGATGTGTGAATCACATTTTTTAAATTTTTAAAAACAACAGTGATTATTTTGATTAGAAATAAAAAAGGGATACTTACCAATCAGTCCTATTAACTAGACTTATTTACCTACAGGTCCTAACTAATAAATTTAACACTATAAAAATAAGAGACTAATAAATTTATCACTATAAATTTATTCATAAAAACAAAGAGACTGATAAATTTATCACTATAAATTTATTCATAAAAATAAAAGACTGATAAATTTATCTTTATTACTTAATAAATTTATCAATAGGACTTAATGGGTAATAAGTCTCCAAAGTAGGACCTATTGGTAGTTTACCCAATAAAAAGACAAGAAGAAGTCATATAGTTTTATATAAAAATTATGATAAAATTTTTATATCATTACTTTTAAATATATTATTTTCATTCCATGCATGACACGAGTTGATTGTTATATCTAATGATTGTGCTATAAAAATCAACCAATTAAATGTAGGAGACAAAAAAATAAATAAATAAATAAAAGGTTAATAATAGAATTTCAAATTCATAACCGAAATATGTAGTAGTTACATATAGAGATAACAGTAAAAGGGTAATTTGGTAATCAAGAAAAGATGACAATTCACACCAACAGAGTTTATGTTCAATAGAATTTCAAATTCATAACCGAAATATTATAATAAAGTATAGATTAATTAAAGCTGATGTTCCATTCGGTAAATCTTTATTGGCAATTCTAATCAAAACAGGAGGTCCTGTGCTGAATTGATTGTGACAAGACAAACACCTTCATTTTTCTTCACATTTGGAATTCGATCCCTCAAAGAGTTCTTCTACATCCAGCTAGTTTTCTCCCCATACGGAACTGGGCCCCTCCAAGAGTATTGCATTCAACTGGTTTTCTTCACATACAGAACTGGGTAAATTCAAGAGTTCTGCATCCAAATGGCCTTTGTTAGTTGAATATTGGTCTATTTGCTTGACATATTCGACCGTTACTAAGTTCATTAAAAATTTATTTGATATTAAAGTAACTCAAATTTAAAAATATTATAAAACTTTAATAAATTTTAAAGTCAAAATTTGAACAATGTTTACTGCTCAATAAGTTTTCAAGTTATTTTTTGATGAAAAAACTCACTTTTTGCTACTCCAATCCATCACCAAATCTTTCATTAAATCTAGGATTTCTCAAATCTTTCAACAAAGTGAGGATGGATGTGCTTTTCATCAAATCAATATTCATAACCGTTGGATTTTCACCACCGGATGTCTCCTAGATGACCACCTCAAGGCAAAATTTGTGAAAAATTTACTGAGGCCAGTCGATGGTTGACGGCCGAACATCCGCCCGGTCATCTACCCAGTCAACCGACGTTCTAATGAAACTTTAAAAACCACCCTTGGAACACTTGATATCAAATGGAGTTTTTACTCAAATTTGATGAAAATAAATAAATAAATAAACCGTTGGAGATACCCTAAGTACTTTTTCCATGACCACTTGGACCATAGCCCAGGTCCTAAGTTAAATTTGAACAATCTATTAGTTCACTCTCTTCCTCCAATTCATCTCCTCTCGCTTCTATCTATATTTTGAAAGCCAAACTCGAGATCAAGCAAAATTAGCTTCAAGAACTGGACTTGTTCTATGCAATGACAGCTACATTTCTACCAATTGCAATTTTTGCTGAAAATAATAATTCACAATTTCCTAAGTAATATTTATGAAACATGGATCTAGAAAGGGTAAGAGGGGGCGATAGTGCCCTTATAATTTTAAAAACTCGTTTTATATATTGGTATTGGCTATTAATTATTTTTAAATTATACAAAATTGCCCACTCTAGGTTTTATGAAAGAATAAGTGGTTTTTGTGGGGTAGTTCAGACCTGAAAAGGAAGGTGCACATGGTGAAATGGGACAAGAATTGTGGAGGTAAATGAGAGCTTGCTGTTGAAGTGGTGGTGGAGGTATGGGAGTGAAGACAAAGCTCTATGGAAACAAATTTTAGTATCCAAGTACGGTTCTCAGGGAGGTAGGTGGTTACCGCTAGGAATTCTGATGCGGAAAGAAAGTTATCAGCATTATGGGGTGGCATTTTTGAGGCAGTGTTGTCTAACTCCCATTTGCTTAATTTTTATGTCAGCAAATTGAAGATTGGTGTGGGTGATGGTTGCAGAATTCATTTTTGGACTGACAAATTGTGTACAAATACTCAGTTGGAGGAATTTCCAAGGTTGTATATCCTATCCAATGATAAATCAGGGACTCTAAAGGAATATGTGCAGATAAGACAGGGTTCAGAGGATTGGATGTTATCTCTTAGTAGACCTTTGCTAGTTTGGGAAGAAGAAGAGGTAGGAAGATTGCAAAGTTTGTTGGGTAATGGCCCAAGGTTTAGGTTGAACTGCTTTGATAGTTTACTGTGGGAGGCAGATCCCATTGGTCAGTTCACAGTAGCTTCAGCAAAAGTGGTCTGATGCTAAGAATGGGCCTAGGATGAAGAGGCAAACTGAAAACAATTTTTGGTTGGTTAGCTTGGAGAGGCAAACTGAAAACAACAGAGTTTTTACAAAGGATAGGGGTGATCAGGAGTAGTGATGAGCTTTCATGTCCTTTCTGCAACTCTGAAGTTGAATCAAGCAACCATTTGCTGCTGTTATGTCCTGGTGTGTGGGAATTATGGTCTGAGCTGCTGGACTGGTGGGGAGTCTGGTGGGTTACACCTGCAAATATAGAGGGGTTGCTGCAGTGGTGGATGGGGTGGTGGATGGGGGCTAAGTTCAAGAAAAAAGAACAGTTGATTTAGAATTTACTACCTATTGCCATTTTGTGGTCTATGTGTGTTCAATAGGGAGTTGGTCAAGACCAGGGTGGCTTTGTGGGCAAAATGTAATATGAAAGGGTTTCAGTTCTCAGTTCATGATTTTGTGTCCAATATAAGGGGAGTCTGGTTTTGCTTGCTGTAGTTTGTGGCTAGTTGGTGGTGATAGGTGTTGTGGGGTGAGCCTTTGTTGTGTTGCTGTCTGTTCTGCTTGTTCTGTTGCTGTCTGTTGGCTTATCACCAACATGGTGTGGTGCTTAGCAAATGATTTGGTGAGTCTCTCGGTGCCAACCTAATTGGGATTGTGTGAATCACTGTGATGCTTTGAGCACTAGCCTTTTTCTTTTATTCATGTATCTTGTTCCTTTGTATGGATTTATCATTAATAAAGGTTTTCTTTTGATTGATCAAAAAAAAAAAAAAATTTGCAAGACCACACTTCTATATCCATGAAACAGGGGTTCAAAGTATAAAATTCAATAATTTGGACAAAATATAACCAATTCTTTTTGTTTTTTTAATTTCTTATAAAATATTTTGTGATTCAACATGAATATAAGAAAATCCGATAAAAAAAAAAAATTAGCATGAATATAAGAAAACATGTTTATTTATATATGTTTTCATGTTATTTTTTCACCTTTTATGTCGGTAAAAATTGATGTGAAGTCTATATCTTTGCTCAAAATTTTTTTATTTTTTTTGGGTTAGCATATATTTGCCGTCTCTATGTTAAAATTCAAAGTTTGTCTGTACTTGAATGTCTTAGGAAAATACATGAATGTAGTTAGCAGATTTGCATATGAATATTTATGAAATGGCTACCTAAGACTGTGTTTGGTTCATAGATTTGGGAAGAAATTTAGAAAGGGAAAACGAAAAGGTGTGTGAAATCTAATTATATTTCACACATTTTACCTACCCTTTTTCTTTCATTTTCTAAATCATTTCTCAAATCTACGAACTAAACACAACATAAGAATATGTGACACATGTAACTAAAATATTCTAATTAGTTTAAATAAAAGACATGGTAAGCTAATTCATGTAACAAAAGAAAATTAGAAAAATATTATATGTGAGTAAACTTGCGTAGACTATGATATTGAAGGAGCTCAATAGGGCTCTCCTATAGCCCAATATCTCCATGCATAGTCACACCGATCAATACAAATTTTTGAGTTATGTTTCCGTTGACCCCAACAGTTTTTGATTTGGACTAGTTTGAGTTTTTTATTTTATTTTTTTAATTAGTAGAAGTCAGTTGTTAAATTAACTTTTTAAGGGAAGTTGAGTTCTCAGCGTCTCCCTTACAAGCACGTGTTGCCTCTAATTTATGATTTGTTACTGGGGATGCATTAGTTAACTAATTATTGACATTTTTGATGCATTTACACATACTGATTACTTGAAAATCATTGCTTGGATTAAAGAGACAGAAAGAGATACGAGAACTAACCAACAATATAATCTATGACTTCTGTCATTTTTCGTTTTTCATCTGCAGCTGCAACTGCAGCTGCAACTGCAAGTCCAACTCCGAATCCAATTAGAACCGCTGGTGTAATAGCTCCAACCGCAACCACTGGTGCCATAGTTCCAGCTCTAACTGCAACCGCTGGTGCAATAGTTCCAACTCCTTGGTACAAATAATGAAAAAAAAAATTAAAGAAAATAAAACGTGTGAAAAGGTATTCTGTGTTGGTCAAATCATCATTAAAAACAAAAAATAAAAAAAGGAAAAAAAGAAAAAAGGACAAAAAAATTCATATCTACCTTTGCTTTTGAGATGTTGAATTTAAAAAATGAATCTGAACCATTATTCATTAGGTGCAGAACTAGAAATTTTGTTGAGAAAATTAAGGTGCGTAAAAAATGTTGGGTTAGCTTTAATACATTACTAATTGAAAATATTTCTTATATAAATACTATAAAATAAGTATTTCATAAAAGAAAAATAAGTAAATACATCTAATAGGTCTATTTTCCCTCCCTATCTTTGAACTATTAATTATATCTCAGTATAGAATCAATCAGACTTGTTTTAAGTCATTTTGTTGGTCAATATAATCTAATGTATAGGAAGTGAAAAATACTTAAAACCTTTAAAACATGACTTTAAAATTTACCCTTATGGCATGAATTGTTACATATTAGTTGTCGATTTGTTCTAAAATCAATTACCTACGACTAACTCTCCTGCCACATCATTGTGGGCAATTTTGGAATGATATTTTAGAGGTCTCTAGCATTACTAATAAAAAGTATACATGCCATTTGATTTTTAACATTAAAACAAATGACATGTGCCTCTTGTATTAATAAATTGACTCGATTAAATTGATGCTATCAATTAGAGTGTGAAATAATTTGAGAGATTTTCTCATTATACCTAGTGAAAATGCTAATGAAATAGAGAGTTAATAAATTGATTTTTATAAAATGAAGAATTTATCTCATTATGCTTTTTACAAATACTTATAAAATAATAAAGTAATAATAAAATTTTAAAATTTTTGACAAGGATGGCACCCTCTCGGCCCGCCCCAGCCTTATGTAGTTCGGCCCTGTTAATCATAGTTACATTAAATTGTAACTAACATTGATTTCAAAGAAAATCGAAAAACAATTTAATCGTAATTACAAAGTCCCCATAATAGGTCATAACTCAATTTATTATGAAACATAATTAAAATTACCAGAAGATGTAATTAATTTTAATTTGATAATTTGTTGACCCACTACGACAATAACATAATCATCAATTAAGATCAATTTGAAAAATAACATACATATGGCATCGTGATCCAATAGACATAACGAGGAGAAAAAAAGGAAATACGAGAACTCACCTGCTGCTAGTTGGCCAGCAATGGAAGCATACAAAGCAGGTGCACTCACCTTTGTTGCTGTAAATATAGATTGTTTTGTGTTGGTTAAAACTAGAAGAAAAAAGTAAATAAATATGCAGTACTCATGCTTTCATTCATACAGATGCAAGTCATGTTATATTGTGTCATAGTATTTAACTCAAAATTAATAGGCGATCAATGAATAGATCATTTTATTATATTTTGGCAATTGAGTTAAAAGTAAAAAAGTTGCCTTTTTGGCTTTTTTAAGTCACATCGCCTCTCTATTTTTTTTATACGTTTTTTTTTAATTAAAAAAAGAAAGAAAAAAAAAAGAGTTAGCTTTTAACCTACTACTGCCCAAAATAGGCCTAAGGTTGAGTGTGGTTGAGAAGTCTGATTGAGAGATGAACAGTTGTACTACTGGAGGTGAAAGACTACTCAAGTCTTATATTTGATATCATGTTAAAATATCAAACTCAAAATTAATTAACTATAAATAAAGAGACTGTTCCGTTATATTAACTAAAATTAAATAACATAGATTGATGATATAAATTTATGTGCAACATATTGCATGACCTATGAACATATATCATTAATTAATAGAAAGTTTTAAATGGGATAAATTGAGGCCAATGTTATTTTCCACTTAATTTATTTCGTATTGCACTCAATTTCAATTTTCTTATTGAAATATGGCATCTATTAAACTTAAACTTTTAACCACTTGAATTTTGTTACCAAAACATAAACTAAAAAATGAAACACAAATGAATGAATAAGATTTTATATAATTTGTTGACTCATTTAGGTCATGTTTTGGTACACAACCTTCAAATAGTGTGTATCATGAGAATAAATTCCTTATGGATGAGCTGTAACAAGTGTAATTTACGGTCATCTAATTATGATGAGATACGTCTTTTAACTTATATTAAATTTTCACTCGTCCATTATCTAATCCGTTATTATGAGAATTGGACCATTAACTAAAATTAGGGTAAATTATACTTTGTTCCTTTATATTTTACCAATTTTTTTTTTAAATTTTATTTTGGTCCTTAAATATTTTCTTTCTTACTTTGGTCTTCACATTTTAAGGGTTTTTTTTTTTTTTTATTCGTAAAGTGAACTTTGTCAAAAATTAGACAAAAAAGTCACATTGAAAACTACATGACATGAAATCTATCATTATATTTAAGGGTAAATTATAGTAAACCCCCTTAAACTATAATCCATTTACATTTTTTTTCTCTTAAATTTTAAAACTTAATCGTTAATTACCTTAAAGTATTATCTTGTTATATTTAACCTTTTTTGTTAAGATTTTATTAGAGATTTACATAAAATCAGATCATGTGTAAAGTACATATAGATTTATTGAATTGTTAAGGCAATAATGCACTTATCTAGTAATCTCATTTTCATTTTGTCACTAAGAAGAAGGGAGACAAGAAATAAGATCACCAGAAAATAGTATTATTATTCTAAAAAAATTAATGAGTATTGTTATTTTAAAAATAATAAGTGTGTCACATATAACTTGATTCTGTTTAAATTCTTGATAGAATTCTAATGAAAAGTGTCAAGTGTAGCAAGATAATAGTTTGAAGTGATTAACTGTCAAGTTTTGAAGTTTAGTGAGGCAAAGTGTAAATGAGTTATAACTTAAGGAGATTTACCCTATATTTAACCTATACCTCTAATATAAACTAAAACTCAAATTTAACCTATACCTCTAACATAAATTTAAACTCAAACATAATAATAAAAAAAAAAAAGACATTTACATATAAGTCTTAATTTATAAACTTATACTCTATTAAGTTTTAATTAAAATTTTTTGAACCTTCAGGTCCCATTAAATTTTTAATAGCCAGAATTGTCTTCAAACAATAATTGTTCATCATTTATGATTATTTATAAAAGAACACGATGATTTGATATTTATTTTGATTTTTAAAACTTTAAAATATCCACATTCAAATTGAAAAAAACTAAAAAAAAATTATGTGCAAAAAAAAAAAAAAATGAAAAAACTGAAAATTTTTTTTGTGCAAAACTAAAAATTTTGTGTCTATAAAGGAGGATGATGATGGAATATCCATGTGCAAAACTAAAAAAAAAAATGAAAAATTGATAATGTTCTCAGTTTTAAAATTGGAAAAAACTGATAATATTCTCGATTTTATTGAATAGTTGAATCAAGCCAATAACTAAAAGGGCAAAAATGTTCAATCTCATGCTCTATTTTTTTTTCTCAGTTAATGAAACAATTATTTGGAACATTACTATACAAAATTGACAATATTCATAATTTTAAAAATTGAAAAAACTGATAATATTCTTAGTTTTACTAAATAGAACTTATTGGTTCAAAAAATTTCAGATAAGATCTGAGCTACCATAACATTCGTAAATAGGAGTTTTAGATAATTAACTCTAAAAAAAATTCATGTCAAAATGACAACCAACATGATGTTTTCTGTCCAATTTTGAACAAAATTTAGCTTTGAAAAAAAAAAAAAAACACAACAAAAACTTGACATGTGAAAAACAAAAGTTAAGAGCAAACTGAGAAAATGGTAAACATATAGTGGGGCAAATGTAATTACCCACTAAACTGAATCGCCATAAAAAAATAAAAATAAAAATGGATCAATTATAAATACATCACTTGAATTTTGTTTAAAATATAAATTATTTCTTATGTTTTCAAAAATTACATCACGCTCATTGAAGTTTATAATCGCATAAAAAATGATATTTTTCATTAATAAATCATCAAGTCAATAACATTTTTTTGATGATATTATAAATATATTTTAATTAACAATTCATGTATTTTTATTATTGTATAAAAAAACAGTTAGAAGTTTTATTTTATTTTTTTATAATTTTGTTAGATAAAAATTCTGACAATATATATATATTTTTAAAAATATTTATAATTTATTAAGAAATAAATAATCCATGATAGTTGGGAAAGAAACCCAGCTCAAGTCAGGAAAGTCAATTACAGACAGAATAATAAAGAGAATAATTGTCCGATAGTGACTGATTTGTCATCAGTTAATTGGCCAACCATAAACCAAAGAGTTTACGGGCCATTCGTGTATAATTCATTCTCGTGTATCATATCCACTATTGTCATACATTTTTTATTTGATAAAAATAAGTTATTAGTTGTTAAATTAGTAGTTATGGGAATTGAATATTTGACCTCTCTAATGGGACTAATTACAGTGGCCAACTAGGCTGACCTAGTTGGTTCTATTGTTATACATTTTTGTAATATATGTTACGTATTTTTTTTGTAGTGACGACAATTTATGAATCCTAAATCAAGTTAAGCATTTTGTGATAATGTATTGTATTTTTGTGGTAATGTTGCATATTTTTTATTTAAATATTTGCAGAATACAAAATATATAACATTATCGCAAAAAATATCTAACATTAATACAAAAATACGTAATTTCATTTTTGAATCACAAATTGTCATAATTCTACTAAAAAATTACATAATATTTATAACAAAAATACATAATATCCACTATAAAAATACATAACAAGATGCATGGGACACATTTGAGGGTATCAGCCCAACTTCATGTATGTCTTACTTTCAGATTTAGGTGTACAGCATGCTAGTACATTCATTACATAAGATCCTTTTCCCATTAGTAGGTGTAGATTAAAGAACACCAAACCACAACTGTGAGTATTTATATAAATTTTCATAAGGGTAATGCTATGCTAGAGATCCAAAAAGTTTTACCAAATGTCTCATATAAGTGTGAGATCCACACCATGTGTGTCCCATGTAGGTCTCACACCCAGTGTTTTAAAAAGCGCGCCTAGGCGCCAAGCGAGGCGAGGCAAAGGGCTAGGGCTCGAAGCAGACGAAGCGAGGCGCATTGCGAGAAGCGCACGTAAAGCGCTGAGGCGCGCGCCTTTCTCTAAGGCTCAAAGCGCACGCTTCATGCGCTTCGGCTAGGACTGAGCTGTTTGTGTACTAGCCACATAGGATTAAAACTCTTATACAAATCTGTCGAGTGAGCCTCTTTGAATCGACAAAGCCCTAAATTTGTTACGACCAAAATTTCGATTCGACGAAGTGTTGCAACCAAACAGCTCGAATCGACGAAGACGTGAGCTTCAGGTTCGACATCGACGTGAATTTTGTTTCAACGAGAGCTTCAGGTTTGACATCGACGTGAGCTTTAGCTTCAGCTTCGACATCGACTCAGGCTCGTCTCTTTCGTTTCTTCTTCTCTCTTCTCTTCTTCTTTTTCGTCTCTGTTTTTCGTTCTTCTTCTCTCATCTCTTCTCTCTGTTTTCGTTTTTTCTTCTTCTTCTTCTTCTCTGTTTTTCATTTTTTCTTCTCCTCTTCTTTCATCTGTCTTCTCCTCTTCACTGGTATCTGATTCAAATTTTTTTTTTTTTTTTTATTCTTTCTTCTTCATTTTTTCATTCTTCTCTTCTCTAGTCTCTGTTTTTTTCTTGCCTTTTCTTGTCCTGTAAAAAAAAAAAAAAAAAGGAACAACCAGTAACTTGATGAGTCAAATGTCAAGTGCTGAAAGTGGAAGGAAAGATCCAGCATGGAAGTATTCAACGATGGTAAATCCCGAAAACTTAAGTTCAAATGCAATTTTTGTGGAAAAGAGATGAATGGGGGTGTCTATCGAGTTAAGCAACATCTTGTTGGAGGGTATAGGAATGTGACTAAATGTGTTAGATGCCCAACTGAGGTTAGAGATGAGATTTCTGAGTTTATGGCTAAAAAAAGCAAGTTAAGGAGCAAATCAACTTGATGCCTGATTTTGATGATATGGTTGATGAAGAAGATTTTGAGGATGAGGATGATCTTGTAGAACTCCCTCACCATGGTAAAAAGTCCATTCCTACTCAAGGTTCTACTCAAAGAACCAGCTCTGGTTCTGTTCAATCCAAACTTAAGAGGCCTAGGAAGATAGGGCCTATGGATTGTTTCTTCACACCTGATCCAGATGTGGTGGCGCAAAAACAAAAAGGCAAGGGGAAGCAAAGTAAAATTGATGAAAATGATCCCTATAGGAAAGAGTTAATGCAACGGGCGTATGTTAGAATTGCAAGATGGATGTATGACTCTGGGATTCCTTTCAATGCAGTGAATTATGACAGTTTTGGGCCAATGATTGAAGCTATCGGGCAATTTGGTCCTAGTTTGAAACCACCAACTTACCACATGATACAAGTTCCTTACCTAAAAAAAGAAGTGGATCATGTTAACAAATTGATGAAGGAACATAGAGACGATTGGCCAAAGTATGGATGTTCTATAATGTGCGATGGTTGGACAGATAAGAGAAATAGGACTTTGCTTAATTTCTTAGTGAATTGTCCAAGAGGCACCATGTTTATTGAATCCATTGATGCATCTAGTTACTCAAAGGATGGAAATAAGATGTTTAATTTGCTTGATAAGTTTGTGGAGAAAATTGGAGAAGCTAATGTGATCCAAGTCGTCACGGATAGTGCGGCAACAAATGTGTTGGTAGGTAAAAATCTTATTATGTTAATAGTTTGCAACATAAATCATTTTGTTTCATATCATTAATTTTGTGTTTTGGTTGTTACTTCTAATAGGAAAGTTTTTGGAGGCAAAGAGAGCCCACTTGTATTGGACGCCTTGTGCAGCCCATTGTTTGGATTTGATGTTGGAAGATATCTTCAAATTACCCAATTTTAAAAAGACATTTGAAAGGGCAATTGGGATACATGGTTACATTTATAACCGACCATCTTTGTTGAATGTGATGAGGCGTTTTACTCAGTTGAAGGAGTTAGTTAAGCCTGCCAAAACTAGGTTTGCAACGGCTTTCTTAACTTTACAAAGGGTTTATCAACAAAGGAACAATTTGAGGAAGATGTTCACTTCAGAGGAGTGGACCAAAAGCAAATGGGCGAAGGAGCCACAAGGTAAGAAGACAGCTCAAATACTACTAATGCCTTCATTTTGGAACCAATGTCACCTTGCCCTCCAATTTTCATGTCCTCTTGTTCATGTACTAAGAAAAGTTGATGGTGAAGAAAAGCCTCCAATGGGTTACATTTATGAGGCTATGGATAGGGCTAAGGAAGCTATTGCAAATCGCTTCAATGGAAATGAAGAGAAGTACAAAGATGTGTTTCAAATCATTGACCAAAGGTGGAATGTTCAATTGCATCGCCCTTTACATGCAGCTGGGTTTTATTTAAATCCAGAATTTTTTTACAAAGATCCAAGGGCTGCAAAGGACAAAGAAATCGTATCAGGCCTCTATCAATGTATATCAAGGTTGATCCCAACATTAGAGGTCCAAGATAAAGTTACTACAGACTTGAAAAAATATGAAAATGCTGAAGGACTTTTTGGAATACCTATGGCAATTAACAAAGAACTACAAGGGTACCAGGTGATCTATGTTCATCCACAAAATTAAGTTAGTAGTCAATTCCTTATAGTTTAATTATTTGTGAAGTGTTAACCAATAATCATTTACAGCTGATTGGTGGAGTTCTTATGGTCATGATGCTCCTGAGTTGCAACAATTTGCCATCAAAGTTCTTAGTCTTACTTGTAGTTCATCTGGTTGTGAGCGAAATTGGAGTGTGTTTGAACATGTGAGTATCCGTTGTCAAATTTGGAGAACTCTAAAATTTTCTTCCAAATTTTTTTAGTTATATATGAATTTAAATGTTTTTTTATTTATTGTTGCAGCTTCACAGCAAAAAAAGAAATAGGCTAGCTCAAAAACGTCTCAATGATTTGGTGTTTGTCAAGTATAATAGAGCATTGAAACGTCGATACATTTCACGTGGCAAATTTGATCCTATCTCTTTGAAAGATATTGATGAAAGCAATGAATGGCTGATTGGGAGAATGGAGAATGAGCTTGTGTTTGATGATGATGATGATTCTTTGGGGTGGGATGATGTTGCTGTAGCTGCTGGAGTTGAGGAAAGTAGCCAAAGAACTAGATCAACCACAACTAGGACAACTCCAATTGGTTCAAGCTCACGTCGACTTGTAGATGAGGAAGAGGAATGGGAAGATGTAGATTCAGATGAGGAAGAAGAGGAGGATGTGGAGGGATATAAATCCAATGATGACGAAGGAGATGATGGAGATGACGCTTATTATTAAGTTCTTAGACAATGTATCCATGGGACTAGTCACTAGATGTTTAGTTGTTTTCAACTTTGTGGATTATTAAGTTCTTATGTTTGTTGTTTGATGTTACTTTCATGGTTTTTGGAATGTTGAATATTGTTTTGTTAATTTTGGAATTCTATAAATTTTTGCTTATGTTGAATATTGTGCTATATTGATATTTTGCTTAACTTCTATAACTTGCGCCTCGCTTTGGTGAGGCGCGCGCCTCGCCTCGCGCCTCGGCGCTTAGGCTCCAGGTGACATTGGCGCCCCGATGTGCCTAGCGCTTTTTAAAACACTGCTCACACCCATTTGGTAAAAATTTTAGTAAAACTTTTAAAATCTAACATTTTTATTTTCGTAATTTATTTGCGCAACTAAAATTTCTCATTTAAATTTAGTGTGGTGGTGTGATTCACTCCCGGAATGAATTTGATCAACATATATATATATATATATTCTAAACATTATACTGTGCATATTTTTTCATGCTTGACATTAATATTTATATAAATGCTATATACACAGAAACATTATTAGACTAAGTGAATGGAGAATAACACATAGGGAGAGCCAACCAAAGATAAGGGAGTACAAGGAGGTGGAGATACATACTGAAAGCCTGCGCCGCACTCTCCTTCGTGATATTAAAATTTTTGCGATCCTGACCACCATGTTGCAATTTTTAAAAATCAAAACAAATGAGTAAATATGATCAGAGCTCATCAAAACAATATGAAATGTCAAACAAAACTATTACATGTCATCTATGCTTGTACGTTTTTATGTGATGAGTTGAAAAACAGTCACTTCTTAACAATATGGTAACACAGGTTCCGGTATATAGGTGATGCAGTGAAGGGTAATGGCATGAAATTCAAAAACAAAAAATAATCACAAATTTGATAAAACAAATATATCTCTCTAGAAATATAATTAATTCTCCAAAATTATCTGTCTAGGTTTACAATTCTCATTTATAATAAAGCGAAACCCAAATGCAACTAGGAAATAAACCAGAAAAAGAAAATGCTTGCTAATCAAACCTAAATAAAGGAATTACGAAAATTATCAAAAATAGGAAGATTCAAGTTACGCTCAAATCTAGAAAATATAATTTTAAAAAAACATATTCTAGAAAAAACTTATTGAATTTGTCTAGACCGAGTTATAGACGAATTAATTATTTTCAAAAATGGCAAAATTGTGAAATTTAAGGCCTAAACATTGAAATTTAGCTAAAATCCATTGTAGGCCATGGCAAAGCGATGGGTATTGGTTGCTACATCATTTTTCATGTCCTGACCAAATTTTACAATATTCTGAGCACGTGTCATCTTGTGTCTACTAGTGTCTTTTGCCTTTGCTTCATTTGTCCATAAGTTATAGAAACTCTATGGCCAAACACTTTGCATCATCTTTCCGGCTCAAAAAGAATTCGTCCTCAAATTCAAATCATCATCTGAATATCCACCATGATAAGGAACATGACATTTAATTGAATACATCGGCAATGTGAATATGACTTGGAAGTTTCAACCTATAGACATTTGGGTTAATCTTCTCGATAATTTCCACAGGACAAATCTTTCTTGTAGCTAATTTATTGTAACCTCCTGCTAAAAATTTATCCTTGGTGAGGCTAACATACACAAAATCTCCAACTTTAAACTCCATAAAACGTCATTTCTGATAAGCTTTCCTCTTGTATTCCGCGAACAAAACACAATTTGGGTTGTAATATTGTCGTGCTTTTCTGAGCCTATCATTTTTCATGGACCGCTTGAGCGGTAGATTGTGCGCTCGAGCACTGAAATGACAAGTGGAAGTTTGTTAGCACGGTAAGTTTCTGAATCAACTTGTATATTCAATTGTGCCAATACAAGATTACAACCAATATATATTGCAATCCTAACCCTAATCTGAAATAGGAAATACAATCAATCTACTATTCGCAATCAAATCCAAAAAACATTTCCATAACATTTTCACACCCCCGCTCAAACTCAAGGTGTTTTAGCAGAAAACACTGAGAGTTTGACAAGAAGAAACTGAAAGCGAGCAGTGGTGTTAGTCTTCGTAAATAAATTAGCAAGTTGCAATGCCGAAGAGACGAAACGAAGCGAGATGGGCCAAACTGCAAATACTGACGTACAAAATGACAATCAATCTCAATGTGCTTCGTTCGTTAATGAAAGATAGTGTTATGGGCAATTTGAATAGCACTGCGGTTGTCACAGTAAAGAGAGGTCGGATAAGACTGAAGGACACCCAACGCAATCAAGAGACAATGAAGCCAAACAATCTCAGCAGTGACATGAGCCATAGCACGGTACTCAGCCTCGGCGCGCAACAATAGTTTGTTTCATGGCCTTCCAAGAGATCAAGGAATCACCCAGAAACATGCAGATGCCAAAAGTGGCCTTGCGATCAGTGACATCACCAGCCCAATCAGAATCAACATAAACCACCAAGTCCAAAGAGGAAGTAGAAGACAACAGTAAATCCTGAAATATAGTGCCCCAGAGATAGCGAAGAATCCAAACCAAAGTAGCCCAATGGATAGAGCGAGCAGCAGAGACAAATTGGCTAACCACATGAACAACATAGGCAAGATCAGGACAAGTAACCATCATATAGACTTAGCAACCCACGAGCTCTCGATATAAAGTAGGATTATCCAGAAAAACACCATCAGTAGTGTTGAGCTTTACATTAAGCTCCATGGGGGTATCAGAAATCTTAGTGTCAGTAAGACTGGCACGATGAATAATCTCATTGGCATACTTGGCCTGAGACAGAAAGTAGCTCTTGGGAGAAGAAGCTACCTCAATACCAAGAAAATACTGCAATGGGCCCAGATTCTTCATTTCAAAGGTGCGGAAAGGGTACTGCTTGACCTCAGAAATAGCAGAAGAGTCAGAACTAGTGATAATCATATTATCCACATACAGTAATAATGTAACAAATCCACTAGAGGTGTGGAGAAGAAATAAAGTAGAGTCCTGGGCACAAAGATGAAACCCAAGTTCAGTAACAGCAGTCTGAAAGCGATCATTCCAAGCACGAGGAGACTGCTTCAGACCATACAGAGCACACTAAAGTCGACAAACCTATCCAAAGGAATGGTGAAGGCCAGAAGGAGAACACATGTAAACCTTCTTAGTGAGATGGCCATTAAGAAAAGCATTCTTAACATCCATCTGATAAAAAGTCTAAGAACGAATAGCAACAACAGAGATAAAAGTAAGAACAATAGTCATCTTGGCAACAGGAGCAAAGGTCTTCTCATAATCAACATCACACTCCTATGAGAAACCTTTAGCAACCAGACGAGCTTTGTAGCGTTCAAGAGAACCATCAGAATGAGTCCTGACTTTGTAAATTCATTTGCAACCAACCAAATTCTTACCAACAGGAAAAAGAACCAACTCCCAAGTACTAGTTTTTGTAAAGTAGACAACTCATCCTCCATAACTTGAACCCAATAAGGATCCTAACAGGCCTCCTTGTAAGACTGAGGTTTTGAAAAAGAGTGAATAGCAGATAAATAGTATGATAGAAAGTAGAAAAACATGTATTAGACCAACCCAACCTGTTTGGAGGATGACACGCTCGAGTAGGATATCGGTGTGCAGCAAGATCAAAGTCGTCAGAAGGAGGAGGATCAGCAGCAGGGGCAGAGACAACCAGTGGAGGAGCCTTGCGACAAGAATAAACTAATAACGGAGGAGGAGAAGGAAGAGAAACCGAAGGAGAAGCAGCCAGAGGTGAAGTAGGAGGAGAAGAAGGAACAAACTCAGGAGGAACTGTGGAGATGTACTCTTCAAACCGGACCTTAGAAGGAAATGGATCAATATGAGCTAAATCCTTTTTGGAAACTGGGACAGTGAGAGGAAGAAGCTGAAAGTAAGATAGACATTCGAGAAAGGCAACATGGCCGGAGACATAAAAGCGATGGGAAACAGGGTCATAACAGCGATAACCTTTATGAGTGAGACTATAACCCAAAAAGACACATAAGACAGACCGGGCACTAAGTTGGTCCTATCTTTATGGGGAAAAAGGCAAAACAAGCAGATCCAAAAACACGAAGGAGGGAGTAATTAGAAAGTTGAGAAAACAGAGCCTCACAAGGAGATCAACCAGAAAGAAGAGGGGTAGGCATACGGTTGAGAAAAAAAATAGCAACAAGAATTGCCTCATCCCAAAATGGAACCGGAACGAAGGTAGAGAGAATCAGAGACCTAGCTATCTAAAGGAGATGACGGTACTTACGCTCAGCTCGACCATTTTGGGCAGGTGTATCAGTACAAGAAGTATGGTAAATGGTACCCAATTTGGCCAAGTATTCACAGAATTCAATTTTAAAGTATTCACCGACCAAGTCAGACCGCAACAATTTAATAGTAGACCCAAACTATGTAGTGACCACAGACTGAAAAGTACGGTATATCTGGTAGAAGTCAAACTTATGAGTCATAAAATAAACCCAAGTGTAACAGGTGCAGTCATCAACAAATGACACATAGTATGCAGAACCCCCTTTGGTGAGAACAAGAGAAAGGCCTTATACATCAATATGAACTAAAGAAAATGGTGTATCAGATATAGAAGTACTTTTATAAAAAGGTAAAACTGTCATTTTGGCAAGTTTACACCCCCGACATTCAATAAGTTTACTAGGAGAAACTTTACCCAATATACCAGACTGAGCTAAAAACCGTAAGTGATCAGCAGACAAATGCGCTAATCTAGAATGCCACAAATAGAAAGAACTAGACAGAGAATCTAACTGAAACGAGGAAAAGACAGTCAGAGAGGTGGCCATAAGCAGATGCAAGCTCTCCACTACATAGAGGTCTCCAACTCTACGACCGGTCCCAATCTGCTGCTTAGACACCCGATCGTACACAGAACATAAAGAAGAAGAAAAAGAAAAATCAAAACCAGAGACATCAAGCTGACTAATAGATAATAAACTGACAGATAACTGAGGAACATAAAGGGCACATGGAATAGAGACAGCAGACGATAGGACAGACCCAACAGATATAACAAACATACCAGACCCATTAACAGCATTGACAGTAATAGAAAAGGGAGGAGGAGTACAATTTTAAGGTAAGAAGAGATGGGGAGTCATATTGAGAGGCACCAGAGTCAAAAAGCCAAACAGACGAAGAAATACCTAAAGAAAACCTGAATAAAGAGAGGAAACAATGGAGGCAGACGGGGATGGCTAGGAGGTAGACAATATATGCTGAAGTTGACTAATCTGAGCAATCAAGAAAGCCAAGTCAAGACCAAGAGCTGGAGCAGATTTAGTATACGCAGCGGGAGGAGCTCGGAATTGGTTCTGAGATTGCTGAAAAGATGCGACAAGCAGACATCCATTTTTGGGACAATGGTGACCCCTCTAATGGCAAAAGACACACTCATCAAAAGCCAAGGACATCGAAATAACCAGAGAGGTGAGGGATTCGAGTGTAATAAACCAAGAACTTATGAGTCAAAATATAATAATCCCAAACAACCAAAACCAGATCACACAATATATTACACACACTATTATTACTGATGTGGTCAAAGTGTAATAAGGACAAAACCTGGTGGACTAAGATTAGAGAACCAATACAAGAGAGAAAGCTTAGTGACCATAGAACAGAGACGAGACCAAAGACGAAAAGATAGGGAGCTTCGTCAATACCGGCAACGAAGCAGAGAGCTTCAATCAACACGCAATCCTGATAGATTGCGAACAATAGAGGCAGAGACTGAGACCCCGAAACTGAACCCAGATGATGTCACGACTTCGCTGAGGCAGAGACAGAGACTCGTGATCACGATCAGACTTAGAGAGCGGGAGTCGCGATCAAAATCTGAACTAGAAAAAGAGATGCAAGCTTCATGTGAGTTTGATGAACCAGAAATCCCACCTACGCAATTCGATTATGAACCATGTGAGTCGATGACGCTAACTAGATGAGCCAGAACTTTGAACCAGACGGAACTAGGGAGAGAAAGCTTCAACCGACCGTGAATCGAGAGAGAGAACTCAATCAATTCGTGAGTCAGAAACCAGAAGAAGAATTCATCAATCAAGCGGCTAGGGTTACGAACGTAGCTTTGATACCATGTAAGTTTCTGAATCAACTTGTATATTCAATTGTGCTAATACAAAGATTACAACCAATATATATTGCAATCCTAACCCTAATGTAAAATAGGAAATACAATCAATCTAATATTCACAATCAAATCTAAAATACATTTCTATCATATTCTCACAAACACCACCTTTTTGACACACCACTCGAGCGGTCTTTCTTGCGCTCAAGCAGTTTCGCAACCTTGTTTGCTTTAAACTGTCTTAGATGCACAATTCAAGCTTGACCTCTTCCATATCTCAGACTTGACACGTAAGAAACCTTGAGTTTTCATCTAAAGAGCTTTGATTGGATTTCCCTGCAAATGGCTCCTTATTTATCCAAAAAAAAAAAAAGCCACTTGCAAATGGCTCCTTGAGAAACTGTATGTAATAATTTTTTATTTTTACTTTTTTACCTCTAGACAAAATGTGTAATATTACAAAATTAAAAAAATAAAAAGATACATAACATTCCTCAAGATAATTTTATTTTTAAATCACAAATTTTTGTAACTTTAACAAAAAAATTAAATTACATTTTCCACAAAAATGCCAACATTTTAAAGAAGAATGTATAATATGGTGCAAATGGCAATATGGCGGTAAACAAGCTAAGTCAAGTCGAGTACTTGTTTGTTCAAGCTTGACTTGAAAACTTAATGAGTTCAAAATGTGTTAAAGTTTGTCCTATTTACATAACAAGTCAATCTCAAATGAGTATTTAATAAGTCGAACATGATTCGAGTTCAAGTAACTTGAATTTTTATAGTGCATATAAGCTTATTGAGCAGAGTAGTGTGTTGTTTAAGTTTAGTTTAAAAATTTAACAAGCTTGAAAACATAATCAAGCTTGATTTGTTTACATAACAAGCGACCCTCAAATGAGTTTTTAATGAATCAAACAAGAGTTAAGCTCGAATAACTTGGTTCATTAAATAATTCTATGTGGCAGAAGGGATTTCTTATATTTAAATATATATATATATATATTGAAGATCAATGATAAACTTTACAAACATTAATAATTAAAATCTTAATTTCATTTTATAAATCTATAATAATTTTGTAAGAGCATCACTTAGTGCTAATTTCTCCTATAATTTACTATCCTTTGCTATTTTTTTTTTTTTTTTAACTTTTTTATTTAGGGTAAAATACAAATACACCCATGAGATTTTGCTTAAAATACCGATTGCTCTTATGATTCTAGAAATTACCTCTCGTTCCTCCAAGTTTCTAATCGCATAACAAATGACCAATTTTATTAGAAAATAATTAAGTCAATTAATAATTTTTAATGATATCTAAAATATATTTTAATTAACAATTCAGATAATTTTATTATTGTATAGAAGAATAGTTAAGAATTTCATTTTTTTCTGTTGATTCTGTTAAATAAAAAATTATGACAAAAGGGATATTTGTAATTTCTAGAACCATAAGGAGCAATCTGTATTTTAAACAAACTTAAAAGATTTATTTGTAATCTATCCTTTTATTATTTACTATTAAAACTTGTCGGAAGTCAATTTCAACCCCAAGGAGGTTAGTAGTTCAAACCTTTCTACTCGCATGTGAGTCTTATTCTCCGTGTATTAATTACGACTCTCTGTCACTTTGGGTGTTTCTTTGTAAAGTTTTATTTGATCTTCATTACCATGCGATTTATTGGATTTTATTGTAATATCTTATATGAATCAAATAAAATAAATAAATACCTTGCCATGCATTTGTTTAGCAACTATATAAATATGAGCAGCCATGCCCCACTTGAATTCCCTAAGCATTTCAACTGATTCGTCGCAATTTGCTTGATCCATCCTAGCATCTGCAAAATTAAATGGAAAGATCTCAAAATTCACTTCGTTGGACGTGGAAAGATAAGTCAAACAAAATTTACGCTTGACAATTCTCATAAATATAGGACATTTACATTCATTTGAAGTTGTGAAACAATAAGCACCTCCTTTTTGGAATTATAAGATATAATCACAAAACAAAATGTTGGAATGTATCCCACATCGCCTAGAGTTGTCCCATCTGTACTAGTTATAAAGTTCCAGTTTTCTTCTCCTTAACATCTGGACTTTAAAGGAAAGTGTTAACTGAACTTTTTAATTTGGTATCAGAGCTTAGTTGGGCATGTGAATGGTATGTCGTTTGTTCGGCTACTGTATGTTGTGGTCTAGAAGGGTATGTTGGAATATGTCTCATCATCTAGAGTTGCCCCATCTGTGTTGGTTATAATTCTCTAGTTTCCCTCTCCTTAATGTTGGAATGTGTTCCGCATCGCCTCGAGTTGCCCTATCTGTGCTAGTTATAAGACTCCAGTTTCCCTCCGCTTAATACTTATGGTTTAAGGAGCTCTTCTTAGTGTTGAAATGTGTCCCACATCGCATGAAGTTGCCTCATATGTGCTAGTTATAAAGCTCCAGTTTTCCTCTCCTTAATACCTGGGTTTTAAAGAGCTCTCCGTAATGTTGGTTATAAGGCTCCAATTTTCCTCTTCTTAATACCTGAGTTTTAAGAAATGTTATGCCACTCTGATTCCACACTTCCCTTAAAAGCCAGGTATTAAAGAGAGAGAAACTAGAGTTTTATAACCATCACAGCCAGATGTTAAAGAGAGGAGGGAAACTAGAGTTTTATTATTAGCACACTCCAGGCAATGTGGGATATATTCCAACACATCCTCTGGACCAGGAATAGGCGATGTAGGATCATGTCGGACACATTCCAACATAAGGGAAACTAGGGTAGCGTTTGGTACAGTTTTCTAAATATGATTTGAGAATATGAGTTGGATTTTGAAATTGTGACTTTTGGAATTATGATTTGAGTGTGGAAAATTTGTTTAGTGAATGAGTTTTGAAAAGAGTTTTGAATTGAGTAGGGAATTTTTGATGTGACATGATATTTGATATAAAAACTTATAACTCATAACCAAACACACAACTCAAAATTCTATTCCAAACTCACAAAAAGTTTTAAAAAATTCTGAATTTTTTTTAATATTTACAATATAAAAAATAACAAGTGGCAATTGTTAAAAATAAATAAATAAATAAATAAAATAAAAATTGCACTGTTCCGGTCAACTAGCCGGTCAGCTGGCCGAATGTTCGGGAGGATGACCGGTTAGCCCAAATTTTCCTGCCATGGACAAAGTTTTCAAAAGTGAGTGGAATTAATTTTTGAAAACGCGAACTAAACACCATACTCAAATGTAAAGGTGGAATTATGTTTAGAGAGCTCTACTAAACAAACCCTAGAGTTTTATAACCAGCACACTCCAAGCGATGTTGGACACATTCCAATACATTCTCCTGGACTAGGGATAGCCAAACAAATGGCACACCAGTCATAGGCCTAACCAAGCTGTAATGCCAAATTGAAAAGCTCAGCCCACATTTCTTCTTACTATGACATTTTCTTCTTTAATAATAAGGTACATAAGTGTGTGCCATAGTGTTTTCCTAGAAATGATGATGAAAAGGAGATCTAAGAGTCTGGCTACAAACCCAACCAAATGACGAGAAGTTATTGGTTAGTCTTGGGGCATAGTCACGTGACGCCTTAACAATGTTGTGATTGGTGGAGGGGGTAGGGCTCACGAATTTGTATTGGATGATTAGAGAATATGAGGGGGCATGGCAAATTGTGATTAATGAGGGACATAACTATGTGATGTCCCAAGACCAACCAATAATTTTTCTAAAATGACCGGCAGTGCCTGACACCTAAGCAAGTAGACCTCATGCCTACCCCCTCTCATATGATGCATCAGTAAATGACTTGGTTGACTCATATTCTTTTTTCAATAATATTAGATATCATAAAATAAATATAACTCTGCCGGGGTGGTTAATAACTCCGCCGGTCCCAAGACCGAGTAAAGGATGAGGGTTGTGTGTTAGGTAGCTGACAACCAACACGTAAAAAAACCACTCGAATACTTTATAAAAATGAATCCTACTTTGAATCGATTAAATGCTAGGTCGTTCCCCTCAAGTGACACGTTGCGCCTGCCTCCGAGTGTTTCGAAAAGTAAGCAAGGGGCACTGCATCGATGCCTGGGTGCGGTGAAAAATGGGCAAAGGTTCCCGCGTTTTCTAGACGAGCGCAGGTAAAGAAGCTAGTCCAAGACTATAGGTTTAAGGTAGCCACTTGGAATATAGAAACTCTAATTGGTAAGAAGATGGAATTGTTAGATGTTATACTTAGGAGGAGAGTTAGTATAGCATGCGTACAAGAAACTAAGTGGACGGGTCAGAAAGCTAGAGAAATTGAGGATACCGATTTTAAACTGTATTATAGTGGTAAGGATAGACGCATGAATGGAGTAGGAATCATAGATGCCAAGGGACTTGTGGAAAATGTAGTAGCAATCATTAGGAAAGGGGATAGGATTAAGTTAGTTAAACTAGTTATTTGAGGAAATATAGTGAACGTTATTAGTGCATATACCCTCAAGTAGGATTAGATGATTAGACTAAGAGGGATTTTTGGGCGCGAATGGATGAAATCTTACAGTATATACTCGTAGGAGAGAACCTAGTTATAGGTGAAGATTTCAATGGCCATGTCGGCATAGATAAACTAGGCTATGAAAGGGTGTATGGTGGATACGGTTTTGGTGATAGAAACAAGACTGGAGAGAGTATCTAGATTTTGCGTCGGCTTTTGATCTGGTGGTGGCCAATACTCTATATAAGAAGAGGGAGGAGCATTTGATAACCTTTAAGAATGGGTCAATTAAGAGCTAAATCGATTACTTTTTAGTAAGAAAAGTGGACCGCCTAAGATGCAATGATTGTAAAGTCATTCTTGGAGAAAGCCTAGCCTCTCGACATAGGATTTTGGTACTAAATTTATGTTTTAAAGTGAATTACCAAGCTAGGAATGATGGTGGGCGTCATAGGACGAGATGGTGGGACCTCAAAGGGGATAAACTAGAAATATTTAAGAATAGAATAGATAAGGAAGGTGCTTGAGACTTGAAAGATGATGCTAACACTATGTGGAACTCGATGGCCAATTGTATGAGGAAAATCTCAAGGGAAGTGCTTGGAGAGTCGAAAGGAAAGGGACCCAACTCTAGGAAAACCTGCTGGTGGAGGGAAAAGGTTCAAGCGGTCGTTAAGACAAAAAAAGAGTGCTTTTAAAAGTGGCAGAAGGATAGAACTGAGGAAAATCTTAAGAGCTATAGATTGGCTAATAAGGAAGTCAAGAAAGTAGTGCGAGAGACTAAGTTGAAAGCTTATGATGACCTACACACCTGACTAGATAGTAAGGAGAGAGAGAAGAGTATACAAATTTGCTAAGATATGGGAGAAGAAAACAAGAGATTTTAATCAAGTTAAGTGCATTAAGAGTGAGGATTCTAAAGTATTAGTGAAGCATGAAGAGATTAAGGAGAGATATGAGAACTAATTTGAGAAACTATTAAATGAAAAACATGGTGTTTATCGACCTTGAGAAAGCATATGATAGAATTCCTCGGGATATAATATGGTGGGTGTTAGAGAAGAAAGGGGTGACAAAAGGTCACATTGATGTGATTAAGGACATGTATGAAGGGGTGGTAATCATTATTAGATCGCCTGCTGGAGAGAAATGAATTTCCTATCACTGTAGGGTTACACCAAGGATCTACTTTAAGCCTTATCTTTTTGCGTTAGTTATAGATGAATTGACGAGAAATATTTAAGATGACGTGCCATGATGTATGCTTTTTGCAGATAATATTGTGTTAGTGGATGAGACTAAAGAGGTAGTAAACACAAAGTTGGAGATTTGAAAAAAAACACTTGAATCTAAAGCATTCCAAATAAGCAAAACTAAGACAGAGTACATAGAGTGTAAATTAATAACAGTAACAATGAAAGAAGGGGAGAAGTGAAGATTGAGAACCAAGAACTGCCTAAGAGTAACATTTTTGTTATTTAGGGTCGATTATCACAACGGCTGAGGAGATTGATGCGAATGTGGTCTATAGGATTAAGGCGGGATGGCTTAAGTGGAAAAGTGCGTCTGGAGTACTGTACAATAAACGAATACCCACTAGACTAAAAGGTAAGTTCTACAAAACGGCTATTAGACCAACAATGTTGTATGGGACGGAGTGTTGGGCAACCAAGAAACAACATGTCGATAAGATGAGTGTTGCTAAGATGAGGATGCTAAGGTGAATGTGTAGCAAAACTAGACAAGATAGAATTAAGAATGAGTGTATTCAGGAATGGTTACGAGTAACACCGATAGAAGATAAGTTGAGAGAGAATCGATTGAGATGGTTTGGTCATATTCAACGAAGACTAATAGAGACAATAGTGAACAAATGCGATGCAGTGACGGTAGATGGAAGTGTTGGGGGACGGGGTAGGCCTAGATTAATGTTGGCTAGTGTTGTAAATAAAGATATGGATCTATTTAATTTGACTAACGAAATAACTTTAACAGAGCCGCGTGGAGAAAGAGGATTCATGTAGCCGACCCCATTTGATGGGACTTAAGGCTTGGTTTGGTTTGGTTTATCATAAAAGAAATATCATGAAAATGTGGGATACATTTGAACACATCCTCCTGGAAAAGGCGATGTGGGACACATTCCAACACTACGGAAACTAGAGTTTTGTAACCAGTACAATCCAGGCGATGTGGGACACATTCCAACACATCCTTTTGGACCAGGAATAGCCAGACAAACGGTACGCTAGTCACAAGCCCAACCAAGTTCTAATCTAATACCAAATTGAAAAGCTCTGCTCACATTTCTCTTTAAACCCATGTATTAAGGAGGGGGTAACTAGAGCCTCATAACCAGCACATATGCGGCAACTTCAAGCGATGTGAGAGACATTGCAACACAGAATTCTATACAAATTAGCAAGAAATAAATTTTTTTTTTTTCTCCAAGTTGACGTATGTGATGTGCAATCATGATATTTTAGAATTTGAAACATTACCCACATTAACATTATGATTAGTTTCCGTGAATAAAAAAAATTGTAAGATGTGTTAGTTTGTAAGGAGCTTAGGTTACTACTATACTAGTAACCACTCCGATATTTACTACAGGATACAGGGGTTAGGAAATCGACTCCATTAATTAACAGTTTTTCTGTGTAAGATCAGGATACAACTCTCTCACATAATGGTGCCTCATTTGAGAGAAGAGAGTTGTATCTAATTCTGTGATCGAATCATGTGCAATTAGGTTTCTTCTTAATTAATGGTAGTCTTGTGTTACATGGACTCGACAGTTAAAGGCGAAGTACCCATGTCGACACGACACGACACGAGTGCAGGTATGGGATCTGTGTCGGATTTACCTCCTCTCTCTCGGACACGGCTAATCAAAAAGGAAGAAGACGATTGAGATACGTACATGGATGTGTTGGGTTTGAGATCTGGATTCTCTGGATCATAGCTTCATCGACGAGTGAATGTCGGCTACAATAACCACATCATCTAGAGTTAGAACTGAGAGAGAGAGAGAGTCATAATCACCAAGTGGGAAGCAGAAGAAAGAGAAGAGAGCTTCAATCGTGCTATGCGTATTTTTTTTTTTTTTGGTTGAACTCTACTGTGCGTATTTCAGAGAGGAAAGAAGAGAAAAAGGGTGAGATAAGAGAGAGAGTTTGACTAGCTACGTACAGCTGGAGAGCATTTGCCAGGTTTGGCTAATGGGCTAGACCCAAATAAATAAAATAAATGTTTGGGCCTATTTAGTTTTCTAGTGTTCTGTATTTGGCCAACATCTTTATTAAAATAAAAATAACTTATTTTATCATATATAATATAATTTATTTTATAGCTAAAATCATTTTTATTTATTATTTATATTTTATTTGTTTTATTTAACAAAATCTGTTATTTATTCCTTATTTTTTTTAAACTCATCTTCATAAAATAAATATATTTTTTTTAAAAATATATATATATTTAACGTATCCCCGTACTCGTATCCAAATTTGGATCCGTATCCACGTATCCTTAATTTTTAATTTTGAAGTTTCCGACCCCTAGATACACACCTACACCTAATACCATACCCGAGTCCATGTAACATAGATGATAGTAGAGAATAAAGAGGCCAAAATTCTACAATTATGTATGATGATGAAGAAAACCAAAGCAAATGAAGAATATACAACACTAAATCATAACAAAATTAAGACGATAAGTTTGTATACAAAACAGCAAGCCGTAATGTAATTAATGTAATAAAAGGAGAGTGATATAATAAAAGTAGTGAATTGTTCAAACAGATAGCAAAACCAGAAAATAAACAAATGTAAAATAAAATCCATCCCTTTTGTCTGACTGCTCTAAGTAATTGGCCTGGTGAAATTTGTCTATATATAACTATACCAACCTCTAAATTTTTCTTTAAATTGAGTGATGGTGTCGTCAACGCATTTACGAGCAACCACAATAAGCTTTTCCCCTCCCTCATGTAAAGCTTTCTCAACTGATTCTCCGAAGTTTTTCAGACATTCTGGCTTTATGCGTTGTAGCATGTATTGATAGGTCGGATTAACATGCTATGAAAAAATCAGGAGACAGGAAACTAAGAAAGGGAATATATAAATTGATAAACAACTGACGATGAGGAGGCATCTATATTTTTCCTATATCAAAATACTCTTTTAACAGAAAGGAAGAAACATTAATTCAGAAAATAACAAGTGTCTGCCATGAGGAAAGCATTACCTGAACCAGTTTCACTTCCAACTGCTTTCTCTTTTCCAATTTGACAGCTCTGTCAAGATATGTAGCTTCTTCATCGTAACTGAAAAAAAGAAATTAATTAATTAAAAAATAATATATATTATATAATATAAGCAAAAACGTTGTGAGGTCTTTGAGCTTGAAACTCTCAACATAAATTTTCTAATTTTTTGAATTTCTAAAATACATTAATGCACACGTCATTCAATCATTGGTTATTACATTTTAAATATAACTAATAATTAATTATTTAGTTCATAAGGTAATAATCATCAAATCACTTCAATTTCAAAAGTGCATTTTAAATATAATTAATAATTAATAATTAATAATTCAGTTTATAAGGTAATAATCATAAAATCACTTCAATTTGACAAGTAAATTAAATTTTGAATTGTTATTAATTTCAAAGCACATTTATTTTTGCTGATTTATTATCAATATCGTAATGTTAATATACACATGGATATGTTACACTATTATATTTTTGAATTTTTTATATTAAAAATATTTAGTTTTAATTTTTTTTAGAAATAAACTCTTAATCTGAAACTATTATGCATAAACCTAGACAATGTTTTCAATTTTTTGAGTTTATAAAAATATAAAAACACAAGTGTCATTTAATCATTAGTTTTTGCTATAATATTTATGATAATTTTTTGCTAGCAGTTAAACCTTTGCAATTTAATTTATAAACTCATATTATAAATTGAAGATATTCATAAAAAAATCATCTTTTGATTGAAGCAAAAACCATAGCATGAATGGAGGGTTGTGCATAAGTTTTAGTAATATTAAACTATAATTCATATTTTAAAAAGTTTAAAATTACCATGAACCAGTCAAATTAAACTCGTTGATAAAAATTTAAAATAATATCTTTATAGTTAGTTTAGCTTTTCCTACCTGAATCAACACTTAGGCTAAATACATCCAAGAAATTGATTTATTTATGAAAATTGTAAAGAAATTTGAATGTCATTGCATCAATTATATTCAGGGGTGTCTGGAAAGTTAGGTTTAGGCTAAAATAGCTAATAAAGACAAAATAGGCTAAAATAGTGAGTAAGACAACATATCATATGCATCCTATAATTATTTTACTTTTTCTCACAACCATCAAATTAACTACAAAAAAAGTCCATTATCATCCCAAACAAAATCTTTTTAGTCAAGCTAGAATAGTCAAAAAGTGAACTAAAATAATCAAATTCCCAAACTAACCCGTATTATTGCAAAATATTGTTACGTATCAAACTTAACATCATATTTAAAAAAAAAAAAAATCATATTCTAGTCTCTTTAGATACTATATGGTAACATTTTAATTTTTAATTTTTTTAATAAACGTACTCCTCACTATATTTATGTAACCAGAACAAAAAAAAATTGATGATTAACATTTAAAATTAGAGTAAATTGTATTTTGTCCCACTTATATTTTACTATTTTTTTTCACTTTGAGCCTTCAATGGTTTTATTTTTCCTCACTAATCTTTCACGTTTTATGGTTTTCTCAATTTACTCTTAAAGTTGATTTATGTTCAAAATTAGATAAAAAATAATGTGTTGGCAGTCATAAGACAAAAAATAAATAAATAAATAAATATTATTATATTAAGATTTAAGTTTGAGTAAGCAATGTAGGTTAAATATAATAATATATTTCATGTTATGTGACTGTCAATGTGACATTTTCTAACTAATTTTGAACAGAAGTTAATTTTAAGAGTAAATTAAGAAAAACTTAAAATGTGATAGGCCAAAGTAGAGGGAAAAAAAATTTAAAGGCCAAAGTAAAAAAATGGTAAAATATAAACGATAAAATGAATAATTTACCTTTAAAATTAACACTATTGATTATTTGTCACATGCAACACAATTTTAAATTTTCTTTAGTAATGGCATTTTTAAAATATTTATATAGAAGATTGACTCCATTTCTTGGGGCCAATCCATACGGGATTTTGCCTCAACTTTAATTGAGCCTCCCGTTAGTGAACGGTAGAATTAGTCCCCCATATTAGTTGATCTAATGAGCCAAATAGTGAGTTATCAAAAAAAAATAAATAAATAAATGCACAACGTTTGAGATAATTGCTAGGCCTTCAAACTCCAAATTTCTAATTTCATTTTCGCATATAAACTATTTGTAAATTTGACTATATACCTTATTTTTTTAATTTTCTATGTCCTATATCTAACTTCACATATTTTTTCCCTTGGAATATTTTTTAACATTTAGTAGAAAAAAATTTAATTTTATATTTCATGTATCTCTTTGTAAAGTAAATTAATTTACATACTAATTTTGTCAGTGTTATTTAAAACTTTTTTACAACAAAAAATTTACTTAGAACTCAAGTTTTTCTATTTAAACCTCATGAGTTTTATTACTTAAAAAATGGCAATAATACTTGCACTATCATTTTGAGAGTCTAGAAGAAAAAAAACATAAATATTATTTCTTAAAAAAATTATAATATGAATGTATTGTTACATAAAAATTTATGTCTATTTTTTATTTAAATAAAAAATAGAATTACCATGCATAGCACGGTAAAACACTGATATATATATATATATATATATATGTATGAACTTTAATAACTACTAATTTTATATTTGAAATCAACAAGGACAATGATTACTAAAAATTGAAAAGGCAATCGATCTCTTTTCACAAAGCAATTGTTCACGTAACAATCACTAGCTATTGTTCCAAATTGATTTCAAGCAATCTCTTTGTGATTGATCACTCAGCAATCGCTTGCTATTGTGCAAAGTGCAATCACTTGGATATCAATTGCCCATCGATTGCTAGCCACTGATTGAAGTGCGAATACAGGCGTATCTCCAAGTATGAGATAGCAAAAGAAGCCTAGGATAGTCATATTGAATGTGATAAGATTGACTTTGAGGAATTGAGGCCAATGCTAAGGCTCTTTATACTATCGTCTGTGTTGTTGGTTGTAGTGAATACAGGCATATCTCCAAGTATGAGATAGCAAAAGAATCCTCAGATATCTTTGAGGTTACCCATGAGGGTACTAAACTTGTTAAAGATTCAAAGCTACAAATGTTGACCTCTAAATTCGAAGAATGTAGAATGTTTGAGTCTGAAACTTTTACTGATTTTTATGCTAGACTCTCTGATATTGTGAATACATCTTTCTGTCTATATTTGAAGAAAAAATTCTAAAAAAAGTTTTGGGATCTTTGCCTGAACCCTTTCTTTTTGTCTGAGATTATTGTCATTGAAAAGAATAGACAAGCAAATGATATTAACATTGATGAATTGGCAAGATCTTTGCAGACATATGAATTGTTTATATCAGGCACATATAAGAAATTTCAAGGGAACACAAAGAAAGGCATTGCTTTGAAATCGGTTAAAGAAGAGATCGAGTTTAATTCCATTAAGAAAGATGAAGATGAGAAAAACTTGGCCTACTATGCTAAAAAGTTAGAACTATACATGAGATTCAAGAAGGCAAAAACTCAAAATCAAGTTCAGAGCTCTTACAAGAAACTAGGTAATTTTCAGAGTCCTAATCAACCAGGAAGATAAAAAGAATTTTCAAACATATAAAAGATCTTTTCAAACCAAACCTAAAAGAGGAATTCAATGTCATGAATGTCATGGGTTTGGTCATATGCAGGCTGGTTGTGGGAATCTGAAATACAAAGGTAAGAATCTTAAAGCTACTTGGGATGATGAGACCAGTAATGATGAGTGCCGTTTTGATGACTTCGAATTTGAAGAGAGCAATATGAATCACACTGTTCTCATGGCTAGTATTAATGCTTCCATCCCTATTAGTCATGTTGATTGCAATGAATCTAAAAGGACTGTCTCAGACTGTCAGTGAGAGTAAGAATTCTGTGAGACTCTGATGAAGAGTTTGGTGAAACTATACAAGATACTTATGAAGAGTTGTTTGTTGATTTTGTGAAATTGAAAACGAGTAAGTCCAATCTGATCACCAAATTGAAAACTCTTGAAAAAGAATGTGAAACTCTAAAAGATGATCTTGTTGACAGAATCATTGAAATTGTTGATCTGAGAACTCATAATTCTGCCATGGAAGATAAAATGTGTGAGTTAAATCAAGAGCGGCATGTTTTACGGAAACAACTGGATAGTTCTGATTCTAGGGTTGTTCTGCTCGAATCTGAATTAGAAAACACCACAGAGACTAGCCAGTGCAAAAGAGAAATTAGATAAAGATTTTGTCTATGCGGCAAACTAGGAAAATTGGGTTAGGTTTTGTCAAAAATAGTAAAAATAAAACCAAGTTTGTGAGTGCTACCATTGATGGGGTCTAGTACTTCCCACAATTGTCCTATTGATTCTCCTAAGCCTGAGCCTAAGAAGGAAGTGAAATCTATTGTCAAGACTGTTCCAGTTTGTCATCATTGTGGGATTAAGGGTCATCCTAATTGTCATAAGTTGAACCAGAATAGGACTCCTAGAAATCCTTTGAGAGGGCAGCCGAATAGGGAGAATGTTGGATTTCTTCATCATCTAGAGGCTCTAGCAAACCAATCTGGGAACCTTAGTTATGAGGTAAATAGGTTGTCATCTGTTGCTAGGAATTGACATGAACCATCTATGAACAAAAATCAATTTGCCAAGAGGAAGCCTCAGCACATCAAAATAATAAAGAAATCCGGAATGAACAATCAACAACTGCTGCACCTAATCCTAGTGGTTTCAAGATTAAAAGGTATGGGTAAAGAAAGGTGAGTTACATTGTTATGTGGTTCACACTGCACTTAAAGCACATGATTCATCTATGTGGTATCTTGATAGTGGTTGTTCGAGACACATGACTGGAGATGAGTCATTATTTGGCTTTTTCGAAGATAGTCATGAAGGCACTGTAACCTTTGGAGATGGCAATCGTGCTCAAATCCTCGAAAAACGGACAGTTGTCTCTCCTTGTCTACCTAGGCTAGAGATTGTCTTGTTTGTTGAAGGCTTGAAAGCAAATCGGCTAAGCATAAGCCAAATTTGTGACAGTAATCACTATGTGAAATTTGATAATCTTGGACGTTCTATACTTGATAATACTAGTGCATGCATTGTTCAGGGTACTCGCACTTTAGAAAACTGTTACTGTATTATACTTGCCATATCTCATATTTACAACAGGATAAAGTTAGATGAAGTGGAGCTTTGGCACCAGCGGTTAGGAAACATCAATTTTGGTGATCTATCCAAAATTACAAACCATGAATTTGTAAAAGGCATCCCTAGAATGGGCAATGGTAAGGGACTTGTTTGTGGAGCTTGTCAGATTCGGAAGCAAATTTGGTCCAAACACAGCAAGACTCGTCATATCACTACCACCCGACATCTTGAATTGTTGCATGTTGATCTCGTGGGACCATTTCGTACCGAGAGTCTTGGTGGGAAAAAAAATATATTTTGGTTGATGATTTTTCCAGGTCCAGATGGGTTGGTTACTTAAGAGACAAGTTAGATGTTGTTGGGTGTTTTAAAGCTATCTATTTGCGAATTCAAAATGAAAAGGGTTCTTAATCACAAGGATTCAAAGTGATCGTAGCAAAGAGTTTGACAACTCTGATATTGCTACTTATTGTGATGAAGGGGAATTAAACATGAATTTTTTCACTACGCACACCACTGCAAAATGGGTAGTTGAGAGGAAAAATAAAACTTCGCAGGAGATGGCTAGAGTCATGCTCCACTCTAAAAGGGTTGCTCGCTCTATTATTAGAATCTTACGATTCGCGATTCGATTCACGATTCGATACGTAATTTTTGCAAAATCGATACGAATCTATGAGTGAATCGATTTTGGAAGTGAATCTCTAGTGAATCGCACGATTCACAATCGATTCACGATTCGATTCATGCAATTTTTAAAATTATTGTGTGGACATATTTTCGACTCATTTTTTCCATCTTTTTAGTGAAAATGACATAATACAACTTCTAATAGCATTTAATACCAAAATAACCAACATATATATATGATTTGTTGTTATTTTAGTGATCATTGAGTGTTTTTATAGGATCCAATCAGATTCAGTCAGACCTAACATATTTTTAACCTTTCTTTCTCATTTTTTCCCCTTCAAAAAATTGTAATATATCTTCTAAAGATGTTTAAGATTAAAGTTACACTATGAATTATCTATTATATTTTATTAAATTAATATTACATGTATGAGGTCAGTTATACCTTTTAAATGTTTTAGGCTTTAAAATAAAATATCCTAAATAATTCTTTCTTATTATTTGCTCACTCTTACTTAAAAAAGTATATATGCTTATTGTCCAAATATCAATATCGTTGTTAACTATTGTTACTTTAAAAATTAATAGTTTGTCTATTTGGTTATTATCTTTATTAAGAATGGTTGATAAAAAATATCTAAAAAATAAAAAATAAAAAAAAAAATAAGATGGTGATTTTACATAGGAACCTTTATTAACTTCTTACCTATTAAATTACGTGATTATCATTCAAAATAACATTTTTGTTGATTTAAGTCCAAATATTTTATATTCATAAGATATATTTAACATCTAAATGTGTAGATATATGTTTTTAAGTAATTTAGAAAAAGTGAACGAATCTTTACGATTCACGATTCGATTCGATTCGCGATTCGGTACGAGGCCATTTCAATTCACGATACGAATCCCGATTTGACAACTATGTTGCAACTACAAAAGCTTGCAAATATATGGTATGGTTACAGAGTTGCTTAGGTGAATTGGGGAAGAAGTTCGAATGATTGCAAGTTGTATAGTGACAGTCAAAGTGCAATATATCTTGCGAAGAATTCCACATTTCATTCAAGTACAAAGCATATTGATATCAAGTACCATTTTGTCCGTTTGCTCTTGGAAGATGGCGAGGTCAGCTTGAAGAAGATCCACACAAGTGAAAATTCTGCAGATATGTTAACTAAGGCAGTTACATTTGAAAAGTTGAAGCTATGTGCAACTTTAGTTGGCATCGGCACGTGAGGTTGATCGTTCGAGTCATTGCGGTGTTTTGTAAAGCTATCAGGTGAACACTATTTGTGTCTTGACCAGTCTCCAAGTGGGAGAATATTGTTTGTGGAGCTTGAAACAAGACTAAACCTAATCAAATAAGGAAAAGGAAACAAGGAAACTAGTGTTTGATTAGATTTGGACTCTAAACTATTTCCTCGTTGGTTAAGGTTTTTCCTTCTTAGTTTAGGTTCTGGTTTCTTTATTAATTTAGGATTGGGTTTGAGACTAGCCTACAAATACACCCATATAGCTCTATATTTTTAGATTAACTAATTTTGTGATCTTAGAGAGAGATACACAATAGAGAGGATGAGAGATGGATCATTGTAGAGAGAGAGTTTGTGAGATGTGTGAGAAACTCCTGTAACTCCTTTCATATTGATCTTGGTAAATCCGCAGTGACTCCATAGACGTAGCTCATGATTTGGGTGAACCACATAAATTTCGTATTGTTTTGTGAGTTTGTTAGTTCTAGTTCTTTTTTACTTCTGTTCTAGATTCGTTGCATGCGTGACTGTTTGCTCAGGTCTTGGAGTTTGGTATTGATCATATATACCATAACAGCTCTAACAAAAATCCAAAGCACTAGAACAAACTCCAAACAAGAATGAAAGAGCCAAATTTTCTGAATTATTGAGCAAACTTCATAGCCAAACCTATTCCATTTCATCAGCAATTCTAATGACTCAACTGAGTGTCCAAACGATTTATCTCCCCCAAACCAAAAAGTACATGTAAACAAATTTGATTTCCAAATGATAGGTCTAAAAACTATGAAGAGATCTATAAACAAAATATCCAAAAGAAAAGTTTACCTGCCACAAAGATGAGAATCCAAATTACCATCTTCAAGTTTCTCCTTCAAAGAGAAATTGCTAGAAGATTTCTCTTCGACAATCACACCTCTATTTTTTAAGAACCCACCAACGATCAAAAACTTCAATGGTAGCAAATGAACGAAGACTAGATTGTCACTCAAGTTCTGATACCAATTTGTTGTGAGAAAATACCCTAGAAAACTCGATCACAACAAAATAGTTGATCGCTTCAAATATTGAGCACAAGAACTATGTAAATTATTCAAATTCATGAGAGGCACGATTAGAAGATACCAAAATTTACAAAGTTCGGCCTAAGCCTACGTCCACAAGCAAAGAGAATGATCTATTGTCGGGAAAGAACAGTTGCTCCGAACAATTACAATGGTGACAACGCGATCTCTCACAATGCTCACCACCCAAATGCAAGTTTTGTTATCAAACCCAAAATGTTCTCTATACCTTCACGAGCGTGAGATAAAATCTCATCAAATCAAGACTGTGAAGAAGAAACGAAGAATATTTGAACAATACCTCCAAGAGGCCCCACTCTACCAAATATAACACGAATCTTCCAAGACCAATGAATGCGAATCCATAATCAGATCACCAAACTAGGAGAAAACTTCCTACAACAGCTTCGAAAAGGCCAATGGCCTCTCTCCAAAGAGAGCCCCCAAGGAACTAAAACAAAATAGGTTTCCTTCTAATCCAATCCAAAACCAAGTAAGAAACACTAAATCCAAAGTTTTATGAAGTCCAAACAAAATCAAATACATCTCTTACAAATCCAAATCATTATGGGAGTCGAAAACAAGTGGAAGTTTAACTAATTAAGACTACACTAATCATGTTTCAATTGGGAGATACAATGCCAAACCAAAATCAATTAGGGGATGGACCAACCAATAATCTAAAAATTTTCTTGTCGTCTTGCTCATGAACATATTTTATAATTCCAAACATGTAAATTGTTTATGTTTTGTGTGCATATTTTATATTCATTGATAATTTCTCGCTAGTTTCATATCAAGATTCACAGTTTTCTTAATACATACCAATCTTATGCTTCTGCTGACACACTGAAAAAATGTTTTATTGCACTACAGAATATGTACTTACCTTGACAGACAATTTTTTATCATTTCACTAAGCTTCTTCCCAAAGTCTGAAACTGTTTGAGTTTGTACAGCTTTACATAATTTCAGCCACTCCTGCGATAATTTTAGGACGAATTAACTAATTTCAATGAAAGAACATTGTCAAAATTGGTAACAATTAATCACTCAATACAAAAAAAAAGTTCCAACAACTAGAAACCAAGTACCTCAGATGTAACAAAAGACTCAAACTTTTCATTGGCAATTTGCTCGCAGCGTACAGTAGCCACCATAATCTACACCATAAGCCAAAGGTATATATTTGAAATAAATGTACAGAAGTGAGCACTTGACACAGGCCAGTTGGTTATATAACATCAATATCCAAAGATATTAAGTTAGAGCATCTCGTCAAAATAGCAATGTCGAAGTCAAAGTCAATTTTTGACATGTTACTGTGTCAGTAGAATTTGATGATCTTGCTTTAATGGCACAAATGCTAAATGAAAATCTTATAGTACAATTTGGCAACAGTTCTAAGAGATCGTTGGAGATGAATTTTTTTTAAGTTTTATCAAATTTTAGTTTGCACAAGTAGGCAACCATATTACCTTGTGGTCTGGAAGGTCAAGGTCCTTGTCCTCTTTGATTTTTTTCCATAACAGTTGTGCATTACAAGAAAACGATGAACCGTCGGCTACACCACCCCTATCTCCAGCTAGCACATCAGGTACTATAGATTGATGGAACTTCTGCCTTAACCCAGCAACCTTCAATATTACAAAACACAAAGAAAACTTTACATTCCAAAGTTGGTTAACCGATAAAAGTCCGTGATCTAGCAACAAACAAGGGTTAGTTCACACATAGACAGAATTAGATCACATAAAAATACTAAGAAGGGTATACATGAGAGCACACAACAGTTGAAAATAATGAAAATGTACTAGTCAATGAGGATTATGGTGGGTCCTATTGCACTCACACGTCTAATATTTTTTATACTGTTTCGTAGTTTAATTTTGTGCGTATAAATTAACTAAAAAATAAATTGAAACCAGAGAGCAAATAAGATGTAATTAATGGGCATGCAATTGGAAAACTGGGCATTTGGAAAAAGCATCAACAAGAAGAAATTAAATTTGATTTTACAATAAAACATTAAAAATAAATAAATAAATAATGCAGTAAAAAAAATCCAAAATAATAATTATAAAATCACTGCAATCACCAAATCAATAACAAGGAAAGAATTCTTGACGAGATATTGTTTTTCGGTGCTATAAACGAACAAACATGTTGGATCACTAAATGTTTAAAAATTGTTAGGAAATGGGTCAAATAGAACTACACAACAATACCTCATTTTCAAATGGCCCATCTTCACTATGACTAGGAGGAGGAAGAAAATTAACTTCAATCTGCATGCAATTAAAATCAATAATCATACAATTGTATATTTAATTCCCATAATCATTAATTCATTAATTCATTATCAACAACTAAATATAGACAAGCCTAAAATATGACAACTTGTCACGTATTATGCTTTTAATCCTTTAATTTTGCATGTGCTTGGGTGTTCAGAGTGAATTTGAATGTTAATTATGTGATTAATGTGATTTTTGGACTGATATCTCTTAACTGTGGAGATATCTGTTGTGCTTTATGTTATAATCTAAAATTGAAGGCCTTAATGACGTCAGAAACCGAAATTGGTTAGTTCATTGTGATTGGCATAATTTTTAGAGCTTACCGGGAGGTTTAATTCAAATCTGATTCAGAATAAATTAAGGCCTTGTTTGGCAAGTGTTTGTTTTAACCTAAAAATCAAAAAGTTAGTAAAAAAATTAAAAAGCCTATAACATATACCAAAAAGTCAAAGATTCTTTTTTCTCTCTACCCTTTGCATATCTTTTCGTAAAAAATCAAAAAGTCATTCCAAACAAACTAATTTTTGTTACCTCATATTTTAGTCAAAAAGCAAAAAAATTACTAAAATAGTTTGCTCCCAAATGAGGCGTAATTAGAGCCTTGGATTAATCAACTTAAGCATTAATTAATTAACTTAAGCCTTTATTCGTTAATTAAGCTAATTAGGCCTATAAGTATATGATGAATGTGATTAGGCTCATATTTTACACACAACATTTTGAAATTACATTCTAGAGAGAGAGAGAGGCCTTGATCTTGGAGGATTTGGCTAGGAGGCTTGTGAATTGTGAAGTAGAGCTCAAGATTCTTGCTAATTCAAGCTTAATTGAAGACCTTAGGGTCATCCGCGAGGATGTGTCAACAACCAAGTCACTTTGTGTCACACCCCAAAAATTAACATCATTTAATTCCATAACCATAATAAATTCTAGATAAATAAAGATAACGAATTATAAATCAAAAAACCATCTATGATTTAGAATTGGCCGCAGCTCTATTTGCTTGGAAGATTTGACACCACTATCTGTATGGAGCAAAGTGTGAAGTCTATACTAACCACAAGAGTTTGAAGTATTTCTTTACCTAAAAGGAGTCAGATATGCAACAAAGAAGATGGCTAGAGCTGATTAAAAACTATGATCTCCAGATTCAGTGTCACCCAAATAAAGCTAACACTATAGCCGATGCTTTGGGTAGAAAATCAACGGAGAACTTGGCATGTTTGATGATTGAACAAAAAGTGATATTGAAAGACTTAAAAAGATCCGAGATTGAAGTGGTGTTATATGAACAGGGTGGGTTGATAGTCATTATTTCAGCTCAACCAGCAATCATTGATGAGATTAAGCAAAGGCAAAGAGAGGATGAATTCCTTAACAAAGTGTTTGATGAATTTGAATCAACCCTAAAACCGGGGTTTAGTATTGAGAATGAGGTGCTGAAGCTTCAAGGGAGATTTTGCGTTCCAAATATTTTTTATTTGAAGAAGAAAATTTTGGAAGAAGCACATAAGTCAAAGTTTACAATGCATCCGAGCAACAACAAAATGTATCGGGACTCGAAACAAAATTACGGGTGGCCTAGCATGAAGAAAGAGATTGCAGAGTATGTATCTAAGTATCTTCAGTGCCAGCAAGTCAAAGCCGAAGATCAAAAGCTGGCAGGATTACTTCAGCCTCTTCCTATACCAGAATGGAAATGGGAGCACATAATCATAGACTTCATCGTTGGTCTGCCTCGGACACCAAGAGGTATGAACTGCATCTGGGTTATTGTAGATAGGTTGACCAAACCTGCACATTTTCTACCTATAAGAACTACTTATGATGCTTATAGACTTGCCACTATTTATGTCGATGAGATTATTCGTTTGCATGGAACTCCAATATCTATTGTTTCGGACAGGGATCCAAAATTTGTATCTAGATTCTAGAAAAACCTTCAAACAACAATGGGAACGGAGTTGAAGTTTAGTACCGCTTTCCACCCGCAAACCGATGGACAATCGGAAAAGACTATATAGACCTTGGAAGATATGCTCCGAATGTGTGCCTTGGATTTAAGGGAAGTTGGGAAACCTATTTACCACTGGCAGAGTTTGCTTACAATAACAGTTTCCATTCTAGTATCAGTATGGCGCCATACGAAGCCTTGTACGGTAAAAAATGTAGATCTCCAGTCTGTTTGATAGAAATTGAGGCCCGAGTTCTGCTTGGTACCTAGATTGTACAAACGACTACCAGAAAGATCAAAATTATTTAGCAAAGGCTTAAGACTGCACAAAGCCGACAAAAGAGTTATGCGAATCATAGAAGGGCTCTTGAGTATGAAGTTGGTGATCACGTGTTCATTCATGTATGAAGGGCCAAACAAGGTTCGGCAAGAAAGGCAAGTTGTCACCCTAATATATTAGGCTGTTTCAGATTTTGAAAAGACTTGGACCAGCTGCATACTGAATTGCCTTACCGCCAGGGATGGAACAAATGCATAATGTGTTTCACATATCGATATTGAGAGGCTACCTCTGATCCGTTCCATGTTATTTGATTATCACCGGATAGCTCTCGACAAGAATATGGAATATGAAGAGAAAATGATCCAAATCCTTGAACGACAAGTGAAACAGTGGAGAAATAGACAAATTTCTATGGTAAACACAGAATGGAAAGAGCACCATGACATGGAGGCAAGTTGGGAGAAAGAAGATGAAATGAGACAAAGGTGTCCCGAGTTACTCCCAACACGAGGTAACGCAAGTTTGGAGGACCAAACTTCTTAAAGGGGGAAAGACTATGACAACCCGGTCACATATTTTGCCTTTAATCCTTCAATTTTACATGTGCTTAGGTGCTTAGTATTAATTTGAATGCTAATTATGTGTTTAATGTATTTTTGGATTCATATTTGTTAACTATAGAGACATCTATTGTGATTTCTGTTATAATTTGAAATTTAAGGCCTTAATGACATCAGAAACTAAAATTGGTTAGTTTATTGTGATTGATATAATTTTTAGAATCTACTGAGAAGTTTGATTAAAATCTGCTTCCGAATAAATTATTAGATTAAATTAATTAAATGGAGCCTTGGATTAATTAACTTAAGCCTTGATTAGTTAATTAAGCTAATTAGGCCTATAAATATATAATGAATGTGATTAGGCTCATATTTTACACTCAAAATTCTAAAATTACCTTCTAGAGAGAGTATGAGAGCAATTTAGAGAGAGAGAGAGGACTTGATCTTGGAGGATTGGCTAGGAGGCTTGTGAATTGGAAGTAGACCTCAAGATTCTTGCTAATTCAAGCTCAATTGAAGACCTTAGGATCATCCGCTATGACGTCAACAACCGAGTCACTGTGAAAAATATCTAGTAAAGATATTTTGTTATATGCTATTTTCTTAAATGCTTTTATGCTATTTTCCTAAATGCTTTTGAAATATGAAGGAGACTTTGAATGTTTCAATGTGACTTTTGAATTTGATTAGATAAGGATTAAAGTATAATGGATCTAAGGTCGTTTTGTATATTTGTTTCAATAGACCCAAGTTCATTTTGTATATTTGTTTCAATGGACCCAAGATCGTTTTGTATATTTGTCTCAATGAACCTAAGGTCGTTTTGTATATTAATTTCAATGGACCTAAGGTTGTTTTGTATATTTGTCTCAACGGATCCAAGCTCGTTTTGTATTTGTCTCAATGGACCCAAAGTCGTTTTGTATATTTTTCTTAATGGACCTAAGGTCATTTTGTATATTTGTCTCAATCGATCCAAGGTTGATTTGTATATTTGTCTCAATAGACCTAAGGTCGTTTTGTATAACAATATATTGGACCAAAGATCATTTTAAATATGAATATATTGGACCCAAGGTCGTTTTGTCCCTTTGATATGTTTTAAGTAAATGGACTGGACCCGAGATTGTTTTCCTTCGTTATGATCTACTTAAGTCTATTATGAATGAGAATAATATTCCACATGTAATATGTATAAATATGAATTATTTATATACGAATCTCATTCATTAATCTCATTACTTTGATGTTATTCACTGGGCTTTCCCTCACTTTTTATATATGTATATGGGTGAGCAACAGCTTTAGAGTCTGCCCAGGAGAAGCCAATGGTCTTGAGATGTATACCTTGGAGTGCCTCTTATTGAATAGAATGTTTTGTTCATGCCATTTATGCACAAGCTCATTGGACAAATTTCATATTTCTACTTCTGCTTCTGGCCCCATATAATTAAATATGATTTGACAGTCTGAGGCTGTAGGTAATCATATGATTACTGGCCGGTTATGATCCAAACTTCTAGAGACGGTTTGGATCATGACATAAAAGCTCATCTTGAGTGCAACTGTGATGTCTTACATTATAAAAATTACTGAAGGGATCTTCTGACTTAGAAACGGAAACGGAATCCCATATCTGCAGCCAAGAAATAATTAGAGAAATGACAACATAAGGTTATAATGAGAAAGGAAAACCAAGTAGAGTGTATTACCTCCCGAATATCTTTCTTTAGATCATTCTCCATCTGTTTCAAATCCTCCTACACAATTTTATTTTTTGAACAAAAATGTTAAATGCGCTATAAAGATTGTAATGAGAAAGAAAAATCTAATACCTCCTTCTTAGTTTTCCATCCTTCTTCTGACACTTTCAAGTACTCGTCCAATGGCATTGTCCCTCCCATCGATGGCTTATGTAAAGCCTTAAACTTCAATTCAACTCAACAAAGCCTCAGATTAAGGTATTAGTAGGGGTTGTTTGACAACATTATAAAACAAGAAGCATTTTTTTTTTTCTTTCTTTGAAAAAATTTATAAATACATTTAGTATACACATTTAAAAAATGAAAAAATAAAAAATAAATAAAAAAACATGTTTGATGAGTTGCAGCAGGTATAGGTGGTCAAACGTGGTAGCTAGCTTCAAGTGGGTTGGCCAGAGTGCTGCTGGAGGTCATAGGGATGGTTGTAGGATCTCTCGACGGAGGATGGAGCTCAATACAGCCCGCTAAAATTTATGAATCGAATTCAATTTCATAAAACAAAAACAATATTCCAAATAAATCTTTATTTCAATTTAAAAAACGTTATCAAACAACCCATAATAAAAAAATTAATCAACTGCTACAACACAAAATAAGAAGAGGCAAACTTACATCAGGTGGTGTATCACGTATTACAAACATTAAGGTTGTTTTACGAAAAGTTGTTTCACGTCGACTCAATGATCGCACCACAGCCTGTACAAAGACCATCATAAAGTTAAAACCGATTGCATTCCATGCAATTTAAATAGTTTAGAAATAAAAAGAATTTCAGTCAAAAAGTCGTATATATAAAGTACTAAAAATATATATATATATATATATATATTTTTAAATCTGTTTTACAAAATTATTTTAAATAAATAAAAATTAGCTCGACAAAAGTAATCACCAGAGAGATATAACCACATTAAAATGACGAGTTTTTTTTTTTTTTTTTTTTTTTTTTTATCAAGTTGGTTTTTAGTTTGAGTTAATTATGTTTTTCACTAGTATAGTTTAATCTAAATTTCAGTTTAGTTCGATTTGTTTTAATTTGAACTATTTGGTTCACACTTTAAGTTATTTTTCATTTTGGTGCTTTTGCCTTTGTTAATTTTGGCTACGAGTACACCTTAAAAAATTGAGGGCCCTGTTTGGCTTGGATTTTTGAATGGGTAATTTTGTCTAGGAGTACACCTTAAAAAATGACATGATTCACAATTGATTCACGATTCGATTCACTTTACGATTCATGCAATTTTCGAAGTTATTGTGTTCAACATATTTTCGACTCTTTTTTTTTCCATATTTTTAGTGAAAATGGCATAAAACAACTTCTAATAGCATTTAATACCCAAATAACCAACATATATACATGATTTATTTTTATTTTAGAGATCATAGAGTTTTTAATAGAATCCAATCAGATTCAGTCAAACCCAACATATTTTTAACATTTCTTCTCATTTTTTCCCCTTTAAAAAATCATAATATATCTTCTAAATATGTTTAATAGTAAAGTTACACTATGAATTATCTATTGTTATTCTATTAAATTGAATATAATCGAATATTACACGTGTGAGATTAGTTATACTTTTTAAAATGTTCTAGGCTTTAAATTAAAAGATTCTAAATAATTCTTTTTTATTACTTGCTCACTTTTACTTAGAAAAATATGTATGTTTATTGTCCAAATATCAATATCGTTGTTAATTATTGTTACTTCGAAAATTGATAGTTTGTCTATTTCGTTGCTGTCTTTATTAAGAATGGTCAATAAAAAATATCTAAAGAAGAAAAAAGGTAAGATGGTGATCTTACATAGAAACATTTGTTAACTTCTTACCTATTAACTACGTGATTATCATTTAAAATAACATTTTCATTGATTTAAGTCTAAATATTTCACATTCATAAGATATATTTAGCATCTAAGCGCATAGATATATGTTTTTAAGCAATTTGGAAAAAGTGACCGAATCTTTACGATTCAGGATTCGATTCGATTCGATTCGTGATTCTTTACGAGGTCATTTCGCTTCATGAGATGAATCCTGATTAGTAGTCTGCTGGTCTTCATTGTTGGTGTTTGGTTTGAGTTATGCCCGTTTGAAATTTGAGTACCCATGCTGGAAGCAAGTCTGCTTGAGCGTTCTATGCAGATTTCAGAGATTCTGGGTGCTTGCTTTCACCGCTCAAGCCATGTTTTGGCCGCTCAAGCGGTCTGTTTGAAATTTGGCACTTTATAGTCACTTTTTGGCCCAAACTCTTCATTCTTTCTTCCTCTGTTCTCTCCCTCTCCTCCATACCCGAAACCCTAGACCTCCAAACCTTGATTTTATCCATTTTTCACCAAGAATCCACCATAGATCTTGTATTAAAGGTGAAGAATAAGAGAAGATCAATATTTTGACCGACTGAATTGCAATTTCTTCGAGATTTCTCTTTGGGTTTGCATCTTCTTATCTTCATTCTTGAGATAGAGATACTTTTAACTAGATATATTTTAGATTTGGAATATATATGTGATATTTTCTTAGTCATAGTACAGCATGAGATGATTTTGTGAGATAAAGTGAGTTTTTTTTAATAAAAAAAAGGTTTTTCCCCATGTTTTGGAAAAATTTAAGCATATCCTTCTTGATTATTGTTAAAAATTGTGAATATTAACTCTTTATGTGTAAAGGAGGGAAAAGCACCAATTTTCCCAAAAACCCTTATTTTCAAATTTGATTTAATAATGGGTTTGGTCAAATCGACTCTTAAATCTTGAAATTGGGTGAAGGATTACGGAAATGGTGTTGAGATATGAGATTTTTGAAGCTCTTTGAGTTTATATATTGAGATTGATAAATGTTGACATTGTGGAATTTGTGAGATTGGAGAAATATTTTGGTTGTTGATATTATTAATGTTGTTGTGGATTGAACAAACCGTAGAGAAAATTTATTTGAAAACTCATGCATCATATGCATCATAATTTCTCATGTGATTAAACCACCTTGTGGATGTTTGGAAAATGACAAAGGGGGTAAATAGCGTATGAGCCCAGGTAGTTGAGTTGGATTTTGCGAATTGAGTTGTGTTGTATTTGGTACCTGCAAGGGGAGTTAAGGTACCCAATTGCCCTATCTTGTGTGTATTGCCGGACAAATGTAGGAAAGGGTTTTGGGTGTCCATGAGCCTACTATTAATAGAGTCAGCGAATGTGGAAAACCTGATTTTGGGCGTCCACAAGCCCGCCGTTTCAAGAGTCGGTGAAAGTGGAGAGGGAAAAGTTTTGGATGCCCATCGCCGTGCTATTTTTAGAGTCGACAAATGTGAGAATATTCTCTATATATAAATCTATATATGTATGTATGGTTTTGCGGTTCTTACATGGGACGTCATAGCGTATTGACCACCCATGTTTGCAAACGAGACTTTGAATAAAAATCATGCATTGAACATTTTGGATTTTAAAAGAGAATATGATTTTATCTTTAACAAGTGCATGGCATGATCATGCAACTCGATTATTTATGTCTTGTTAATAGTATTTCCCACAGGGCATTAGCTCACCACAACTAACAACATTTCAAAAATTGAAGGTGTGACTCCGCCCAAGTGACAAGTGAAGATTTTAAATGGGGTACATGGATTCATTGGATGTTATTTGTTCAAGCCCTGAGCTAATGTGTGTTAGGACTGAATGTCTATCCTTTTGTGTAACCAAGGGGTTTCCTTTAAAACTTGTACGCCATTAGGGCACCTTTAATTTTGATTTCTTTAATTTTGTGAACTATAACTTGTATCGTGAACATAAGATGTAATAGTATAATATAGTTCAATGAGAATGAGATTTACTACATGAGGGATAATATTTGGGGCATTACATATTTCAAATCAAATTTATCTTTATTACCAAACCTACATTATGATTGAACCAATATCTATGTTGACCTATGCATAACATCACATTTTTAAGTTAATTGATTTTTTTTTTTTTTTGGATGAAACTTTGTAAAGAGTTATTTGTAACATATAAAAATTAAAAACAAAATAAATTTGCATTTCAAATTAACAAAAAAAAAATTATTTTTGAAAATAGTGAAAAAAATGTGTTATAGGTTGTAAGTGTATTTAGATTTAGTGGATCACAAAACTAAATTTTTTTGACATATTTTATTGTATATTTGTTAGTATTTAGTGATTTTTTAAAAGATTTTTTCATAAATTTTATGGGTGTGTTTGGTAACGTTTACGTTTTCAGTTTATATTTACAAAAAAATTTATAAACTGATTTTTGTTTATTTTAGAAAAACATAAACTACAAATGCGTTTGGTAATTGACAAAATGTTTAAAAAATTTTAAAAATATAAAAGAGAGTGAGAAATGGCAAGTAGCGGCGGAAGACGGTGGTGGAAAGTGGTGACGGTGGGTGGTGGGTAGCTGGTGGCGATTGGGGGGGGGTGGTGGTGGCTGGCGGGTGGGTGGTGGTGGTGGTGGCGGTGGCGAGTGGGTGGGTGACGGTGGCGGGTGGTGGGTGGTAGCAAGTGGGTGGTGGTGGTGGTGGTGGTGGCAGGTGGGTGGCAGATGGCGGGTGGTGGTGTGGTGGTGGCGGATAGGTGGCGGGTGGTGGTGGTGGGTGGGTAGGTGACGGTGGCAGGTGGTGGGTGGTAGCGAGTGGGTGGTGGTGGTGGCGGGTGGTGGTGGCAGGTGGGTGGCGGATGGCGAGTGGTGGTGGGTGGTGGCGGGTGAGTGGTGATGGTGTGGTGGGTGGGTGGTGATGGTGGGTGGCAGGTGGTAGCGAGCGGGTGATGGTGGCGGTGGCAGGTGGTGGGTGGTGGTCGCAGGTGGGTGGCGATGGCAGGTGGTGGCAGGTGGATGGTGAGGGTGGGTGGGTGGGTGACGGTGATGGGTGGTGGTGGTCGCAAGTGGGTGGCGGGTGGTGTGGTGGGTGGGTGGGTGGGTGGGTGGTGGTAGCAGGTGGGTAGTGGGTGATGGTGGTGGTGTGGTGATGGTGGTGGTAGTGGTGGTGGTGGGTGGCAGGTGGTGGATAGTGGTGGCAGGTGGGTGCTGAGTGGTGGCGGCAAGTAGGTGGCGGGTGGTGGTGGCGAGATGTGGATGGTAGTGGCGGCTGGTGGTGGGTGGATGGCAGGTGGGTTGTGGTGGTGGTGGTGGTGGTGGTGGCGAGGGGTGGGTGGTGGTGGCTGGTGGGTAGCTAGTGGTGGTGGTGGCGGGTGATGGTGGTGGTGGGCAGGTGAGTGGTGGGTGGCAGGTGGTGGTGAGGGGTGGGTGGTGGTGGCGGAAGACGGTGGTGGAAAATGGTGGCGGGTGGTGGCTAGTGTTGGGTGGTAAAAAAAAAAAAAAGACTGAAAACTCAAAATGGAAACACATTTTGTGTTTTCATTTTTTGGCCAAATTTATAAACTGAGACCACTGATTTGTAAATCAAAAATTTTACCAAACAAGTTTTAATTTGAGTTTTTTAAATTTTTGTAAATATAAACAGAAAACTGAAAACGTAAGTATTACCAAACGACACCTATACGTTTAAAATTTATTTAGATTAAGTAGATTTAAAAACTTTTTGTTTTTTATATATATTTGTTAGTATTTAATGATTTTTTAAAAGAATTTTCAGATATTTTATATGTGCCAAGTGTATTTAGATTGAGTGGATTTAAAAACAAAAAAAATCTTGTATAAACTTTTTTATTTGTTAGTGTTTATGGATTTATTAAAAGATTTTTTCATAAATTTTATATGTTTTTAATTGTATATAGATTGAGTGGATCTACAAAAATAAAAATAAAAACAAAAACGAATATAAAAAATTATATTTTTCCTGTATATTTGTTAGTATTTAGTGATTTTTTTTAAAAAAAATCATAAATTTTATAGGTTTTCAATATATTTAGATTGAGTAGATCTAAAAACTAAAAGAATTTTTCATATTTTTTTTATTTTTGTTAGTATTTAATGATTTCTTAAAAAGATGTTTTTTATAAATTTTATACGTTCAAGTGTGTTTAGATTGAACAGATCTAAAAATTAAAAAATATTAATTAAAAATATTTAAAAAGCTCACATAAACAATAAAAGACAGTTTGAAATTGAACAATTATTTTTGAAAACTCAAAACCAAAATAAAGTTTTAAAAATTATTTCAGAATTACAATATGAAACAAGTTAATTTTCAAAAAAATATTTTCAGAATATACAACCAAACAAATCTTTAAATTTTGAAAACTCTTCACAAAATTATCTTTCAAAATTGATTATGAAAACCAAACCAAATGGACTTGATGATTGTTCCAAAATAGTTGATTTAATCTCCAATTTGGACAGCAAGACCAAATTGAAACTACACTTAACGTATAGGGATCAAATTTGCGAATTTGAAGCTGTAAGAATTAAAGTGAAATTTGAATCAGACTATTGAGGTGAAAAGTGTAATGAAATGTCAATTTTAAGAAAAAAAAATCACCATAATTAGAATATTTACACCATTTGAATAAAAATTTATAGTTTAAGAGAACCAAAATAATGGTTAGTATACCTGCAAGTTTGGGCTTATACTCTCTGCGGTCGCGCATGTACATATATATAAGAAAATTTTAATATACACCCTTTTAAAAAGGATGTACCACATGCATTCTTAGTCATACTATTTTCTTCTTTAATTATGACCAATTTTCTTTTTTAATTATGACATTATTTTAATTAAACCACATATTATGTTTAATTATGACATTTTCTAGTTTTTAGTTACCAGTCAGAAAATTAAAATTATGTCATTTTTATTTTTAGTTATAAGGTGTATATGGTCACACACTTTGAAGGGTGTGCACCATAGTGTTTCCTATATATATATTAGCATTTAACTACACACTATGCGTGGGTTATTATTTTTTGAAATTGAGAAGATAATTGATGGTTGAAACTGACAAGATTTTATATTATTTTATTTTATTTATTTATTTATTTTTTTTTTAATGTTGGTATCAATTGGCTATGATATATTTGCCCCTTTTTTGTGGTAAAGAAACATAAATAAAAATGCTATCCCATGCATGAGTGCTTCAGGGAAAAACATTAATGTGACACTACACCAAGTAAAGTGTTCACATAAAATAATATTGGGCAATTTAAATAAGTACAAATAAAATATTAAAAAGAAAAAGGTATTAAAGTTTGTAGGTCACTTGAGTGATAAGCGTGTTTTTTATTGAACCCAAAGTGTTAGGTTCAAGTCTTACTCTCTTCTCTAATTTTTATTTTTTTTAATTGAGAAATTCCTCTAGCACGTAAAGAAGCCAATGCTTCAGAAAACCAACATGAGTGTTCACTTTGTTAGACAATCTTCACTGTACTTGGAAAATAAATTTGAAAAAAACAAAAGTTCTGTTCTAGTACTAGACATCGAAACAGAATAAATAAAAATAAAATATGAACTAACAGATTCTATCTTACTACTGAAACAAAATAGAATCCAAGAATTAAAAAGAAATGAAACAAGCAAATTGGAAAAATGCTTACAGAATTATTTTTTTCGAAAAGATCAAGTCGAACATTTAACATTGTTTTCTTAAAGATAGATTCATCCTCCCTACGATGCTTTCAGAATTTGGATGTCTGTCATTCAGGATGAAATGATCGACGAAAAACAATAGCAGCACTGCAAACTAAATGCAAAGTGAACACACTTTGTATTTATACTCACTCAAAGAAAACAAACGCAAAAATAAGTAGGAAGAAGAAACAGCAGAAGGCCTGAAAATTGAATGCTTGGAACACATGGAGGACCGCGTATTTATGGCAGAAACGGTGACTATTCTAGCAACAAGGAAAATGTATGAACCTGTTCAAGTTGAAGAGAAAAACTTAAATATTGTGACTATTTGGACCAAACTATCAACGTTCAGAAACGATGGAATTGGTAGATGTTATGATTGGGAGGAGAGTTAGTATAGTTTGCGTATAAGAAACTAAGTAGACGGGTGAGAAAGCTATTGAAATTGAGGATACCGGTTTTAAACTGTATTATAATGATAAGGATAGACACATGAATGGGGTAGGAATCATAATTGCCAAGGGTTTTATGGAGAATGCAGTGGCGGTCATTAGGAAAAGGGATAGGATTATGTTAGTTAAACTAGTTATTGGAGGGAACATAGTGAACGTTATTAGTGCATATGCCCCTCAAGTAGGGTTAGATGACCAGACTAAGAGGGATTTTTGGGAGCAAATGAATGAGATCTTACAAGAGATACCCGTAAGAGAGAACCTTATTATAGGTGGAGATTTTAATGGCCATGTAGGCATAGATAAACTAGGCTATGAAAGGGTGCATGGTGGATACTGTTTTGGCGACAGAAATGAGGCTGGAAAGAGTATCTTAGATTTTGAGTTGGCTTCTGACCTGGTGGTGGCCAATACTATGTATAAGAAGAGGGGGGAGCATTTGATAACCTTTAAGAGTGAGTCAGTTAAGAGCCAAATAGATTACTTCTTAGTGAGAAAAGTAAACCGCCTAAAATGCAATGATTGTAAGGTGATTCTTGGAGAGAGCCTGGCCTCTCAACATAGGATTTTGGTACTAGATTTATGTTTTAGAAGGCAATACCAAACTAGGAAGGATAGTGGGCATCGTAGGACAAGATGGTGGCACCTAAAAGGGAATAAACTAGAAATATTTAAGAATAGAATGGATAAGGAAGGTACTTGGGACTTGGAAGATGATACTAACACTATGTGGAACTTAATCGCCACTTGTATGAGGAGAATCTCAAGAGAAGTGCTTGGAGAGTCGAAAGGGACGGGACCCGGCTCTAGGGAAACTTGGTGGTGGAGGGAAGAGGCTCAAGTGGTAGTTAAGGCAAAAAAAGTGCGCTTTAAAAAGTGATAGAAGGATAAAACTGAGGAAAACCTTAAGAGCTATAGATTGTCTAACAAGGAGGTCAAAAAAGTGGTGAGAGAGGCTAAGTTGAAAGTTTATGATGACCTATACACTAGACTAGATAGTAAGGAGGGAGAGAAGAGGGTATATAAACTTGCTAAGATACTGAAGAGGAAAACAAGATATTTTAATCAAGTTAAGTGCATCATGAGTGAGGATTCTAAAGTATTGGTGAGGGATGAAGAGATTAAGCAAAGATGGAAGAACTATTTTGAGAAACTATTAAATGAGGAACATGGAGGTACGGCAATAGGGGAACAAATAGCCAGTAATATGATAAACCAAGATTATAGGTTTTATCGCAAGATTAAGAACTTTGAAGTGGAGATTGCACTTACAAAAATGAAATCAAATAAGGCTTTAGGACGCGATGATATCCCTATTGAAGCTTGGAAGTGTATGGGTAAAAAAGGGGTTTTGCTTGGTTGACAAGGGGGCTGCTTGGTTGACTAGGTTGTTTAGCAAAATTTTGTTGACTAGGAACATGCCAGATGAGTGGAAGAAGAGTATTTTAATGCCAATCTATAAGAATAAAAGAGATATCCAGAATTGCAACAACTATAGAGGAATCAAACTAATGTGTCATATAATGAAAGTGTGGGAGAGGGTGATGGAACACCGATTACGAGATATAACAGAAGTGTCAGAAAATCAATGAGTTTATGCCTGGCAGGTCAACAATGGAAGCAATTTATCTTGTAGAGTAATAGAAAAGTATAGAGAAAAGAAAAGAGAGATTCATATAGTGTTTATTGACGTTAAGAAAGCATATGATAGAGTGCCCCGGGATATAATATGGTGAATGTTAGAGAAGAAAGGGGTGACAATACGTTACATTGATGTGATTAGGGACATGTATGAAGGGGTGGTGACCACTATTAGATCGCCTGCTGAAGAGACAAATGAATTTCCTATCACAGTAAGGTTACACCAAGGATCTACCTTAAGTCCTTATCTTTTTACTTTAGTTATGGATGAGTTGACGAGAAATATTCAGGATGACGTGCCATGGTGTATGCTTTTTGCAGACGATATTGTGCTAGTGGATGAGACTAGAGAAGGAGTTAACACAAAGTTGGAGACTTGGAGAACAGCTCTTGAATCTAAAGGATTACGGATAAGCCAAACTAAGACAGAGTACATGGAATGTAAATTTAGTAGCAGTAACAATGAAAGCAGAGGAGAAGTGAAGATTGAGAACCAAAAACTGCCTACAAGTGAATATTTTCGTTATTTATGGTCAATTATCACAACAACAGGGGAGATTGATGCGGATATGATCCATAGGATTAAGGCAGGATGATGTAAGTGAGAAGTACGTCTAAGGTACTGTGCGATAAACGAATACCCACTAAACTAAAAGGTAAGTTCTATAGAACGGCTATTAGACCAGCGATATTGTATGGGACGAAGTGTTGAGCAACCAAGAAACATATAGATAAAATGAGTGTGATTGAGATGAGGATGCTCAGATGGATGTATGGCAAGACTAGACAAGACAAAATTAAGAATGAGTGTATTCAGAAATGGATAGGAGTAGCACCGATAGAAGATAAATTGAGAGAAAATCAATTGAGATAGTTTGGTCATATTCAACGGAGACCAATAGAGGCTGTAGTGAAGAAATGCGATACTGTAACGGTAGATGGGAGTGTTAGGGGACAGGGTAGGCCTAGATTGACGTTGGCTAGCGTTGTAAATAGAGATATGGATCTACTTAATTTGACTAACGAAATGGCCTTTGATAGGGCCTCATGGAGAAGAATAATTCATGTAGCCGACCCCATTTGATGGGACTTAAGGCTTAGCTTGGTTTGGTTTGGTAAAATTCAACACTTTTTGGCCCAAAAAGATAAGCATTCAGTCGTACTGTAATAAGCCTAACCCAACCTCACACCACGCACCCACACCCAAGCCCAACCTAATACAGGCGACGCACATGTACCTATGTTTTTGGGTTCAATACGTCTAGCCTACTGTGCCCATAACCTCCCCCTCCACAAAACTTGACTACCCTTTGGGACTTACCCCAAGGTCCAAACTCAAGGTTTATAAACCCACACAATGCTTGCCTAACTAAACAATGTGGGACAAGCTTTTCTTCATTTCTTAAGGAAAACCCACCAAGACATCATTTTCATGGAGCTCACTTTGGCGTTGATTTCCCATTCATCTTATAATGGTTTTGAGCAACCAAATATACAACATGAATCATTATGCGACAAAGAATGCAATGGCACATGGACCCGCCAAATTCGATTCATGGGTCCCGCCTCAAATATAGTCTAAAGTTAGGAAAAAATCTCTTTTTTCCCAAACCATTGAATGGAATTGATGACGACGCAACATGCAAAATTTTGGGAGAATAGAACTTGAAAATTTCTTGCATCAAAATTGGTAGTTTTCAGCTTGGAATCTACCTTAGTGATAAGCTATCGGACTTATTAGTTAACCAATAAACACAATGCCTTAAATTGTTCAGCCCTTTTTGTAAGCTAAGATAATATATCTTCTGACGCATTAAGGTTATCACGGTTGTGTTCATTTTGGCTCTAAACGGTCCTTATACATGAGTGCTTTTGAGAATTTAGCCTCTTCATTCTCATAAAACTGGCCCCATTTCGACACTCGTATAGGTGAATTCTTATTTTTTGGATCCTTTATACTCTCTTGATTTTTATGCCTAAAAAAAGATATACGTAATCATTAAAAGTAAATCTTACCCCTAAACCCCTGCATACAACATATGTTGCAAATGTCACTCTCACCACAGGAATGGATAGGGAATTTGATCCCTGGGTGATTTCTGGCAAGCAACACATAACTTATTTGTCCCTTTGAACTTAGTTCTTGGGATCTCCAATCATCCATGTAGGGTTAGCATTATGATGACTCTCAAGTAATAGGCTTGGATGAACTACACACTTGTACTTTTGCCAAACCTTTTTGCTAACGAATCCACGATATTTCTTTCTAGACTTTATATAGTCTATTGAGATTATTCCACTAGAGAGCAATTGTGTTACGGTATTATGCTGGCAACGAATAAGTCGCAACTTACTATTATACATATGACTCTATGCCCTTGCGATTCCAGATTGACTATCACAATAAATGCAAAAAACTAGCACAGGTTTTGACAATATTGGAATGTCTTCTGAGAAGTGGATTAGTCATTTTACTTCTTCTTGTCCTTTATCTAAAGCAATAAACTCAAATTCAATTGTGGATCATGCAATGCACATTTGTTTGTGAGGATTTCTAAGAAATAGCTACATCTCCCCTAAGTAAAGACATATCAACTAGTGGACTTTGAATCTTTAGTATCCGATATCCAATTGGCATCACAATAACCTTCAAGTACTACTGGATATCGAGTGAAAATCAAACCATAATCACGGGTAAATCTGAGATACCTAAGATCCCGAATAATTGCTTTCCAATGTTCTTATTCGGGTTTACTAATGTACCTGCTTAACTTATTGACTGCATATGCTATATCATGACGTGTAGTTCATTAGGTACATTAAGCTTCCAATGATCTTGGAGTATTTTAATTAAGACACCTCAGCACCTTTATTTTTTGGTAAATAAAGAATGACATTTATAGGTGTTCATGCTACATTTACATCATCCTTGATGTATTTACCAAATATTTTCTTCATGTAATGAGATTGAAACAGCACATACCCATTAGATATTTTAGTAATTTTGATTCCTAGTATAACATCTGCTACTCCCATATCTTTAATGTCAAATTTCTTGTTCAGTATTTGCTTGGTTGATTTGATCATATCATGACTGCTACCAATAATATGCATGTCATCCACATAAAGACAAATTATGACATAGCATTTGTCAGTGCTTTAACATAGACACATTTGCCACATTCATTTATCTTAAATCCATTAGTTAGCATAACATAATTAAATTTTGCATGCCATTGCTTAAGAGCTTGTTTCAATCCATAGAGACATTTTAAAAACGGACACTTTGTTTTCTTTTCGTGGTATTACGACCCTTCGAGTTGCTCCATATAGATCTTTTCATGCAGATCACCAATTAAGAAAACTGATGTATCTCCAGATTAGACAATGCTATTACTGCAATCAGCATGTGAATAGATATTATCTTCGTTACTCGAGAATATGTGCCAAAATAATCCAAACATTCCTTTTATCTATAACCTTTTACCACAAATCTTGCCTTATATTTGTCTATTGAACCATTTGCTTTTATTTTTCTTTTCAAAACCATTTATACCCAGGAGGTTTACAACCAATGGAAGATCCACCAACTCCCAAGTATGATTTTGCGTGATGGATTAAATTTTACTATTAATAGCCATTTTCCACAATGGTGCTTCAGGACCCGACATTGGTTCCTTGAAACTTTAAGGCTTATTTTCTAACAGATATGTCAGAAAATCTAGACCAAAGGATTTTGATGTTCTTGCTCTTTTACTACGTCTTGGTTCATCATCAGTTATTTCTTGTTGATCATGACCAATACTAGTCTCTTGCTCTTGATTGTCATTATCCTGACTTTGTGTAGAATCATAAGTTCTTTTCTATGAACTTAATTCATGTCCTTTCTTGCAAGGAAAAACATGTTCAAAGAATATAACATTCCTCGACTCTATAATAGTATTCACATGTATATCAGGTATTTCTGATTTACGAGTCAGAAATTAATATGCACTATACTATTATGTACATAAACAATAAACACACAATCAATTGTTTTTTGTCCTATCTTAATCTTTTTAAGAACAAGAACTTCTACCTTTGCTAAGTACGCCCACACGTTAAAGTATTTGTAGGAAGGCGGTCAACCTTACAACAACTCATATGGAGTGTTATTAATTTTCTTGTGGGATATCCTATTGAGGACATAATTAGCAGATAAGATTGATATCCTGACTTTGTGTAGAATCATAAGTTCTTTTCTATGAACTTAATTCCTGTCCTTTCTTGCAAGGAAAAACATGTTCAAAGAATATAACATTCCTCGACTCTATAATAGTATTCACATGTATATCAGGTATTTCTGATTTACGAGTCAGAAATTAATATGCACTATACTATTATGTACATAAACAATAAACACACAATCAATTGTTTTTTGTCCTATCTTAATCTTTTTAAGAACAAGAACTTCTACCTTTGCTAAGTACGCCCACACGTTAAAGTATTTGTAGGAAGGCGGTCAACCTTACAACAACTCATATGGAGTGTTATTAATTTTCTTGTGGGATATCCTATTGAGGACATAATTAGCAGATAAGATTGATTCCCGCCCCCCCCCCCAACCAAAAGTTTTGCGGTAAGCCTGAACTTAGTAATATGGCGTTCATTTCTTTAAGAGTTTTATTCTTCCTTTCAGTAATTCTATTTTGCTATAGAGAATATGGTCCTCTGGTTTGGTGAATAATGTCATGTTGTGTACAAAATTCATATTCACCACCCGTATCACTCCTAACCATTTTAATGGTTTTACCTAATAGATTTTCAACTTCAGTTTTGTAGAGTTTAAACATTTCTAAGACCAAGGATTGAGGAAGATAACCGAAATGGTGAAAAGAGGAATGGCAAAAATTCCATGGAGTCCAAGACTAATGTGGTGGAGCAAGTGCATAAACCACATAACAAAAAAGGAAAGTATGCTAGAGATGGTCCTAAACAAGGCAACAACAATGACAATAAGAAATTCAAAGAGAGATGCTACAACTGTGGCAAAACTAGACATCGTGCCACAGATTGTTGACACCCAAAGAAAGATCGCAGGAGTATAAGCAAAAAGACTGTCAATCAAGCCAATATGACTGAAGTAAATAAAATCTCTGAAGTCTTTTTGCTGTGGTGTTTGAGGCTAATTTAGTTGGAAATCTCAAACAGAGGTGGGTCGACACCGGGGCAACTCATCACATATGTGCGGATAGGAAGATGTTTACTTCTTATAATGAGGCTGCCAATGGGAACAACTCTTCATGGGAAATTCTTCTACTTCTATAGTGGCATGACAAAAAAGATGATATTAAAGATGACATCAGGGGAAGGAGCTTACTCTCAACAATGTGCTGCATGTACCAGATATTGGTAAGAATTTAGTTTCTGGATCCTCATTGAGCAAGAATGGTCTTATGCTTATATTTGAGTCTGATAAATTTATACTAACTAAAAGTGGAATGTATGTAGGTAAAGGATATATGAGCGATGGGTTCTTTAAGATGAATGTAATGACTGTTATAATAAAATACAAACTAACAGATTCTATCTTATTACTGAAACAAAATAGAATCTACAAATTAAAAAGAAATGAAATAAGAGGATTGAAAAAATGCTTACAAAATTATTTTTTCCGAAAAGATCAAGTCCAACATTTAACACTATCTCCTTGAGACAGATTCGTCCTCCCTACGAAACTTTCGGAATTTGGACATCTATCTCCCAAGATAAAATGATCAATGACAAACAGTAGCAACACTGCAAACTAAATGCCCAACAAACACACTTTGTGTTTATACTCTGTGTCTCAAAGAAAACAAATGAAGAAATACTAACACTGACTTGAAAAATACTAACCTAAGAAGCATGGACACTTCTCAAAAGGTGGTGTGTCCGTGTCGTGTCCGTTTCGGACATCGACACTCGTCTAACACTTTCTCGACACACGTTCGACACTCATCAAAATGTCTCTTTTTTTTTTTTTTTGTGACAAATTTAGACTCGAATACTCTTCAAACACTTGGAAGACGCACATGTCCACTCCAGAAACACACGTGTCCATTCATTAGACACACATGAAACTAATTATAAGTTAGAAGAAAATAATTTAGAATATGATAATAAAATTAATGTTAATTTATAGAAATTAGTGTTATGTTGCATTTGTTTATTGTCTTAGAATGCTATATTTATATATGTATATAACATATAATAAATATATAAAGATATATATTTCGTGCGTATTCCTCACATATCGTGTCTTTCATTTTTTAAAAATTGTCGTGTCGGCGTATCCCTGTCGTATCACGTGTCCATGTCCGTGCTTAGATACTACCCTAGATCTACCATTCATCCATGTAATGAACCCATAGACAAGCTCCAACCATATGAATCCCATTGTTGAAGAGTGGATTACAATTCTACCAAAACTCCGCTTCGTAAACCTAGATCTCCTTCATTTCTTTGACTGACTTATAGGGCTAAGAAACCTTCTGCATAGACTTTCTTCCTCTGCTTGGATAAGACTTATCAAAGAAGCCCTTTAGGCTGTCATCTGATTCTGCCTCAAAGTTAGATTGAGAATGTGCCCCCAACCTAATCTTCCATTTAGATGTTGCTCGTGGCATTCATTCCATGTCAATAGACACCACATTTGCTCCAAATTCAAAAGGGAATGGATGATAATTTACCCACATCACAGGTTTCTCTTTTCTCAAAACCAAAACTGCCCTTATCAATTTAGTAATGGAAAACATTTTGTTTGGTTTGAGTTTTCTTAATTCAATTTTCAGAAAATTGAAACTTTTTGTTTTGTGTTTTGTGTTTTTTTGTTTTCACTAAATTTTTTTAATATTTTAAGCAATTTTTTCAATTTAATATTTTTAAATACCAAAAATATAAATAAAAAAAAAACAATAAATTTTTCATATTCTTGTGTATTTATTCATTTCTTAAATACATCTAAGTAATTTGCATCTAAAAAAGTAAAAAAAATTTGCTTTAAATTTTAAAAATATTCACTAAAAAAATAAATAAATAAATAAAAATAAAAAATAAAAAACTCAATTTTCAGAAAATTGAATCTAGAAAATTGAAACCAAACACATTGATTCAATAGTGTAATTCAAGGAATTGTAAAACATACACTATTCATTGTTTTCTATCTCTTCCACAGAAGGAATTTTGTGGCCTCCCAAAAATCTGAACATCTTGCCAAACATCAAATGGTAAAAAATCTCTATCCCTTTACTAATGTTGAATATGTAGGATCAGGTTATCTCAGCCACAGAAACATTTCCTTTCGATTTTGTGGGTTCAATCCTGGTAAAAGCCTTATAAACATATGGCTTCTTGTTTATGATTGCAACTACTATCATCTCAGGATTGAGGTGGGCATCTACATTTAGCAACAGTATAGCATTCCGGGTTCAGACCCGACCCTTTCATACTCCTTGATTCGGAATCCAGTATCTATGGTGGTTGTTTATGTCCATTCCCTTCTAATATTGTTGTTTGGGAGTCGAAATTTAGATTGTTGTTTGAGTTTGAAACAGGCTGGGAGTTAGTATTTCAGAGGAAATTCTGTCTGTTTGTTCAAGCGGTCCTTCGCTTCTCCCAAAATGTGTTTGCAGTCTAAACTTCTCGGAGGGGGCCATAGTGCTCTCAAATGCTGTTTTGTTCACTCGATCAATCTGTTCTGTAGGGAAATGTTCTAGGAGTTTGGTTTCTTCGCCCGAGCCATTGTTTGATCACTCAAGCGGTATTCTGTGTCTGACGCTCCAGCGGTCTACGTGTCTAAAGCTACTGGGAATAGATCTTTTCTTTCACTTTTTGCTTTCTCTCTCTAAAAGTAATCCAGACCCAGTTTTCCTTCTCTCTCTCTAGTTCTTGTATAAACTACCCTATACACTCAAATCCGTTAATCTTGCCACCTTGGAGCTTTGGCTAAAAAGGTAGAGCACGAATAGGTGATCCTTTTAATCGGAAGAAGTTCAAGATCCGCCCCTATTGATTTTGAGTTCATTCTTCCCCTCTCTTTCTACTTTGAGGTAGGGATTTCTTTAAAATGTTTGTATGGTTTTTAGCTTCATTATATGATCTTGAATAGAGTAATATTTTGGATTTTTTTGGGTTAAATTTTGATTTGATTTTGGATTATAAAAGAGGAGTTTTGAATTATTCGCTTGGAAATGATATGGGAATGTTGTTGGTATTGAGAGTTTTGGCAAATTGCTTTAAAAATGTGAATGGTGGAAAAGATTACCCGTTTGGGGATATTTGGTAATACATGGGTATTCATGATATAAATCAATGATGAGAGCATTGTTGAAATAGGAAATGATATTGTGATAATATCAGTTGGATTGCAAAGTGGAGGTGAACATGAATTGTTACTCCAAGTATTGAAATTTTACATTTATATGTATCTCTTGAATCTATTTCTTATATAGAGATATCTGTTTTGAATTATCAATGAAGAATGTCTTTGACAATTGTAAAAATTGCTTGAGAACTAGGTTAACTACAACCATTCACTCATGCATCATTCATTTTAACATCAGTGTAATATTCATACATTGAAAATGTATAGTTTTTTAAAAAATTGGGTGAGTACCTTGATGAATCTGATTAGGTGATGTGGTTGTGATTTATATTATATTGGCCTATGTATCTTTAGTGAAAGTCCAAAAACTCACACGATTAGGTATCAATCCTACCGATTAGTACCGGTAAAATGACTTGATAGTGCTTGTATAGGCTACTGACAGACATATACTTAGAGATTCCCAGTATTGTATATCCACTACCCTGTTATCCATTAAATTATAAACATGGCATTGCATGGTTTAAAAGAGAAAGATGCATCATTTTAGCAAATGAGATTCATGTGCATTCATCATATGGCATTGTTAAACATCATACAGTATACTAAATAAACTTCTACTGGGCTTTAGCCCACCCTCTATGGAAAACCAACTGTTAGGTACTGATGATATGCCTCTACCAAGGATTTAGCTTTGAAGGAACTTGGAGCTAAAGGCTCATTTGTTTTTGTGTTGTAAATATCTGTTGCATAAGCCTAAGCATTATCTTGGAAATATCTCCCTCCCTCCCTCCCTCCCTCCCCTCTCTCTCTCTCTCTCTCTCTCTCTCTCTATATATATATATATATATATCACATGCCGTAGATTCATACTTTAGGGTTGAACATATAATGCATGTGACAACATCCTTTGTAACACATTAAGGGAATCAATGAATGGAGGGTAATTTGGATTGTGTATCTCATTAGCTTCCGCATATCTATTGAATATTACAAGGATATCTGTTGAGAGTTATGAATGTTTTGTTATTATTTCAAGGCGTTACACAAAATATAACTAGGGTCCCAATAGTAGGTTCCTTAAATGTAATCTTTTGATTCTTATCTCTTTTAGTGTCTATTCATACAACTGGCCTTTCCGCCAACTCAAAAAGGTTCTTCAACTTCATTCCCTCAAATTTCTGGTGCAGTACGAAGTCCAGGCCATTTTGAGCTTACCTAATGTACTTTGCCTCTAAAAGAACTAGACACTTTAACCTCACCTTCTTCTTGGAAACGTCAACCATAATGATCTCTATTTTCGTTTTGTAAAATTGTTGATGGAACCTCTAAATGCTTCTAGAGATGACCAAGATATGATTGCAAGTTGATATACCAAGTGAAAGTCGTTTCTGTTTAGGAATTTAAGAATAGAAGAACCGGAGAAAATAATTATTTCCTATTTCACCACATTGCATTATGAACCTTGTAATGTGCTCCATGGTGGAATGATTTTAAAATGACGAACTTAGGTACTTGTATGTATTCCTTGGGAAACTCATACAAGATAAGGCTTGATAGATGGGTCTTCTAATATATTCAAGTGCAAGGCCAAAATTAATTTAAATTATTTCCAGACGCATAAATAAACAAGGATAGAATATATATTTTAGTGCAAAAGAGATAATATGATTTTACATCTATATGACTAACAAATTACTGATAAAAACAAGGATAGAATATATATTTTAGTGCAAAAGAGATAATATGATTTTACATCTATATGACTGACTAACAAATTACTGATAAAATAAAGGCCAAGTGTTGTGTGAATTCAAAATTCAAAAAGCTTAGTATAATTATACAAAGGGAAAAATTTACGTTAACCCCTTATGATTTGTAGTTTAAATATAGATAGAAAACTCCTTTATAGTTTTGGATTAAAATGCTACAGCTAGTTTTTCCATTAAAAATAACAGAAGATGTGTCACACACTCTCAAATTGAGAGTAGGCAATGCAAAAGTGTTTAAGTCAAAATCAAAAGTCGAATCAAATGTCAACAATACCGTCATATTTATCTTATTCTCCAAATTAAATCTTAATCCTAACCAAACCTTAACCCTAATTGTTATCTTTTATTAAAAAAAATAATAATAATAATAATAATAATAACTTAATTTAAAATATTATTAAATGAGAAATTGGGTTAAAAATTAAATAGTAGATTAAGGTAATTTCATAGTAATAAATTAGATTATTTAGGTTAATTTATGAGTTAATATGTGTATGTATATATATATATATATGTAAATGTTTGATTTAAAATGTTATTAAATAAGAAATTGGGTTAAAAATTAAAAATTAGATTAAGGTAATTTTATGATTTAACTTTGATGGTAATAAATTAAGTTATTTAGGTTAAATTAAGGTGTTTAGGTTAATCTTATGGTTTAATTTATGGCAATTTTATGTTTAATTTAAAATGTTATTAAATAAGAAATTGGGCTAAAAACTTAAAATTAAAAATTAGATTAAGGTAATTTTATGGTAATAAATTAGGACGTTTAATTTACTAATGTTTTGTTTGTTAAATATGTGATTTAAGATAGAAAATTATATATATTACGTAAGAAAAAGAATATACCACGGGTGTTTGGATAATTTTACCCTTACTTTTAACAGAGTTACCTTTGTACTTTAATCCAAAATCATAAGAGGGTTCTTTGTCTATTTTTGAACCTATAAAGGGGTAAAGGGCTCTGACACAAAATTACAAGGGTGTAAAGTGAACTTCACCCTTATACAAAATTCGTGGGAGTCAATGTTTTTTTTTCAAAGATTAAGGCCCCGTTTGTTTGGAGAGTTAGAGGGGAGATTAGGATTGGTACTGAGATGGGACCCACTAATATTGTGTTTGTTTTGAGAGATGGGAAGGGAATTGATAGTGAGCTCCGGATTAGGATGGACCTCCCTAAGGAGATTCGGATGGGCCTCCAAGACTTAATATTAGAAAAATAATCCGACGGACTAGAAATTTTTTATTTTTATTTATTTTATTTTTTACATGTCGGACATTTTTTTTTTGAATATTAATGTTTAATTTTTTATATTTTTTGTTAAGTAAAAATCATTATTTTATTTGTTTTATTTTTTTCTAGAAATTTTTTATTTTATTTTCATTTTTTAAAATTTTTTACATGTCGGGCATTTTTTTTAAAACATTAATGTTTAAAGTTTAATGTTTTTGTATTTTTTAAATTTGTTTTATTATTTAATATTTAATTTATATAAAAATAATTTATCAATCCCTACACTAACAACTATCATCAAAACAAACACAATTTTACTTAATCCTCTCACTATCAATCCCCTTACTATCAATCCACTCAATTCTACCTTTGAAAACAAACGGGGCCTAAGAGAGTTCAATATGATATATCCTAACTTAAAAATACAGGTTTTCCTAACATAGATAAGGGGAGCTACCTGGAATACAGTTTCAAAAAGAGGCCTATTCCCAGCCTGCTGACGGCCAACTTCATTGTACCACCTAAATAACAATATTTTGGAGGAAATTACTTATATAAAGTATTATAGAGTATCCCAGAAAATCACTTTCAAAAAGCTATATGGAGTCCAAATGATACACCTTGCTTGAGTTACAGAAAACAAACTTACATATTTATTAGCACTACATCTGAAATAAGAAGGGCGAAAACCGCACTTTGCTTTTCAAATGTAATATTATCCTGGAAGGGCATTAAAAGAAATAAATAAATAAAACTGAATGGGGATTGACAATAAGCAAAAATATTAGTTTCTTCTCAATTTTTGACAATAAAAATATCTAATACTAACATTTATGCATAATATATATAAAAAATATATTTTTTTTAATTTAGTCTTCCAATCTAATTATGTTAATAGATGTAATTTAAGCATTGGGGGTCTAAATTAATAATAATTATTATTAATTTCTTTAAGTCTTGGGGACTAGATTGACACAATTTAAATACTGTAGAAGAAATTGAACCACTTCCTATGTTAATAATTTGAACTGTTCATTTTTCATGCATACAAAAAAAACTAGATCGATTAGATATAAGCAATCATATGATCAAAACACATATATATTATAATATTTTTAAAAACATATAAGCAATATAGATAAAATGGTCTAATATTATGACAACAAATATTGGATCAATTTGATTTTTTACATGGATAATTTTCTTAATTAGTTGTACAACATGAACAGTTTAAAGTATCGAAGTGAGTCCAAGTTAGTTCGATAATAGATCAACGTCACCATAAAGTTAAGATCTTTAACTTTGGTAAATCTGAACTCCTATACATTGGGGACCAAATTAACACAATTTAAACTTTGAATATTGGAGGACTAAATTGAAATACTTTTTATACATTGGGCATCAAATTGACACAATTTAAAAACTAAAATCCAAATTGAAACATTTTTAAGTACTGGGGACCAAATTAACACAATTTAAATATTGAGGACTAAAATGATATAAGGCTCATACTTTGAATACTTTAGAAATGCTAGAGATCAAGAACCACAAAACTACAATGAAAAAATATAGGCAAATTTTTAATGAAGTGTATATTTTAAAAAGTAATTATAAATTAGTAATAAATTTATAAATATTAATAATTAAATTCTTCAAAACTTTTTCATCAATTTGTCATAATTTTATAAAAATACCACTTAGTGGTAATTTCTCTAAAAATGTGTAGCCATATTCAACATTTGTATTGTTGGTCTCATATTTGAAATGAATTTAGACCATACATTTTTTTTTTGTTGTTGATATTTTTCTGAGATTAGTTTCTTGATCTCTAACATTGCTGTAAAAATTTATATACATATTGGCATGTGTTAGCAAGAAAGAGAAATATTATATGTTATGTGGTATATTACGCTTACCTCCCCTGAGGTTTCTAACAATTACAAGGACCTCTCGTGGTTTCAATAATTACAGAAACTTCTCTTACTTTTGAAACTATCATTAAGATTCTCCCACCGTTAATCATCTTTTAGTTCATTTGACATAATATGCTGATATCATGAACTATGAGTAAAAAATTGAGTAAAAAATTCCAAGATTGTCCATGCGTATCCAAATAGAAAATTTTACTCACCTCCCCTACGATTTTACAAAAAAATATAATAATAAAGACCCAAACATTATTTTAATAATATTGAAGAAAATTATTAAATTCTATACCACATTTTAAAAAAAAAAATCTAAATTGGTAAGACAAACATATATATAGTAGAATAACCAAACATTACATTATCTAAAAATAAAAATAAATAAATAAATAAAAGCCAACAAATTAATCACCATCAAACCTTATACTAAATTAAATACAATCCTTTATTTGAAATTTACAAAACAAAATACAAAAGATGTCAATTTTTATTTTTAAAAAGACCACCAATTTTATGAATACCTCTTTTGAGAAATTAGAGTTTGAATAAAAATTTAAAAATACATATAAGTATTAGATTTTTTTTTTCCGAATGAAAAATACCTATTTTCAGAAATTATCCCTCTTTCCATTTTCTTTATTTTATTTCTTTTATTCTTCTTTCCATTTATTCTCATTCATTTTTTCAGTGTTACTGCAGCCAATAACAACACCACATAATTTATTATTATTATTATTATTATTATTATTATTATTTGTTCTCTTCTCTTTCCTCCAATTTTTTCATCATTTTTTTCCCTTTCATCAATGTTAGCTAGCATCACCTAATACCATAGCAGCTTATGAAACATTAATTTTTCTTTTGTTTTGTAAAAATATTTGTGTATTAAATTTTTTTAAGAAAAATAAACATAATAACATTTCATATTTATAATAAAAAAATTGACTTATAAAAATTACCAAATGCTACCTCATAAATATATATATATATATATATATAAAATTATGGATATGAAAAAAAAAAGAGTCAATACTTCTCACCTTAATAATAAAATTTTTAAAAATAAATATAAAAGTGAAAATAATATCAAATCACATTACAATATATTAAAATTAGTTGATGGGGAATGGAATAATAAACTACTTAAATTTTAAAATAGAATTTTACTTGAAGAAATAAATAATTTGAAAATAATAAAACACTCAAATAATTTGTTATTTATTATATCTAAAATCTATGAGAGTGTTTGGTTTGTGTTTCGACATAAATTTTCAAAAAAAAAAATTGGGGAGAAAGTTTAAAAAATTTTTGGTTTGTTTAGTTGTATATTTTGAAAATAGTTTTGGAGTTTAGAAGTTTGGGATGATTTAATCTATTTTATTGTAGTTGAGTATGTGTGTGTGAGAGAAAAAGAGTGATTGATTGATGTGTAGAACAGAGAAAGTGATTTTGGAAATTTTTAACAAAATTTTAGAAATTTTTTTCAAAAATTATGTTGTGAGAGTTAAACCAAACAAGTCCTATATCTCCATCTTTGTTTCTTTCATTTAAATTATTTTTATTAAATTAAATCTCAAAATTAATTCAAACAAAAAATATGGATATTCTTTCTTAATTTCATTATTGGTTGATCTTTTTTTATAACTTATAAAAGTTCAAAAACTTATAGTGGAAAAAAATACAAAGTCCAGGAAAAAAAAAAAAAAAATTTTGTGAGAAATAAAATGATAATTTAATATAGGTAAATTCACTTAAAAGAGTATTATAGTCATTTGTACAAGCAAGTTAACATCGTTTGGGCTACATTAATGGGAGAAGAAAATCTTGACAATGTCAAAAAAACAGAAAATATTTATAATCATTGAAACTATAGGAGAGATCCCTGTAATTGTCAGAAAGCTTAAGAGAGGAAACTGTACATGTCATTTACCTTATGCCATTTATTATTTTGTTATTATGTGTACATAAATTAGTTTTTGTTTAGAAATAAGAGGGACTTACATGTAAGTCCTAATATATGGACTTATTGTCCAATAAGTCTTATAATAATTAATAGCGTTTTTCATCAAACGCTATTAAAAAACGTCACTAATTGTTAATTTTTAGAGACAATTTAAAAAATATCACAAAAAATGTCACTAACTATAAGTTTAGCGAAAGTTTAACAAATCGTCATAAAAAAAGTTATTAATTTTTAACTTTCAACAACATATTGGAAAATTGGTCTTGGAAAATTGGTCATAAAAAGTCACTAATTGTAAATTTTAACAACTTGTAAAAACTGTGACAAAAAAAGTTGCAAATTATCAATTTTTACTGACCTACAAAAAATCGTCACAAAAATTATCTTTAACAATAATTTTACTAGGACTTATTTTCAATACAACTTAATGAAAATTAAGTCCAATTATTAAGATTTATTGATAATTTACTTTAGAAATAATTTTAAAAAATAATAAAAACTGATGATATCTTTTCATGCATCGCAATAATAAACAATCATGAAAACGAACAGGTGACACAGCAGTTCTCTGCACAAAAATAATTTTAGTACTGATTTCATGTAATAGGAAACCAACAAGGGCAGTCAGAACCATCTATTCACATAATATATATTTTTATGTTTATAATTTCATTCAAATTTTACTTTGATTTGTATTATTTTAGTTTAAATAATTTAATATTTACATTTTAAGAACAGTTTTAAAATGGTTATGTCATCCATGTTTCGTTAATTTTTGTTGTGTATATCTTAAGAGACTAATTTGAACAAAATGATCAAATTAAATTTAAAGTGTAGCAACTAAATTATTTAATTTAACATATTAAAAAATAAATAATGACTTCGTTTGGCATTGGCTTTTTGAGCTAAATTAGTCTCAAAAAGGCAAAATAGTCTAAAAAGTCAATAAGACAAAATATCATATCCAAACCATAATCATTTCTTTTTCTCTCACAAAAGTCAAAAAAGTCCAAAAAGTCAACCCAAACAAACTTTTTAATCAGAGCTAAAATAGTCAAAAAGTCAGACAGCCAAATAAAAAAATCACATGCCAAATTGCAGCAAAATTTAAGTGAAACTATAAAGATTAAAAATGTATATTACCCAATCATAAACTAGGTTTTGCAAATGTACCTGTTTTTCTTTTCCATCAGTACCCTCCAAATCCATTACAAGAATGCAAGGTCCAGTGATGCCAGCTCTTTGCAACCAAATACCCTGAGTACATTTATTCCTGGGAAATTAAAAAATTTATTATTATGACACTTCAGAAACAAAGGGGATTGATCAAACATGCGAGCTTTACGAGTACATGCCTTCCACCCCCCTGTGCATTCATCTGTTTAAAGGTTGTCCCAAACACAGCATTTAATAGTGTGCTCTTTCCTGTTACAATTATGGTTAGTAATCATCAAAATTAGATAATGTTATTGCATGCATATATCTAAGGAGGAGGAATCCCTCCAATCCAAAATTTGAATTGGAAGGGTTATTTGGGCCCGTAGGGTCCACCACGGAAAATAACTGTAACTTATTCAATTTATTGTGTTTTTTACTAAAAAAATGGACAACAATTATATTTTTAAGAGATGAACACATTGTTTTGATGAAAAAAATAATAAATTAAACAGATTGCAGTTTTCAGATCAATCTAATTTTTTTTAATGGATGAAATACATGAAATGCTCGATAAAATGAATAATTCAAATCATAAAAAACGAGACCATGGTGAGTCTCACTGGACCAAACAGTATCCTTCACCATATCAAATGTGAATATATATAATAAATACAGCAGTGATACCGCATAATAATATCACCATCCAATAAATTATATCTGACAAGATAGTTTTAGAAAAATATAAACTAAGTGTTTGAGTGTGCAAGGTGCATATCATATGCATTTGTGTAAGTTCTTACAAATATACATAAATTACCTCACAAAATGGCGTAATTTCTCACAAATATACGTAGGTTGTGATTTCTTAAATTTTTATGGATTAACTTATATATATTTGTGAAAATTTAAGCGATTTTGTAAAATAACTTACATATATTTGTGAGAACTTACGCAAGTACATATAATATGTACTTGCATACTTAAGAATTGCCCCATACCACTAATAACGAGGATAAATTAAATTAAATCTCATTCAACTATGACCCGTATTGAAATTGCTCCATAATATTTAAAACTTAATACTCAACCATTTCCATTGATAAAAACAAAATATATATACTGTGTTCTCAATAAGGGACTGACTAGTATACACACATAACAAAATCCACAGATGATATGCAACACTATTCTAGGGAAAATTATTCAATACTTGTAGAGTATATCTAAGAGCATCTCCAACTTTGTATCTTTTTTTCACCAAATTTGAGTAAAAACTCCATCTAATATCAAGTGCTCCAACAGAAGATTTTTAACTTTCATCAAAATATCAATCGACCGAGAGGACGACTGGGCGGATGTTTCGCCGATCGGTTGGCCAATGTAATTTTTTCACAAATTTTGTAAGGAGGTGGTCATCCGGGGGGGACAACCGACCAAGCATCCGGCTAGTCGTCCGGTGGTGAAATTGACTTGTAATTTCTAACGACTATGAATAGTGATTTGATGAAAGACACATCCATCATCAATTTGATGAAAGATTTGAGAAATCCTAGATTTAATACTTGGTGATAGGGTTAGAGCAGCAAAAGGCGCCTGTTTTCATCAAATTTAAATTTGATAAAACAAAATGTGCTGAGTTGGAGATGCTCTAAGTGGTGTTTTAAATAATCAGTTATTAGTTTAAATCATGGGATCCAACACTTTTGTATTAAAACTTTAGAAAACAAATATTAAATATCAATCTGTTAATCCAATATGAGTACTGCTCCTGAGAATTGAATAATTACTCCTATTCTAGACCATTACATTACATTACCAGAATAAATCCTAGCTATTGAATAAAATATTGATGAAAAACCAGTTATCCAAACAACAGATTAGCATAAACACAGCAAACAAAAATATTGATTTACCATTTTAGCCTTCAATTATAAGGGTCTCATTATCTTCTTCAACTCTTTCTTAACAGACCCCACGACCACCAACCTCTTCCCTCCATTCCCCTCTCCCTCAACATCCACCATCTTTACCTGCCCTTTCCCCTGCCACTTATGGCCTCCCATCCTCCATAACCTGCTCTATTAGCATTGATTCCAAGCTTGATTGATTCCAAGACAAATCAAAAATAAATAAATAAATAACGACTATAGATGAAATATGATAAACTAGAAGTAGATTTCAGGGGATTTATTGATCATCTTGTGTTCAGTGGGCATGGAGAAACAGATAAAACGCCCGGCAAAATCTGCACAAACCCATGAGTTGATTTTGCAAAATCAACACACTAAGGCCTCTGTTGAGGAGGCAAAAAACACAGTAAACTTATTAATTTATTTGAGTCGCATCATCTTTTTATTTTATTTTTTTAATGTTTTTCAAAAAAAATAAAATAAAATAAAATAAAATTTTCAAAAATAGGCCTAAATCATCACTCTTTCTCCTTCTCCCCTCCTCCACCAGTCGGCTCCCCTTCCAACCCTCACCAGCCATGTATCAGTAAGAAAATACCATAAAACCCATCACCGACTGACACCATTGAATCTCAAATCATCACACCACCGTCGAGCCCAATCTACCTCCCTTCCCTCCACCCGAAAGCCTCTTCTCCTCATATATGAATTCCACCACTTAAAACCCCCACACCAGATCAATTCATCACCACTTGTCTTTTTGCTGTATGGTGGAACTCGAAGCTTTTGGAGAACCTTCCGGTTGGGATTCTATGACTAGGATATACAAATGGGTTATTCTAGAAGACCCTTTTGGGTGTGATTTATGATATTTATGTTGTTGATATCACAAATATCATAATTTTGGGGTGTGAGTTAAGATATCAAAAATGCTACAGATAATACATAAATTACGGAAATATTCTACGTAATATTTGACAATATAAGTTTGGTTTCTCTCAAGTTGTTATCTCCACTTGAGAGAGCGTTTGTGCTTACTAGGTCCATTTTGTAACCGATTTGGTGATCTGAACTGTTTAATTTTTAAAACTCATTAAAAAGAATATTTATGCAAAAAATCAAGGTGATTGGACATTGGTGGTTATATGTCTGAATCATATTTGTTCTAAACAAATGGACGACAAATATGATTTCAAGAATGACCATCTATTTTTTATAACACAAATTTGTTTCAAACGTATATTGATATCCGATCATCTTAATTTTTTAAATGAATATTTTATTCAACAAGTCTTAACAAATTAACGGTTCGGATCACCAAAATCTGTCCCAAATTGGACCTACCAAGCCCAAACGCTCTCTCAAGTTGAAATGGCCAATTTGAGAGAAGCTAAACCCTTTGATAATTTATTTAGGGTTCCTAGCATTCCTCAAGTCAAAAAACTATTACAAGTTGTCAAATTATTTTCTAAAAATTTTTGCACATTTTTTCTTAAAAAAAATACTCAAATAATCAATTCTCAAACTTACTATAATATCATTTTTATGTCATATTTTAAAAACAAATAAGTCATAAGCAAACAACACTTGAGGTATAACCAAAGATTGCTTCGGTCGAAACTAAAATAATAATTAAAATATGTCATAACTAATATTATAATGAGTCATAATCAAGTCATAACTAATGATTATTAGGATTGAACAAAAAAATAAAAAAAACCACAAAGTGGTCTCATTGCATGGTTCGGTCTTGGTCCTTCAAATAGGTAAACTGTACTTCACGGTTCAGTATGTGGTTTTATAGTTATGTTTCCTGTTTGAAATCGAACCAAGCTTTTAAATATATAAATATATTTTATTAGGGAAATTCTAAGGTACAGGGGGGGTGTACTATATGCAAATTTGGTTACGACCTTTGAGTTGATGGTTATGATTTATTGTGTTGTCAGTTATGACACATTGTAATGTTGGTTATGACAAAATTTTAGTTAAGATCAAAGAATTGTTTGATTATGCCCCATGTGATGTTTAGTTATAACTCAATTTTATTTTTATTTTTTTTATGTTATGACTGATGATAGTATTGAGTTATGTCATTTGTGATAATCAAGCTCGCAAATAGCACAACTTGCATATTATATCATAGTATTTCTCAATTTATTATTTATAGTAGACACTCAAATATCTTATTAGTATCGTATATATATAAGTTGTTAACCATTTTCTTACTAGTGTATTATTGTATAATAGTAGAATTAGTTCTAAATAATTATTTAAAGAATTTTGTTTGAAAAATGATAATATGTTTGTTTGATTTTTAGGCAAGTTGTGATTATATTGTGAATGATGACGAAATTTATTAAAACCTTGGTTCCCAACTAAACATCACAGCATTTTCATAGTTCGGTTTGATTTAGTTCCAAAACTTTTATAGTTCGGTTTGGTTCTAAATTTTATAGAACTATAGGTAATGGTTTAGTCTTGGTTTACTTCAAAACTGGACGAAACTGAATCATGCTATCTCTAAGGGTTATAATCACATACTACTTGAGTCATAATCAAAAATTGCTTTGATCGTAACCAAAATAAAACCATCACACTTAAATCATAACTAATACCACAATGAGTTATAACATAATCATAATTAATATCACAATAGATCATGACCAAATATCACAAAAGTCATAACTTTACATTATTACTTCCCACAACTACAACATATACACAATATATATATATATATGAATAATTAAACCATGTTTGGTTTCAAAACCAAAGTAAGGTATATCTTGGTCATGAAGTGCTAAGTCCAATCATGTTAATGTACCTTAAAATTTTAGTTGGACACACTAATTTAGTGTATTTTTTTAGGTAAATTGTATCAATAGTCCTTTTATTTTGGTCATTATGTTATTTTGGTCTATGCAATTTAATTAGCTTGATCTTGATCCTGAATTTGCAACTCTATTTCAATTTAGTCCAATTAATTACAATTGTTAGTATTTTTTTTATGAAAAATATATACACGAGCAGTATAGTTGATGTATATAATTCAATTAAAACAAAATGCTTGATTATAATTTTTTCAAAATATTTATTTTAAATATATTTAATTATAATGCTTACTTAATTCTTGAAAACTTAACTTTCTTAATTTTAGTATTCTATAATAAATTGAATCCTTTTACCAACATGTGAAACTTATTTCTCGTGTTTTTGTTTGGGGCTTCTCTCATTTAGAAGTTTCTATGTATTTACTTGTATGATATATTTGATTCAAAAAAACTCCAAAGGCTTCCAATTGTTATTTTTTATTTTTATTTTTTTGGCAAAATTGGTGAAAAGATCGATGCCTAGGGTGTTTTGTGGTGGAGGTCCAAAATTTTTATCTTTATTGATTGTAAGGACACACACGCAACACCTTCTAGTTGGTAAGTCAAAACATGTAGTGACAAGGACAATTTTTGACATGTTTACCTTTTTATGCGTATTTTCTGTTAAAAACCTTTAAAATGCTATAATTTAAACTACATAAATCCGTTTTTTATAAAATTTATATTTTTATATTACGAAAGGCAGGAAATAGGCAAACACATGCAGCAAACAAAAATCTCTTACAAAAGATACCTGAATTTGATGGTCTTCTAGATCTTGGACAACAAGGAAAATAATGACTTAAATTCTAGCCTCTTCACACAAACAGTAGCAACTGAGGGACTCGTAGGCGCCACAGGGTCAAATCCTCAAACCCTAGCATCCAAATCATTAAAACCCTAGCTGGTTTGAGAGTTCTTAGCTCATATCTATATTTTTTTCAGCAAAAAATCCATTTTCTGTGCATATCACTCTCCATGTATAGAAACTTACGAGGCTTCTTCAAGAACCCAACTCAAAACTTGCAAATAAACCTTCCAAAAAGACAAAATAAGACAAATATATATCTCTAACACTAACACCCTCAAAACATTACTTGTCTAACAAAAACACCCCAAAGTCCCAAAAAAAAATCTCACACAGCTTTAACTAAGCTACTCAAAGCTTAACACTTTAAAATGACAAAAACACCATTCGCCAAAGATGGCCATAATTATTATGCTATATAAATATTTACATTGTTTGCATCATCCTCCCCTAGTTAGAAAGAGCTGGCCTCCGTGTGAGTTGCCATTTTTTCTTCATGACATATTTCTGGATTGATACTTAAGAGCTCCACTTCACCTATCTATGAATTCTCAAAATCAAGTTTTCCAACCCATTTAACAAGGAATTGGAAGTAGTTGCCAACTCTAGCCTTGATTTCTCTAACCTGAATCACCCTTTCAACATGTTCATTCCCTCTAGGAGAGAGGTTTGATTTAATGTTCCACTCGCAATATTTTCCGTCTCAACCTTAAAATTACCATGAAAAGTAGATATCTGCTATGTTGAAGATGGGTGATATATCTAGGCCATGCGGGAGCTGAAATTTCATAGGCATTCTCACCAAATTTGTGCAAGATTTGACAGGGACCGATCTTCTTAATTTGTGATATGTACATGCTGGAACCTTTCTTTTCGAAGAAAAACCATCACCCAATTTCCCATTTGATATTCTTTGAACCTCCGCTTATGATCAACTACTTCCTTATAGTGTTGATTTATTTCCTCCAACTTCTTTTGAACCTCTTCTTGAACTTATTTCAGATTTTCTGCATATGCAATGGCATCATTGCTAGCTTGAGGTAGATTTGACACATCCATAAGATCAACAACTTAATTGGGGTTTCTATGATGATTTGGGTCTAAACCCGATAAATTTGGCTTTCCTATGCACTTGCATATGAACCATATCACCATAAGTTGATCTAATTATTGTTGTTATTGCTATTTTGCTTTCTACACTTGGTATTTTGAGTTTTTGGCATTTTGGGGAGTATATTGGAGTGTTTTGTGAGGAATTCCTAGGTTGGCGATCGATCGTACTCCAATGGTGATCATTCACTCTTTCTATTATTTTTACTTGTGCTTTTCTTTTCTTTCTCTTCACTTTCCCTTCTTCTCTCTCCCTCTTCTCTTCCGAAATTCCTTCCCTTTCTCTCTTTATATTTTACATTAATCACACAAAACACCAAATCTCATCCACCTAGAGTTTGACTTAATAGAAAACTCAAGTATTAAAGTTGTAGAGCGTGTTGAGAGTTTCGATCCTACCAAACCCAACTCTCATTTGGAGCACTTATTATGTTCAAGCTCTTCCCTTCTCTTCAAACGAGGTAGGGACTCTTTTACCTTTGTAAATGTAATTTGAGATGTATATGTGGTTCTTTGCTAGATATGAATTTTATGAAAATGTGTAGAGATTTTCTATATTATATAACTAAAAATTAGGGCTTAAGGTGTATACTTGCTTTTTCAAAGTTTCTTTCTCAAAAGACAAGGATTGTGTATAAACTCCTCAAATTTAATCCAAAATGATAAAAGCCCTAAAGTTTTTCGAACCACCCTAGGATTTGAATAATCAAGGAGAGTGTTGAAATGCAAGGCCGGCTTTGGGGGCAAGCCGGCAAAGCCGTCACTTTGAACCCCCAAATTTGAGCTAAAAATTAGGGCCCCGATTTAGGAAAAACCCTTGTAGTATTATTTTTTTTTATTTTTTATTTTTTGGTTAGACCTCCATTGAATGAAGGCCCCAATTATTTTAATTTTTAACATTAAAACTCACCTAACACCAGCCCTTAACACCAAACACAAAAACAATTAGGAGCTCTTGGTTCAATTTTGCAACTAAAAATGCAAGAACTGTAATGTTTAAGTGACATAGTGACAATATTTGTTCAATTTTTTATTGATGTTATTCTTCTAGATTTTTGTATAGTATTTTTTTCCTTGTGCAAATGGTTAGATATAAAACAATAATACTAGATTTTACCCTTTAAAATTTTTGAAATAGCTTTTTAAAGCTGATTTTATCTTTTTGAGTGATGTGGAAATGTAGGGCCCCATGTTCGGTATTTGCTTTAGGCCCCTAAATGTTTAGAGTCAGCCCTGAATGATTCTATCTCTTGCAAATTGGATGTATTTGCATGACTGTGATATGTGAATATAAGTGGAACTTTCTTCTAGGTGTCTAGAGCCTTAATTGATGTATTAACTTGATGGTTGGGCAAGATTGGATCAAAAAATCCAAATTTAGATATTTATTTTTGAGTAGTCTTCACTATTTTGCTCTTTTATCTATTCACATTTTGAATGTTAGCGTGAGGCTAGAACCATTGGAAAGATATTTATGGAGTTCCAATTTAGACACAAGAACCACTCAAAACAGTGTTTAAATGAGGGAGTGTAGGAAATTTATGTATTGATAATATTGATTGATATATTGTTGTATATTACAAATGGTGAGGGGCTCCTTATATAGGAGAAGTTTACAATAGTGGACAATTGATAATGGACAATTCATGATGGAAAGCCACCGAAAGCAAAGGCACTAATCTAAAGCCTAAAGCACTAACATATAATATTCTAACAGCCCCCCTCAAACTCAAGGGGGTAGGAACCAACCAACTTGAGTTTGGAGAGAGTAACAAAGCAGGAAAAAATAAAATAAAATAAAATAAAATAGGATAGGAGACACTGTATGGTCGTGTCAGACCGTTGGTGAAGACACTATATGGTTGTGTCGGACCGTTGTAGCAGCTAACCGGAATCAATGTCGGGACAGTTTACGGAGTCTTGCCGGACCCATGTAGAAGCTAACCGGAATCAATGTCGGGACAGTTTACAGAGTCTTGTCGGACCCATATAGGAGCTAACCGGAATCAATGTCGGAACAGTTTACAGAGTCTTGTCGGACCCATATAGAAGCTAACCGGAATCAATGTCGGGACAGTTTATAGAGTCTTGTCGGACCCATAAAAGGCGTGCCCAATCGTATCAAAAGGCGTGCCATCAAAAGGCGTGCCATCAAAAGGTGTGCCCGACAGCCATCAAAAGTCGAGCCATCAAAAGGCGTGCCATCAAAAAAAGTGTGCCCGACAGCCATCAAAAGTCGAGCCATCAAAACGCGCCAATTTGTCGTCTAGCGTTGAGAGGCGCGTAAGGCGCATGTCTGCCTTGCCTATTTAAACCAAGGCGAGGCTGCCGCTGATGCTGAGACAAAAAACCTGCTGAAAAACTCCGAAAAACTCTTCGTTTTCTGAGAGTTTTCTGAGAGTTGTATTGCTGAAACACTCTGCAACCAACCCTGAATATGGCCTCTTCTTCCCGTTCAGCTACCTAAAACATAGCCTCTTCGTCCCGTGGTCTTACTCTCTTTCCCGACCTCAACGAGGCCACAACCCAGAACATGGCCCTTGAACCTCAACCAAGCGCCCCTGGGTTTACGCCGTTGAACTTTCCAATGTTGTCAGTTGAGCAGATAATGGCTGCTCAATCTGATATTGAGGCCAATCATTATACTCTGAAGTCATGTGTTGAGACAATGACGGCGGTTAACAACCTGTCGCACCGGCTTCAGAGTAGAACAAATGAGGTGCAGCAGGTAAAAGCCCAACTGGCTCTGCTCCAGAGCATGTATACGGATGCCCGAGCAGAGATATGTGTGCTGAAGGCAGAAAACAGGGAACTGAAGCGTAAGGCCACCGTGATGCTCAGATTTGGAGGTCCGCCATTTGTCACAGTTGAGGAGCAACGGGAAGTGAACGTGCTCGGTGGCGTGGGAAACACGGAGGCAGCACCGGCAAGGGACGCCCAAGACAAAGGCAAAAAAAAGAGAACAGCTGAAGAGACGAAAAAATAAGGCCGATTTTGGTTGTGGGTTGTGATTGATTTGTTTTTGTGAGGTTTTTATTTTTATTTTTATTTTTTTTATTTTATTTTATTTTATTTTTTTTGTGGAGAACTGTGATCGGGGTTGATCCCGGATATGAATAAAACAAAGTGGTGGTGCAAATTTGTTTGGAATTTTGTGTTTTTTTTTTTTTTTTTTTTTTTTTTTTTTTTTTGGTTAAAAAAATATTGGGAATATGGGTTTTGATTGCTGTGGGTCGGTCACGGGAAGGGATGGAAAGGGAGTATTTTGGTTGGTGTAAAAGTTGACATAGTGGAGGTTATATGAGATGGTGGGTGTAAAGTGAGAGAGAGAACTGAAAAATAGGAGCCAAAGTTCCTGGTTTGCGGGGATCCCATATTCTTAGGATAGGATCAGAGCCACCAGCAGCAATAAGGGCAGAACTTTCACCTCCAACATCAAGGCAGTTGATGACCTTCCCACAGAACATGTTCAGCGAATCTTTGCCAGTTTCAACATCCCATCTTCTAATTGAGTGATCCCATGATGCAGAATAAATTGTTTCATGCTGCGGCCAAACCACAGAAGACACACATTGTGTATGACCCACAAGTGTAGAGACAGCCTCTCCCTCTGATTGAGATTCCTCATCTTCACTGTCCATTTTTCTCTTCTTAATTGACACACTGTCACCTCCTTTATCAAGTTCATTTGTCTGCCACAACTTGATTCTGCAGTCCCAAGAACCTGAACACACCATATCTCCTGCAGGCTGTGCTGCAACACACTGTACAGACGCATTATGCCCGCGCAAAATTTTATAAGCTCTAATCTTTGTAGGATGATCAAAGGATTTATCTACACCAAACTTCCACAGCCTTAATGTCCTATCTTTAGAAGCAGTGGCTACAGATACATCAGTACTGCTTTCCACGCCTTTTGGCTTAATGACACTAACGGAAGTTACAGCATCACTGTGTCCCTCTAATACATGTGAACACAACCCAGCAGCTTTCCATACCCTTCCTAGACCATCATAGCACCCAGTCAGAATGAACCCAGGATTTGAGCCATCAACAGCACTGACCCAATAAAGTTGAGTTGTGCAAAAGTTGACTGGGTATGTTGTTGTGCAAAAAGGATGGGTGATAGGGTGGAAAGAGAGAGATTGGTGGCAACAAAACAGAATCAGCTTCCACCCAAGCAACAGTGGTTGTCACAATATGCCCAACAGCTGGAACCAGTGCCATAAGCATTACAACGCTGGCACACATTCCAGATTTTGGTGATCACAGGCTGAAGAACTACTCTTCAATCATCACTGTCCATCCAGAGATGATTGATGGGAGACCAGGGACACTAGTGATTGAGTCATTTGTGGTGGATGTGCCTGAAGGGAACACTACAGACGAGACATGCAACTTTGTCAAGGCCTGCTCAACTGCAGCAGCAATAACAAGATCAAGATCAAGATCAAGATCAAGAAGAATAATTTGTGGCAGCAGAGTGAAGATATGTGTAGAAAATTCTAGCGGGCAGCGAAGGCAAAGTTACCGGCCGGCTGCCCGCCGATGAGAAAGAAATACAGGCCTAAATCTTATAGCTCTGATACCATGTAGGAAATTTATGTATTGATAATATTGATTGATATATTGTTGTATATTACAAATGGTGAGGGGCTCCTTATATAGGAGAAGTTTACAATAGTAGACAATTGATAATGGACAATTCATGATGGAAAGCCACCGAAAGCAAAGGCACTAATCTAAAGCCTAAAGCACTAACATATAATATTCTAACAGGGAATTATGCCTGTTCAAAATTCGAGCATGGTTCACTCAAGCACACTTTTGACCGCTCGGGCGGTCCGTAGATCTAAACCACTATATTTTTCAAAAATAGAGATCCTACAAGCACCCAATCACTGCTCAAGTGCAAAATTGACCACTCGAGCGGTCTATTTCATAAACAGAGATGTTGCAAGCATGAATTCACTGCTTGAGCACACTTTTGACTACTCGAGCGGTCTATTCGACTTTAGTGCGTGAAAATTTATGTTTTTTGTCAGATTTTACACCTACACTATATATAGGGACTCTAGATGATTTCACATTGCTTTTTCTCTCTATATTCTCAAGATCTCTCCTTCTCTCTACTCTCTCTAAAATACATGTCCCACCTTTAATTCCATCTACCCAAAAGAAGATTTTCATGCTAGTTCTTTGGGCAATATTGTTGAGCAAGTCAAGAGCTTCAAATCCATCCAAGAAAATCCAAGTTTGCGCAAACTTGATCACCTAGGGCTTGTTTTCCTTAAGTTTAGAGGTAGGAATTTCTTGCTTTCAGTAAATATCAGTTCTAATGTGAATGTGTGGTAATTTCTTGGTATAAAAATGCTAAAATTTTGTTCTTTGCATGAGGGTTGAGGTCATTGGGTTGAGATTTAGATTTCTCTTCATTATTCTCCTTCAAATTCATGCTTGGAGTTATGACCAGACCAGACCAAACCAAGCCTTAAGTCCCATCAAATGGGATCGGTTACATAAATCCTTCTTCTCCACGCGGCCTTATCAAAGGCCATTTCGCTAGTCAAATTAAGTAGATCATTTCTCTATTTACAACGCTAACCAAGGTTAATCTAGCCCTATCCCATCCCCTAACACTTCCATCTACCGTTACAGCGTCGCATCTCTTCACTACTGCCTCTGTTGATCTCCGTTGAATATGACCAAACCATCTTAATCGATTCTCTCTCAACTTATCTTCTATCGGTGCTATTCCTACCCATTCCCGAATACGCTTATTCCTAATTCTGTCTTGTCTAGTTTTGCCACACATCCACCTTAGCATTCTCATCTCAACCACACTCATCTTATCTACGTGTTGTTTCTTTGTTGCCCAACACTCCGTCCCATACAACATCGCTGGTCTAATGGCCGTTCTATAGAACTTACCTTTAAGTCTAGTAGGTATTCGTTTATCGCACAGTACCCCAGACGCACTTCTCCACTAACACCCTCCCGCCTTAATCCTATGGGTCACATCCGCATCAATCTCCCCCATTGTTGTGATAATAGACCCTAAATAACGAAAATGTTCACTCTTAGGCAGTTCTTGGTTCTCAATCTTCACTTCTCCTCTACTTCCATTGTTACAGTTACTAAATTTACACTCCATGTACTCTGTCTTAGTTCGGCTTATCCGGAATCCTTTAGATTCAAGAACTTTTCTCCAAATCTCCAACTTTGTATTAACTCATTCTCTAGTCTCATCCACTAACACTATATAATCTGCAAAAACCATACACCATGGCACATCATTCTGGATATTTTTCGTCAACTCATCTATAACTAAAGCAAAAAGATAAGAACTTATGGTAGATCCTTGGTGTAACCTTACAGTGATAAAAAATTCATTTATCTCTCCAGTAGGCGATCTAATAGTGGTCACCACCCCTTCATACATGTCCCTAATCACATCAATGTAACCTTTTGTCACCCCTTTCTTCGCTAACACCCACCATATTATATACCGGGACACTCTATCATATGCTTTCTCAAGGTCGATAAATACCATATGAATATCTCTTTTCTTTTCTCTATACTTTTCTATTACTCTCCTCAAAAGATAGATCGCTTCCATTGTTGACTTGCCAGGCACAAATCCAAATTGATTCTCTGACACCTCTGCTATATCTCGCAATCAGCGTTCTATCACCATCTCCCACACTTTCATTATATGACACATTAGCTTGATTCCTTTAAAGTTGTTGCAATTCTGAACATCTCCTTTATTCTTATAGATTGGTACTAAAATACTCTTCCTTCACTTATCTAGCATGTTCCTAGTCAACAAAATTTTGCTAAACAATCTAGTCAACCAAGCAACCCCTTTTTACCCAAACACTTCCAAGCTTCACTAGGGATATCATCTGGTCCTAAAGCCTTATTTGATTTCATCTTCTTAAGTGCAATCTCCACTTCAAAGTTTCTAATCCTGCGATAGAACCTATAATCTTGGTTTATCGCATTAGTGGCTATTTCTTCCCCTATTGTCGTACCTCCATGTTCCTCATTTAATAGTTTCTCAAAATAGTTCTTTCATCTTTGCTTAATCTTTTCATCCCTCACCAATACCTTATAATCCTCACTCTTGATGCACTTAACTTTATTAAAATCTCTTGTTTTCCTCTCCTGTATCTTAACAAGTTTGTATACCCTCTTCTCTCCCTCCTTACTATCTAGTCTAGTGTATAGGTCATCATATGCTTTCAACTTAGCCTCTCTCACTACTTTCTTGACCTCTTTATTAGCCAATCTATAGCTCTTAAAGTTTTCCTCAGTTCTATCATTTTGCCACTTTTTAAAACTCTTTTTTTGCCTTAACTACCGTTTGAACAGCTTTGCTCCACCACCAAGTTTTCCTAGAGCTGGGTCCCGTTCCTTTCGACTCTCCAAGCATTTCCCTTGAGATTCTCCTCATACAATTGGTCATCGAGTTCCATATAGTGTTAGTATCATCTTCCAAGTCCAAAGTACCTTCCTTATCCATTCTATTCTTAAATATTTCTAATTTATCTCCTTTTAGGTCCCACCATCTCGTCCTATGACACCCACCATCCTTCCTAACTTGGTATTGCCCTCTAAAATATAAATCTAGTACCAAAATCCTATGTTGAGAGATCAGGCTCTCTTCAGGAATCACCTTACAATCATTACATTTTAGGCAATCCATTTTTCTCACTAAGAAGTAATCTATTTGGCTCTTAACTGACCCACTCTTAAATATTATCAAATGCTTCTCCCTCTTCTTGGCCACTACCAGGTCAGAAGCCAATACAAAATCTAAGATATTCTCTCCAGCCTCATTTCTATCACCAAAACTATATCCACCATGCACCCTTTCATAGCCTAGTTTATCTATGCCTACATGGCCATTAAAATCGCCACCTATAACCAGGTTCTCTCCTACGGATATCTCTTGTAAGATCTCATCCATTTGCTCCTAAAAATCTCTCTTAGTCTAATCATCTAATCCTACTTGAGAAGCATATGCACTAATAACGTTCACTATATTCCCTCCAATAAGTTTAACAAACATAATCATATCCCCTTTCTTAATGACCGCCACAACATTCTCCACAAGACCCTTGGCAATTAAAATTCCTACCCCATTCCTGCGTCTATCCTTACCACTATAACACAATTTAAAACCAGTATCCTCAATTTCCTTAGTTTTCTCACCCGTCCACTTAGTTACCAGTATCCTCAAGTTATGAATATTTTGATATGTGTAATAAGTGAGAAAAACCTCAAATTTCTAGAGAAAACCCTAACTTTTTTGAAATTGTATAAATTCGAGAAATAGCAAATAAATTAACATTTTGATGGAATTGTATAGATAAATTAGATAAATTAAATTGTATAGTTATCTTGAAATTATGAAATCTCAAAGGAACTATATTATATATCACCTGCATCATGATTCTATTCTACTATTGCACATATTTCTCAAGTATAGAGATTATCTACTGAATTTCAATTTACCCGCCGTGGATAACAATTTTTCAAGTTTGGATGGTGCGCCGCCACCATGAGGTTGAAGTTATGGTTTGATGGACTTCCGTACCATTTTTGCTATTTTGTGTAAAGGCCAAGGCTTTGATGTATTTATTTTGTAATTAGTCGGGCACTTTATTTGGTAGAGGGGATGCCTTTAAGCCTAACAGAAAAATATTATTATTTTGTGGCTTGCTGAATTGTGCACGTCATATATGTTATGTTGAAGTATGAATATAAGTTGTATGTGTATATTTTGTAGAATCTTGCTTTGCGTAAAATTAATATACATGGAGAGCGGATTATTTATCTCATTGATCTTACAAGTGTCACACTTGATTCCGTTGTTCTCATTAATTCAATCTCATTGTTCTCTAGTTCATATGGATTTGAGTACCTATATTTTTGGGGATGTTACAACAACATTTCTTAATTGGTCAATGATAACTTAAAATGCACATGAACAACAAACACATAACTAGTGAAGCACAACAGTAGTAATTACCCTGTTTGGGTTTAATTTTCTAAATTTAATTTTTTGAAAATTGAGTTTTTTATTTTTTGTATTTTTTTTTTTTTTACTTTAGTGAAATTTTTTAAGATTTTAAGAAATTTATTTACTTTTTAGATGCACCTAATCTAAATGTAGTTAAAAAGTAAAATATTTATAAAAAAATATTTTAAAAAATTAATAAATATACAAAAATACGAAAATTTACTGAATTTTCGTATTGTTATATTTTTGGTATTTAGTGAATTTTTTAAATATTTTTTTATAAATATTTTACTTTTTAATTGTATTTATATTAAATGTATCTAAAAAATAAAAAAATTTACTAAAAATAAAAAAATATAAAAAATAAAAAACTTAATTATCAAAAAATTAAATTCATAAAATTGGAATAGCTTATGGAGAACATTTATTTCTTACCACTAGTCTGTGGCCCTATGATGGAGACTAAAGCATAGTAAAGCTTATTGTCAGCCAATTTGACATCCATCTGAAATTTCTGACTACTGTGATCAATGAATTCACCATGACAATCTATGATCTGACAGCAACCACAATTATTGCTTTCTCCTGAAAAGATAAACTAGTACTTTTGTAAGAAAATAAAAATAGTACTCCTGAAAATTCAAACTATTCGTGTTATAAGACATGGGTCAAATTCACCAAGTGCACCAAATTTGCAACACCACATGAATTATTCATTCTTCTTCTCAAAAGCACATTTGATGTATTTGAATGAGCAATCTTTGTGTCGATGCATAATTCAAATAATGTTTTTTCATTTTTCATTTTTTGTTTGTGTGATATTATTTGACCAACGAAATGGTCTTAGATAGAATTGAGTAGAGAAGAAATATTCATGCAGCCAATCCCATTTGATGATACTTCAGACTTGTTCTAGTTTGGTTTGATATTATTCCAAACTATAACAGTTATGGCGAGCAATAGAGTGATTCTATTGCTACCTTCATTTTGTTGTTGAAAAGCAAACCCAAGTGCTTGAAACATTGTACACTTTTTTGTTGTAGTTAATGTAAGTATAGACTGATAAAGGGCAAATTACACTCACCTTTCTTACAATTGTTCAAAGTACACTTAGCCACATTGGTTTGAAAAAATAAAACTGACTTTTTTTACTGGGTCTTAAAAGTTAACTCCGTTAATAAAGGACATGAAATGACAAAATAGTCCTAAATATTTTGTCAAATTTATACTATATATTATAACAAAGAGTGTTTTCAATGAAGAGAGCTATGAGAGCTCCAATACGTAATAATAAATTTCTTAATTTTCTTATTTTTAAACAATTTTAAAATCTCCAATTGATTAAATCTCATTCACATAGAATTTTTTTTTTTAATTATTCCATAATTTATGATCTTCAAAAGGAAAGTATATATATTATTTCATATGAAATATGGAAAGCATTCGCTCAAATAGAAAAAATGAAAATCAAGTCAAAGTTCTAATCAATGGTCATCTTTTTTATGTGCATATAGGAGTGTGGGCGGTGCGGTTTAAGAGAAAAATAAAAAAACGTATGGCAGGTGGCGGATAGATAAAAATGTCATTTGAAATTGTCATTTTTCTTATCAAAATCAACGATTCAGTTGGCAAATAATGGCAGTTTCGAATTGGCAAGTCGGGCGGATTGGCGGTTTATAAAAAACAAAATTCAAATTACAAAACTTGAATCAAAGAGTAAAAGGATCTAATTTATAAATTAACTAAAATAGTCAAAAGAAAAATAGATAGATGTTCATTGCAACTTTTAAGTTTAGTTTAGTGGCTTCAATTTGAACATTGAAACAGTGAAGAAAGCAAACTAATTCACATATTCTGATGTGGGGGGGGGCCTCGAAATTTGTACCTGCAGGAGACCCATTTGTAGGCTTCATTGGGGGAACCATGGCGGCTGATTTCACCTACACAAACAAAATCAACGATGGCAAAGTCGGGGCAGCGCTTCCACCAGCACACACACACACACACAGAGCAAAGAGAAAGAAAAAGAAACTTACCAAATCAGCGAATGGTGAGAATTCCAAGAGGAGACGATCGACGGTGACCGGTAGGGCTCGTGGTGGCTCCAACGATAGGCAACACTAGCTGCGACGGCAGCGATTGTCAGCACTAGTAGCATCAGACTCAAGGAGCAGCAAGAGAGAGACAGAGTTGAATGAGATGCTTGGGGGTTGTGAATTAGGTTTAGTTGCAAATTGATTGTGTATGCGTGTGTGTGTGTGTGTGTGTGTGTGTGTGTGTGTACAATTAGTTTGGTAGCTTGCTAAAGTTGCTGGATATCTATATATAATGGAGGGTCAGTTCGCTTAGCCTAGTGGGTTGGCTATTTGGAACCGTCAATCGCACCAACCTGCCACAATCAGAACAGAATTGGGATAAAACTAGGACCAATCCATTATATACTGTTTCTAAGAAATTAGAACCAATTCAATCCATTTAAATCGTAGAACCAATCCGGACCAGTCCGAACGAATCCGATCAAACACGTATTGGATCGGTATAGAACATTTAAAGCAAACAGCATCATGTGTGAACTGATCAACAAAAACAGCTACATATAAAATAACAAAAACCCATTAAAACAGTATCACCAATTCTCAAAAATGTCATCTTATGTAACAAAATTCCAAGCAAACAAACAACAGCAGTAGTAGACAGCAACAAACAAGAAATCATACCAGAAATCAAAGAAAATTCATATAATATATACACACCCATTTAAGATACACTGTTTCTCTCCTTATATACAGAAATCACTGTTTCAGAAAAAATAAAAACAGAAAAAATATACACACAGCCATTCAAGATAAAAACAGAAAAAAAAAATAAAAATAAAAACTCGTACTTACACACCCACACCCATTTCAGAAACAGAAAAATACACACCCATTTCAGAAAAAAAATATATATATACAAAGTGTAGAGTTCAGAGATGAAATATATACAGAAAAAATACACACCCATCTGAGATGAAATCACAAGAAAGATTTTTTACTTACATTTACCGAATCCACATTGTAGATGAGAAGAACAATCGAACTTACATTTACCGAATCCACATTGTAGATGAGAAGAACAATCGATTTCAGAGTGTAGAGTTCACTGAATATCTCCGATCTGAGATTAAATCCACCGATCTGGCATGAAATCCACAAAAAAATAACAGTGTCAGAGAGAGAGCTTACCGAGAGAGAGAGAGAGAGAAGCAGCTACAGCTACAGATCTGACCTGAGATGGATGATCTGAGCTGAGATGGATGATCTGAGCTGACTGCGTCTGAGAACAAAGAAACAAAAACAGTGTCACCGAGAGAGAGAGAGAGAAGCAGCGTACCGATCTGATCTGAGATGGATGAGAGTGTGAGAGACAGTACCGATAGAGAGAACTCAGTCAGATGAGAAAGATAAGAGAGTACCGAGAGAGAGTACCGAGATGGAGGGTGTTAGAGACGGAGAGTGGTGCGGCGGGAAAGAATGAGGATTTTTAGCTGGGTTTTATACGAAACAAAAAAAAAATGATATTACGTGGGAGGTATATGGTATGGTATAATGGATTATTTTTATATGATTTGGATCGATTTTAATTCAAAATTATAAAGTTTAATTCGGATTCAATATGTGACTTATAGATTTGTAAATTTTTAATTCAGAATTGAACTATGTATTTAAAAAATTAATCTAAACTTATCGGATTACATTGGACCAAATCGAATTACGAATTATACAGATTACTTGCTCAGCTCTAAAAAAAACACAGGTCAACTAGAGTCGGTGCGATTTTAACAATTTTGACGATTTTAACAATATTTTATACAACTTTATACGCATATATGTTCCTTTCTAAAGTAAATTGCAAGCATACTTCTCAAAATAAATAATAATTTACACAAATCCTCACTTAAAATTTAATGGGCCATACTCTCCCACTTTCGTGCTCTCTACCTTACTCATCCAAATATTGTGTTAGATTGATATTTTTGACTCTTCATTTAGAAGTGGGCTTGGAAAGCTGGATGTGGGGTCGAGCCGAACTTGGGCACCAGAGATTTTTATATTTCTTAACATAGGCACAACTTGAACCTGGCCCAATTTTATATCAAAAATTAATTAAAATTTTAATTATTTTAAAATTCAACAACTGTGATTTCATTTCACCTATATGGAATCTATACTACATATAATTGCAAAATATTATAAGGTGTTTGCCTTTGAAAGTTTTGATTCTTTTTTCTGAATTTTTTGAATTATTAAATATACAAGTTGCATAATGTTGTTTTTAACTACATTTAATTTGAAATTTTAAAAATCTTTATGTAATGGCTCAAATTTTTTTTCTTTTAAACTCATTACATAAATTAATTGAGTGATCGTTGGACCATGGAAGGTGATTGTTTTCATACTAAGAAATCATTTGTGAAATGGTTTATGTTAATTGAAACAAAGTTTTCATTGGTTATATTAATTTGGGTTGACATTTGTGCCTCTCCAGTTGAAGGCCTTACTTTTGTGAATTTTTAAAAATAGTCGTACAGCTCTGATGCTTATGAAATTTATATGAAGTGTTTATACACGAGTATAGTAATTGAGATAGAAATTTCAAATCAAAACTATTTCAAATGAAGTTTCTAAAATTCTTAGATTGAGTGTTACTCAGATTGGACTGCTGTGTAAATTATGTGCGAAAATGGTCCAATTTTGCATTTTTTTAAAAATAGTTTCATATATTAAAAAATTCCATATGAGTTTAGCATGTTGGATAAAAATTTCAGAATTAGAGGATGAGTATTTATTTTATGAAAATTTATAGACAGATTGGTGTCTTGCTAGTATTAAAGCAAAATTTTAGCATTGAATTTTGGTTGTTAAGACCATAACTTGAGATAAATTTTGGTGAGTCTATTTTGGGAGAGAGATTTGTATGCAAATAGTGTATATCTATGTGTTACCTTCTACTATTGTAATTGGTGGAAGGTAGTGGAATATGGGGCATATTGTTGGGTGTTTGGGAAATAATAGGGACATATAATTGGGTCATATTAAGCTTATGGGTGGAAATTTAATTCAAGACCTATGATTTAGATTCAATTTAATTTGAATTTATTTAACTCATGTTTACTTGTTTGATACTTTTTAATTATGTGAATGGTATTGATCACTTGGGAGCTGTTATTATTTATTATACCTTATTATAACAAATGTTTTAAAGGTAAATTTATGGAGTGCACTATAAGGTGAAAAATTACATATTTTTGTAATGAGCAAAAATGGTATATTTTGTAGAAAATAAAAGATTATTTTGTGGTGTACAAAAATATTATATTTTTGTAGTGAAAAAAATTATATCATTTTATAATTTATGTTTCAGAATTTTGAAATATTATTACAATATATTTTGTATTAATTTGTGGTTTTGAGGCGTGGGAATCCTTGGGAAAGCAAACCCACGTGGGATTGGCTCCCATATCCCTTTGCCTACTTTATCTTCTTTTCTTCTTCTACTTCATTTTTTTTTTTTTTTTTTTTTTTCCTTTTTTTGAGCAGAGAGTTGTCTCCCTCTTTCTTCTCTGTGTCTCTCTCACTTCCTCTTTGACCTCCATTATTGCTCAACATTTGAACTTCAAATGGGAGTCCCTAGAGTGAGATTTTGCAAAACTTTTGAAAGAGAAGTCAGAGAGCTCGTCGTACTCTTTACAATGGTAGTCTCAGATTACGAGATTTGCATTTTCGGATGTGCTCCTCTTCATCATTTGATGTAGAGACTTTCTTCATATTATAGTCTTAAAACCATGTTAGGGATATTTTGCGAAAAAATTCATGATAGGAGTTGTATGGTTTATATCTATATCATATTATGATTAGATAGTAAATTTGAAAAAAAATGATGTTGAAATATTATCTCCTCTTTGATTTTCTGAATTTATTTTTGAGAAAAATAAATCGATATTGATGAATGTTGTTTAAACTGGCAAGTTGGAATTATGGAATTGTTTTGGGAGTAAAAACTCAAAAAGTGTTATATTCATGTCATTCGATGAATATTGATTTACATATGTTACATTTCATTTTTTTTTTTTTTTTTTTTTGTGTGGCTAAAATGAAAAATATATGATTGGTGATTTCGAACTCCAAATCTTAAAAAGTGTATCAAAGTTCAGGTTTGATACTTTGGGCTCATGAGACGTGGTGTTTACCTCAATAGGTTTTACTTTGATAAGTGAGAAAACGATTGCATGTTGTATACTATATGTTAACATGATTATTTGGTTAATTGGGTATGCGATTAAGTTTGTAGGATGTTGTTTGAACCTAAGAAATTCCTAGAAGTCTTGTTGGAAGAAGCGCATGATCAACGCTAATTCTAATAGGAAATCTTAGAACATTCATAAGATGAATGATCATCTTTGAAAATTGATCCGTTACGTGTGATGTGGCTAAGTGCTTATATGGCGTGAAATTCTGTAGCACTTGTGCTTGTGCGCTAAATCTTTTGCCATTATTCTTCAATTAGGATATCTCGATGCGAAGGAAGAGGTCGTGGTAGACCTTAAAGGGGAGGCTAAGGAGTTCTGGCACAGGATGATATTTCTACACAGGCAAAAAGGGTTAGCTAGGCTAATATGGTAGAGCAAGCCAACCATGGCACGATGGATGAGTTAGCCCGAGAGATGGTGGGTGCCCTATGAGATAGTCATCTTGAGGGTCGAGAATTTAGCCCAAGCTAATGTAGGCGAGACGAGAGTAGCTTTGCTTACTTGGGAGTTCTTTTGATTAGACCCAACAATTTTCTATGGTGAGCTAGATCCAATTAAAGGGGATGATTAGCTCAAATAGATGTTAAAGACGTTTGAGATGCAACAGATTAACGAGGATGAACCCTGAGTAACCTTGGGGGCTTATCAGTTGAAAAGGGATGTGGGCCAATGGTGAAAGTATGCCAAGGCTCGAATTGAGACTACTTGGGAGGCTTTTACTCGTGCCTTCCAAGAGAAGTACATTCCTCCCACTACAAAGGAGAAACTGAGCAATCAATTTTCGGAGTTGAAATAGTTTAATACACCTTTGGCCAACTTTGAAATGGCCTTTAGTAGCTTGTCAAAGTTTGCGTCGGAGTTAGTAGCATCGGAAGAGCGCCTTTGCCTTAAGTTTGAGAAGAGATTGAGGACCAGGATCAAAATCAAGGTCGTCAGTTCTATGATTCGAGAGTACAACTGTCTAGTTGAAACGGTAGCTCATGTTGAGATTACCATCTAGGAAGAGAATGAGAGACTTTGGGGTTCTAGGCAAAGGGGAAAAGGAGTCACAGGGCAATTTCTAGAATAACAAGAGCAAAAAGGCTCTACTTCCTATCAATTCCAGCTATATTAGATTAGATTTAATTTACTAATGTCAAGCACGAGTTCAAGGAACACCGATTAGGGGGAATTGAACTATTTTAATTGTTACCAACTGAGCCACAAGTCTCCAGAGTGCCCACAGAAGGATGGACAGTAGCAGACTTATGCACTGAGTCAGTCTCATGACAAGGGAGCACCACCTACTTATTATCAGTGTGGCCAGTCTAGGCATGTTAGGCCATATTGCCCGTAGTTAAGAGGTGCATCTAGCGCATTGGGTTCTAGGTAGATTTAAAGCCTCCAATCAAGGTAAGGCTAGAGGTAGTATTATCAGCAAGCCTACTCAGGTTAGACTTTGAGAGCTATTGAGAGGGCCACATCTACTCAGTTAATACAGTATGCCTACCTAACGAGAGAGGACTAGGTGAATCAGAGGCCTCAAAGGTGTGTGTATGATGTTATCACACCTAACCAGTCTTCAAGGCCATCAGTTATGAGATATAACTTCGTTGTATTTAATTCTTGGGCGGGTGTTGGTTGATATTGAAGCATCTCATTCATTCATCTCAACAGAATTTGCATATACTTTAGGGTTAGAGATTGATCTTCTAGAATCTCCTTTGAGGGTTGAGTCACCAATTGGACATAAAGTTGTGTTGAGGCGAGTTTGTCACTCATGTGAGATAGAGGTTGCATACTATTGACTCTCGTTCAATTTCAATGTATTAGACATGACTGATTTCGATGTCATTTTGGGCATAGACTGGTTAACTTCTTATCGTGCAACGACTGATTGCCATCGCAAGAGAGTGTCAATATGCACTCCATAAAACGATCGTTTTTATTTCTTGGGTAACCGGAGTGATAGTTCTATTCCTCAATTGTATGACCTTAAGGGTCTAGGCGAACATAGCTTTCTTTTTGCGATCACCTATTAGCCAAGAAGGTAACAAGGTTTGTGGTGTTTTGCCGAAGGTAGTTTGCGAGTGTCTAGACGTCTTTCCGAAAGACTTTACAGAGTTGCCCTCACACCAAGAGATTGAGTTCTCCATTGACTTAGTACCAGGAATGACATTGATTTCCACGGCATCATATAAATTTGCATCTACCTAGTTGCATGAATTGATGGTGCAATTGCAAGAGTTATTAGATAAGAGTTTCATCAGCCTTAGCACATCTCCTTGGGGAGCGCTAACTCTCTTTGCTAAAAAGAAAGACGGTTTACTACGATTGTGCATTGACTATTGTAAGTTAAATCCGGTTACCATTAAGAACAAATACATATTGCCTTGAATAGGTGACTTGTTTGATCAACTTAATCCCGTTGCTTTTGAAAGATAGATTTGAGATCAAGTTATCACCAATTAAGGGTTAAGGAGGAATATATATTGAAAACGGCCTTTAGCACGCGTTATTAGTTATGCCCTTTGGGTTAACAAATGCCTTAACCTCATTCATAGACCTAATGAACTATATTTTCTATGAATACCTAGAACGATTTGCATTGGTGTTTGTTGATGACATCCTAATTTACTCACTTTTCAAGGAGGAGCAGGAAAAGCATTTAAGGATAATGTTGCAATTTCTTAGAGAGTGTTATTTTTATGCTAGTATGAAAAATGCGAGTTTTGGCTAGCAAAAGTGACGTTTCTGAACATGTTATGTCAGAGGAGGGGACCACCGTTGATTCTTCTAAGATAGATGTAGTACAAAATTAGAACCAACCGAAGAATGTGTTTGAGATCTAAAGCTTATTGGGTCTTGCCGGTTATTATAGGTGTTTTGTTAAAGATTTTTCGAGGTTGGCTTCACTTTTGACTAGATTGACAATGAAGGAGATAAAATTTGTGTGGAGTGAGGCTTGTGAGAGGTCTTTCTAAGAGTTTAAGAAGAGCTTAACCACTACACCTATTTGGATTATTTCGAGGAGGGTCTTGGGGTACACAATTTATTATGATGCTTCATAGGGTGGGTTAGGTGTTAGAATTAATCCACCAATGTGATAAAGGTGGATCCCATTAATTATTAGGTTGGTTTATACATGTATTTTGGGTTAGAATAGTATAATCTAGAATCTATTGGGAAACCTAATATGCATAGGATTTGGTTATCTAATTGTATAGAACTACAATTTTTATGGGTAGACTATTATAAATAGTCATATGGTCTATAGAGTTTTTATGAGAAAGATTGAGTGAGAGATTATGGGGGATAAAAATAGAGATGTAAAGGGTGAGAGAAAAAATACTGTGGGCACGGTGCCCAAGGGCTCGACTATCCTTGAGCATGGGTTCGAGTAGTGGTGTAGGTTTTGAGTGTTTTGGCCATCTTATATGTATTCTCTATCTTATTCATAGTGGAAGCTCTCTCTTCTGTAAATGTAGGCAATTTGGGTCGAACCATGTAAATCTATATGTGATTATTTTGCTTTTTGGTGTATGTGTGGTTATGCTTCTGTTTGCGTTGGTGGGATATGATATAAATCCTAATATTAGGCTATGTTAATGCAAGAATAGAAGGTTGTAGCTTGTGGCTCACACCAATTGAAAACCCACTAGAATAACTACCCAACTCATGATTTAGAACTTGCGGCAGTGATCTTTTACCTTAAAATTTTGGAGGCATTACTTGTATGGTGAGAGATTTGAGATGTTTTTTGACCATAAAAGTTTGAAGTACTTGTTCTCACAAAAAGATTTAAATTTACATCAGATGAGGTAGATGGAGTTTGTGGAGGATTATGATTTTGAGTGGCATTACTATCCGGGGAAGGCAAATATCGTAGTCGATGCTTTGAGCAGAAAACATGTTAGTAGTGTTGCAAGTATTGCCATCTGGGAATATAAGATCCTTGGGGAGGCAAACGAGTTTGACTTATATCTTGGTGAGTCTAGTGAGGGTGTCACATTGTACACCATGATTGCACAACCCACACTTATTAGCAAAGTCTTAGAGGCACAACAACAAGATGAGAAAGTTGAAACTATTTGAGAGATGATTGCAATAAGAAGGAAAAATGGGGATTAACCATTCATCCTAATCATACTGTGAGGTATTTGGACCATTTGTTTATATCTAAATCTTGTACAGAATAGATACTCCTAGAGTTTTATCATTCTCGCATTGCAGTGCATCTAGGAGGCACAAAAGTGTACCATAATCTTATTCATCCATTTGGTGGAGAGGTATTGAAGAAAGATGTAGCGTTGTTTGTCTCAAGATGCCTAACTTGTCAACCAATGAAGGTTGAACGCTAAAAACCCACAGGATTATTATAATCCTTACCTATAATCGAGTAGAAATGGGAATACCTTACGATGAATTTTGTTGTGAGACTTCCTAGAACTCAACAGGGTAATGATGGAATTTGAGCAGTTGTTGATCATTTGACCAAATCCATATATTTCATTCTTCTGTGTATGAGTGACTCGGTAGATGATCTCGCCGAGTTGTACGTTAGAGACATTGTTTGACTCTACGAAGTCTTGGTGACTATTGTTTCGAATAGGGTTCATCACTTCACAGCTCGGTTGTAGCAAAGCCTTCAAAATACTTTAGGGACGTAGTTGACATTTGACATAGTTTATCACTCTTAGATCGACGGGTAATCTGAGCGCACTATTTAAATCCTAGGGAACATGTTGCTAGCATGTGTTCTTGACTTCAAGCGGTTGTGGAAGAGACATTTATCTCTAGTCGAATTCGTCTACTATAATAACTTTCAAGCTAGCATATTAGGATAACACCTTTCGAGGTGTTGTATGGAAGACCTTGTAGATTGTTGGTGTGTTGGGCATGTATGTTGGGGTCGGAGTTAGTACATGAGATGATTTAAAAGGTTGCACTTATTCGATAAAGGTTGGCTACCGCTTAGATTCATCAGAAGAGCTATGCCAATCAAAGAATGAGGCCTCTATCATTTGAGACTGGGGACCATGTGTTCTTAAAGGTCTCACCGAGGCTGGGTTTGATTATCGATTCTTTTGATATTATAGATGGATTCGGGAAGCATCTTTCTGTTTGACCTTATTGCCCCAACTTTTCAGGGTTCATAATGTGTTTCACATCTCTATGATTCGCAAATATGAACCTGATCCTTCGTACGTGCTTGATTGGGTAGATTTAAAGGTAGATAAGGATGCCTTATACGAAGAGCAACCCTAGAAAATTTTAGACAATCGAGAATAAGTTTTGAAAGGAAAAACCATTCCACTAGTTAAAGTGCTGTGGAGGCATCACGGCATTGAGATGCAACTTAGGAAGGTGAAGCGGAAATCTACTCGAAGTATCCAGATTTGCACAAAGGCACCTAATCATTCATTTTTTTTATTCAATTCTTTTGGTCATTGTCGCTTTTGCTTCTTTTTGTTTGTCAAATTTCGGGGACGATTTCGGGAACGAAATTTCTTATGTGTTAATTAGTACCCATTACTTTGTACTTATATTAATTTCAGACTCTTGGATATAATAGGTTTTCATTTGACCATATTATTATTATTTTTGGAACCTCCTTCTAGATGTTTAGAGTCTTGATTGATGTGTTATCTTGATGGTTAGGCAAGATTGGACTAAAAAAACCCAACTCAAATAATTATTTTTTAATATTCTTCACTATTTTCCCTTTTTATCTCTTCATACTTTGAATCTTGATGTAAGGTTAGAACCATTGGAAAACTTACTTTCAGACCTTTAATTTAGACACAAGAACTGCCCAAACCGGAGTTTGAACGAGAGAGTTATATCTGTTTGAAGTTCAGGCACCAAAGTTGTCAACATAGCTAACTTGAGCGAAGCTTTCGTTGCTCGAGTGACCCAAAGACTTGAACAAATCTGTTTTTGAAAAACTTAAATCCTACTAGCATTTATTCTTCGCTCAAGTAAAGATTTCGTTGCTCGAGCGACCTGTTCTTCAAAAACTTAGATCCTACAAGCATTCATTTTTTGCTTGAGTGAAAGTTTCGTTGCCCAAGCAACCAAATCGACTTCAATGCATAAAAAAGTTGTACTCGTAGTCAAATTTATGGGACCAAAGCCTTTTTTATGCTAGTACTATATATAGGCTTTAGATATTTTCTCTTACCAAACTTCATCTCTATTCTCTCTTCTCTTTATATTTCTCTCTCTCTCTCTCTCTCTCTCTTACCAAACGTTACATTCAAACCTTGATATCATCTATATAGAGGTAGATTTTCACAAAAAACTCGTTTATTAAAGTTGTAGAGCACATTGAGGGCTTCGACTTTACCAAGCCAATTTTCGTTTGAATTACCTTAGGATTTTGAGCTTCTTCCTTATTCTCTTCCTCTTTGAGGTAGGGATTACCTATATAAATTTGATTTGAATAGTATATGTGGTTTTTTGGTTAATTACGAACTTGTGGAAAGTGTTGAGATTTTTATATAATTATTGTATCAAAAAAATTAGGGCTTTAATGTATAATCCTATTCTTTCAATGAACAAGAGTTGTGTATGAATTTGTCAAATCTATTTCAAAAAGGCAAAAGCCCTAAATTTTTTCAAAACCCTAGAAATTTAGAAATTGATGAAATGTTGAATTGGTACTACCTTTGGTGAATTGAAAGTCTTCATGAGATTATGCTGTATTGAGATACAATTAGAGATAATTGTTTGTGGCAATCGACGGAAGATTGCATTGTGGTTGTTGTTGTAGAAATTGGTTGATGACTTAGGAGAATTGAAATCATTTGAAAAATCATGCATTGAGTATCTTATTTTATCATCAGGTATTGTGCATTGGATAAATTATGATTTTTATTATGTTTATGAAATGATTGGAGATTATTGGAATTTATTAAATAACGGTTGGTGAATCCGAGTAGTGTATAAAATGATTTGAAATGTTGAATTAAGTTGGTTTGAGATTCTCAGTGAAACACCGGAATCGCACGAAGTAGGTGCCAATTTTCTTTCATTTAGCAACCGGTAAATTCGGGGTGGTTTTGGTGGTTCTTTGATAGACTACTAGTAGATACTTACCTAGGGCTTCATCGTGTTTACAAATTGAATAAATGTTCTTATATATTATGTAAGTTGAGAAATTGGAAAGTTGTTTACAAAATCTCATATTTTAAGAAATGTTTTATCATGAAATGGCATGTGCATTGCATTCATGATCATATGCATTTTCAAATGTTTATTTATTAAGTTAATATTATCTCTACTAGGTCTAGTGCTCATCTCTTCGTGAAAAATTATTTTCAAGTATTGATGAATTACCTCCACCAAGATGATGGCTTGAGAATCTTGGGGGCGAGAAACTCATTTATTTTGTTTATTTCATAAAGCCAATGATTTGTTATGTACAGGGATCAATCCCTTTCATTGTTGTAAGCCCTTAGGGCATTCTCCTTTTCGAACTTACATAATTTATATTGGATATAATGTTTCACTTGTTCAATATTCATATCATGTAGTAATTTGAATATAGGATGCATGTGGCACTTGTAACCCATGGTATTGAATGAATTATTAACAGAGGGTTTCTATTGTTAATCTCATTCTTTATTTTCTTCATCTCAATTATATATCTGTTGGATTTTTTGGCTTTCGAAGGTTAATATTGTAAATTTAAGCATGCCAGCAAGGATCAATCAGTCCTTACAAAATTTAAATTGCCAACCAATTATTAGACGATTGTGTTGAAGTTCTTTCAGCCTCAATGAAGAAAACTTTTACTAGGGGCTTGTTTTAGGAGAAATTTAAAATAACAAGTACAGAACAATTCAGAAACTGAATTTCATTGAGTAAATAGGAACTTACAATGAAATGACCCAGCCTTGAAAAGGTTTACAGCGATGATTACTTGAAACTACTCCTAGGAAATGAAGTGCAGTATATGAATTAAAGTGTTAAAAATTTAAAGAACTGGAAATGTAAAAATTGGAAGGAAATAAGAAGTAAATAAACTGGTTTTTGGATCTGAGTCTAGGATCTCTCACTCTGGGGCCTTCTCTTCTATTTATACTCTTTAATGGTAACTGTCGAAGTGGGTTTCCAATCGTCGAAATGTCCTCCCACGATTGCTGATCATGCTTTTTTACAGTTAATCCCACTACGTCATTCTTGCAGTTAGGTTTCCTTCCCGAATTTGAACTTGAATTCGTAAATAACCGTTGGGCTACGTCATCTTGCACCTTCTAGCTATTCCAGTACTTTGCAGATCCATTGTTACCAATATGAACTGCCACTTGTCTGTTGCTGATTAGAGACTTGCATTAACCCCCCAAATTACCCTTCATGTGCCACGTGTTAAGCTGTGATTGGCCTGTGCAAAATATATAGCCAACATTACCCCCCGTACTAATATACCCAATACCTGGTGATATTAGTAGACCAGTGCACTTTGTCCACGTCTTAGGACGTGCATGGACTTGGCTGAAGTATAACCGTCTTCTTAGAAATGAAGCAGTGAATGTCATTAAGTCCTTCCCCACGCCTTGAACATTCTCTCCATATTCTGCGAATACGAAGAGACTGATACATCTCTAATGGCCAATCCAACCTTCTCTTACATTGATCGAGCATACGATGAGGCATTTGACAATGATGACCGACCTCGAAAGAATCTTCATGCATTTATTGGCCACATTTATCCGTTCCCATTTATATAGGTTATGGAAGCTTTTGTACCATACGAACCTCTGGACCAAACATTTGCACAAATGGACCTTGGAAGCTTTTCGTCTACTCCAAAACTCTCTACATGGGATGAGGTTGTTTCATCGTCTTCTAAAAATACTAGCTGGGATGCTTGGCGTATACCCACTCAACCTCAAACAAGGGAACGAATACACCATCGATTTTCTGAATTTGATGATCCCACTACAATTCACCCCTCCATGCGTAGTTCTATAGTATATTCGTTTGTTCCCTTCGACCGTCTTCACAGCCTTGAAGACAACTTGCTTTTGGCATGGTATACTTCCACTTTGCCGTTCAAAATAGTGTGAAGGACTGCACACCCTATTGAAGCCTTGGGAATCAGTCCTACACTCTTAGCCAAAAAAGCAAAACTTTGCTCTTCTGATTTGCTAGAATGTGTGAACAGGCCTAAATTCCCACCTTCATTTAGAGGGGACCCAACTGCTCCTGCCCTCAAATCCTAACTGGATTAAAGAACTGAAACTCACACTTTTTGAGAGCCAGCATTTTGCTCCTTACCAGGCTCCGGTTCCTCCTACTCCTTACCAACAGTACAGAGCTTAGACTCTGCTTGCCGCTTTCTCCCATTTATCCTTCGAGGTCCTTTAAGACGACATCCCTCGTGAGAACTTATTATGGTCTTGTGATATTGTTTCTCGAAGCCACATCCTCAATCCTGTGGCCCAAGCAGAGCATCATACTTTCTTGGATCAATTTCCTCTTCTACTCAGCTGGCACACAAATGCTTCTATTACCAGTGAGTTGTTGGAGAATACCTCTGCTGCTCGCATTCAAATTCAGTATGAAGCAGAGAATCTTCTTGAAGAATATGAAGGCTTTAAGAACTAAGATCCAGAGTATGAAGAAGATGCCACTATGGGTGATGCACTTGAGGAAGGAGAAATAGACAAAATGGAGAAGGCACTTATACAAACTGGATTTGAAATGAAGGCCCAGCAACTCTTCTTCCAACTAAGGGCTCATCAGTTAGATAAACCAAATTTAGATAGGATAGAAGATAGGTTAGAAAAAGAATATGTATTTATTGAATTTTGCTGGACAAAGTTCCATGATCTTGTGACTTTGTCCATTCCTTACTTTTATGAAATTGAGAATGTAACCAAGTAGGTGTTCCTAATGCAAATGTTACATATCAATAAAACCGATTTCTTTAAATCTCATCTACCGTGATCTGGTTTTATATTCCAATTGTATGATCAAGTGTACGGCGAATATGGTTGTATTCCTCACTTTATCTATGCAATTTGTGCTTTGAAGAAACCAACTTGTTTTGATGCCTGGTTTTGAGTGCTTCGAAGCATGGAATTTCTTCTAAGAGTGTCTACATTTGTCTTGAGTTTTTATACTCCAATCATATGGTTAATCTAACCTGTAAAAATAATAGCTTTAAATTGACCAATCTTGCCTCGAAGTTAGGTTTAAGTACTTCAAAGGGTTCCTTAGGAATAACAATGCGCACTCTTAAAGAGTCCTTTTAAAACAGAAAATCCAAGAATGCCTTTTCATGTATGGATGAGTCATCTAGTCTTTGACATTTTCACTTTGCTTCACCAAGAACTGGCTTCAAAGTACTTATTTATGCTGAAAAAACCAGGCAAGAACCATATCCTGATCTCAGACCATTACAAAGACTCCTTCAAAGGGAATTTCCTCTTATAAAGTCTAAAAGCATGTCTTCAAGATTTTTCGAAGTAAATAAATCCCAACTATACTTGACTCTAAGGTATGAAACTGGCTTCAAAGTCAACTACCTGTTTCGAATCCCAGCTAAATACCTGAAAACTAGGTTTGAAGCTAACTAAACATTTTTGAAGCCAAGCTAAGTATTTGAAATATGTATCCCTCCAAAATTTATCATTGAAAGAGACTCTACATGTTGTGTTTCTAGGACCCTTTTGCGTTTTAAAACAAATGTTTTAATTTCATATGGGCCCAAATTTGGAGCTATTTGTCTCATCTAAGCTGACTGGGTAACTTTTGGATAGGAAGGTTTAAAACCCCTTCTCATGTTTTTACCCTACTTACTTGTCCAATATTTCTCACCCCCTCTCACCCTTATTTTCCTTGCCTCTCCTTCAACCCTTCACTAATGGCCTTTTCCTTTTCGAAAGTACCAGTTGTCGAGCATGTGAGCCCGTCTGTAGCTTTAAGGAGAATTATTAATGAAGAATGTGAGAAGTACAAAGTTGGTGAACGGAGTGCTATCGATGGGCACATCTTCATTTCCCTTCACCAGGCTTAAGAGGAGTTTGTGCTTAGGCCCATTTTCAAAGAAGCCCCAACTCAGCTTCCTACTTTATACCCGCGTCTAGAAAATCACTGTCTTCTTTACGAGGGTGGCTTTGATTGGGAAAGTTGGAGGATGAACCGGTCCCATCGTTGCTGGCCCACATTGAGGCCGAAATGAGAGGAATTGTATGATCGCGTTGTTTCTGCTAGGACATTGGATCTCCAGGAACTTCGTTTCCTAAATGCCCTTCAACTGTCCAAGTTCACTATTCCTGAAGATCCTTTTTTAATACCTGCTGCTCATTGTTTCTGGAATCCTGCTTTTAATTTCTTCCAATTTCGGTGTGGCATGATGGCTTCTACCGTCCTTGACATCTATCATCTTCTAGGGCTATTACCTACTGACACCTATTTTGGTCCGGATTACCCTGACCTTGAGGTTTCCTTTTCTATTCCTCCTTTGAATTCTTCTTTTAGTGATTTTGTTAAATCTGAGAGTAAGAGGGAAGGTCCTGTGACTGATGAAGAATTCTTTTCTTTTCTTTTATATTGGCTTTGCAAATTCATTTTCTGCACTTCTTCCCAGAGGATCATGCCCGAATTTGCCCTTCTTGCCAAGGCCTTTGCTTCAAATAAAAAGGTAGCCTTGGCTCCATATGTGTTAGGTCATGTATATAAAGCCTGCTCTCAGTTTTGTGAAAAACCTTTGGATGCTAACCAAAGAGGGTCACTCTGGATATTGCAACTCTGGCTTTTTGCCTACTTCACTGCCTTACACTCCAGGTGTCTGAAATTCTTGATACCAGACCCTACCACTTATGGAGTGAAATATGCCAGAGTTTCACTTTACCTTTCTGCAGCTCAGCTTTTTCGCACCCCCTTTTTGGAATGTTTGAAAGAAGCCCTACAGTTTGGACTCCCACGATTCTGAATCTAATTTTACAAGTGCAATGTGAAATCGATAATCACCAAAGAATCTAAATCCAGAAAATCGTTTTTGGAAAATTGATTTTGAATAAAAAAGTGCCATAATTGGACTGCTTTGCCAGATACAGAGTCGCCGCATAAATATTTTATTTTTGGGGAAATTTAGGGAACCTTGACTCGTGCCGAAGGCCACGTGGCTGTCATCACCAAAGTTGCCTCGGTGCAGGAACTTAGGTACGAGAGGGGAAAGTCATGAATTGAGCACCTCCACTCACCCGATCAAAGATCGGCCTCTACTAATCATGATATGATTTTTTTATAAACATTATGTGATCTTATTCCAGTTATTAGACTAGCTTTACTATATGACGCGTACAAGCAAGTATAGATTAGTTTGCTCAACTTGGAACAATTCAACTCATGTTTGTTTGAGAAAATGGTTTGAATTTGCCACCTCAAGTGGGCTTAAAGTTTGCGGATTGGCCACCAAACATAGTGGACTTAAAACATGATTTGCCACTCAACAAAGTGGGCTTAAACCGCACATTCGTTGAATCGTTCCAATTCTAACAACAAGCCTTCATCCATAGTCATTCAAGTGGTTTAGCATTTAAGCACATAGCCTCATGGCAAGCATGCTAATCATGGCAATATTCACACTTATGCAAGTATGCTAAAGCGTAAAAACTCACCTAGTACTTCAAGTCAAAATAGAAACTAGTTTGAAAGATGCATGATTCTACCTATACAAGATGCCTAATGCAACACATGTAATATGCAATTAATAGGCTCGGCTACTAATGTGACATATGGATTGATTAAATAACATGCGGTTAAACACGTATTCAAATAAGGTATTGAAACAATAATGCAGTTTGAATGATGCGTCGAGCCTCGGTGTATGCAATACAAATGAATGGATGTAAGCATAAGGTATGCTAATTGAAACATAACCCTAATCTAACCATCAAAAGCGATTAAGTAAAAGGGAGAAAGACATGGGGTTGGAAAACATACACACACACACGCACGCACACTTATTACAACATTACGCCCTTGCGAAGGAGGGTCTAAATGAATAAGCTAACAACCTAGCTACGCTAATTAAGCTAACTAATTATTACAAACCGAAATCAAATAACTAGTTAAACTAACTAATTATTTACAACTCTTAATTAGCTACAACTAATTAATTACAACACGTATTTAAGCTAGATATTTAAACGTTAAATAAGCTTGAAAATGCAAGGGAGGCTCATGCACGTGCTCAGTTTCCTCCCAAAAAGCTGTTGTTTTGTTACTGTAAGCCTCTATTTGCACATTTGATCACTGAAAATTGTGCACATCTCCAAAACACCTCTGTTCTACTTACCAACACACTGTACAAAATTCACTGATGGCCGACAATAGGGACAAAGGGCCGGTCGGCTACCAATGGTGGTTGGTCGGCCACTGGTGGTGGCTGTTGGCCATTGCTGGTTTGAAATTCCTTCCTTTAATAGAGAGCAAACAGTGTATTTCTCAAGGATTGTTTGTACTGTTACCATCCTTATCATCAAACAAACTCAAAGGAGTGAAACTCTTGGCTCCCAAACCATCAACCAAGCAATTTCATTGCATGATGGCCAAAGAACCAAGTTTGTACAAGTTTAATAAATGCAAAACAAGACTCAAACAGTCCATCACCCTATCATGCATAATCAAGGGCAATAGAGACCAAGGAAAGTGGCACATTTCATCACTTTTGATTATGAAATGTCCCATTTTCCTTGTGTTCAAATTAACGTCCGATTTGAACACATGCAATGCAACACAAAGAATGATTATCTTGCCTCTTTTACTTGCTAATTTTGTTTACTCATTTTAATCACCAAATCATTCCTTAATCTATAAGTCCATTGGTTAGTGTCCTCTAATGGAAAGAGGGCTCAAACCACAAGTTGTTTTGGGTATAAAAGAGGCATTACACTGTTGGTAATGGACCCCTTAAGGGATTAAACCATTAGATGTAGCACTTCCATTTCACACTTAGGCAAACAAGTGGTTTGAAACCACTTTCAAAGCAAAAATAAAACCAAGAAAGGAGGGAGGTTGCAGAGATGATTAAGTGCTGAAATGAAGTAGAAAAAGCACTAAAACATGCAATCAACTCACACCAATGATGATTTAAGCATTAAAACATTAAGCTAGTAAAAGAAGTTACACTACAACTATGCAAAATAAGACTCAAATGAACTAATCGGCCCAAAACAGAGCTAAAACAGGTTATTTCAAAGGCTAAAACATGCTGGACTTGAGCTAAGTTAAGCTAGAAAAGCATGCTAACATGTGAAGCTAACTAGGCATGCAAACAAGACACAAGGAAGGGAGGCTAATCCCTCTAAATTTGGACAACAAAATAATTTTTTTGCCACTGAAAAACCTCTAAAATTCAGTGGTTAAAAGGCCTAAAAAAGTTGATTTGAAAGTGATGAATAAAGGCACAAAAACTTTACAAACTAATAAGCAAGAAGAGTGAACCACCCCTAACTGAAAAAAAAGGGTTCAAACCACCACTTTTAGGCCACAAAAATAGAACTTTTCTCAGTTCAAAACCAGCCCTAAAGCAGTAAGAAGAGATGGTAAAACAAACTTGCAAAATAAAGTAAACAAAGCAAGTAAACTACCTCTTGAATCAAAGGGAAATTCTAGGCAAAAAACTAAGCTAAAACCACTTTCAAGAGCTCAAAACAAGTCCCAAGGAACCTCATCTCAACGGTGAGAGGATTTGGTTTAGGATGTGTATGCAAAAGTGTAGAGAAAACGAGCACTTAGGCACAAAATTGTAAGAGAGAGAGAGAAATCTAGAGAGAGAGAGAGATTTTTGCTCTGAATTTTCTAACCCTAAAAAATGGGGTATATATAGAAAAACATGCCTTTAGCTTAGAAACATCCTACCATACACGTGTAGGGAGATGCAGCTAATTGTGCTAACAGTTGCCACAGCTGTCAACAAATATCTACAAATATCTGGAAAAAGAGTTTGGTGGCTGGCAACTGTCAGCAAATATCTTCAAATATCTGGACAAAGAGACTGGTGACCGACCGGCCACACCAATGGCCGACAACCAAGGGCCATGGCCGACAGCCTCTAGTGGTGGCCGACAGGTCACCACAATTTCCAGGCACTAAGTTTTGATTCAAAACAAGGCACAGAAAGGACAAGGTTTAAAGGCTCAAAGACAGGGCGTTCAGCCAAGGACTTCGGGCACTCAAAACGAACACATGCAACCATAATCATCAAATGCACAAGTGATGACGTCCAAGTCTTGAGGATGGTAAAAAATGAGGTGTCTACAGTTGTCCTTCTTTGACAAAACACGGAAGTTATGAAATGACGGAGTGAATGTCAAAGCCTAGAGACGACCCATTTTGACAAGGCCGAAGACTTGGACAAACGAACAAGCAAGACAAAAATGGTTGCACCCGTAGGCTACCTACGCATCCCTTTGCAAGAAATCAAACCAGCGCAGTTCTGGGGCAAGATGCAAGTGATATGCATGCAAAACAGTTTGAAAGGTGGACTTATACGCTTCGCGAAGCCGGCTATTTTGAAAAACTTATGATCATGCGAGATGATGCAATAAGCAATAACAAATACGATAAGCAAAAATGAATACCACGTATAACAACACATGAAGGAGTAGCTTCAAGCTTTCATGCAAAAAGCTGTAAAATAAACTCCAACCACGCCAAAACACAGGACGAGGAAAGAAAACACCGCTCAGGGTAAATTGAGAATCAAAAACTGCTCAGGGCTGCGTTTCATGCGTCCCGAGATAAAACATGCCTAGGCTCGCACATCACGCGTCCTGAGATAAATTCCAAACATGCTAAAGTCGTGTGAGGAAAGGAACACTCTAAGCACGCTGAAATCTTGAGAAGAAGTCCAAAGAAAAACCAATCAGGGGCGCGTTCTACACATCTTGAGAAACCGCTCGAGGTCGTGTTTTATACGTCCTGAGAAACTGAAAACCGCTCAAGGTCACGCTTCATACGTCCTGAGAAACAACCACTCGGGCATGTACTTCGTACGTCCCGAGGTAAAAGAGAGGGGTGTGCGATAGATGCACAATGTGAACAAGTGCGATAGATGCACAAGTTGGGGGTGCGATAGATGCATGAAGTGAACAAGTACGATAGATGCACAAGTCAGGGGTGTGCAATAGATGCACGAAGTGAACAAGTGCGATAGATGCACAAGTCAGGGGTGTGTAGTAGATACATGAAGTAAACAAGTGCGATAGATGCACAAGTCAGGGGTTGGGTTCTCTTACCGAGACACAAATGACCTTATTCGGAACTCTTCTGAATGAACCGCACATACAATATCATTTGACTGTGTTGGCTCTGCTGAATAAACCATACATACAATATCGTGCCTGCGTAAGAAAGAAACTGAACAAGTACAATAAAGTAAGGGTGTGTGTTCTATGCGAAATTACAATAATGGTAAGGCATGTTCTATGCAAAGTATTGAATGTATATTCTATGTTAAGTACAAGATGCATGCTCCATACGCGATTAACAACATGTTCCATGCTAAATAACAAAATGCATGTTCTATGCAAAATACAAGATGCATGCTCCACGCGTGATTTGAAATACGTATTCTGTGCAACAGCATATGTAAAATGCATGTTCTACATACGTAACGAAGAAATGCATAGTCTACGAAACAAGTTCAATAGCAACTTTTCGATTCATTTCTCGGAAGAGTTGTGACATGCAAAAAGGATACATCTCGTCCAACAAGTGATGAACAACGATCACAGAAAACACAATTTCGAGCTTCCACAGAGAGAATTTGAACTCAACAGTGACCTTCCTTTGCACCTCTCGGGAAACAGGGACAACCACAGCATTAAGACACAAAATTGGAGCACTGGGCACTAGACGGCCACTAGATGAGGGTGACGGCCACCTGTCGGCCGCCGATGGCAGATCGGGGCCAAATCGGTCTTTTCACCTTGGGTCTTTAAGTATAGGTCCCGGGACCTCATTTGCACACACCCTTATGTCCAAAACTTCACCCTCTCTCTCTAGACCTTTCTTCTCTCTAGATCCAAGCTTTATACGTGTTTTCCAACGCCCCACGCGAAGTTGATTCGCTAAATCCTCTTTGTTTCCTCCGTTTTGAACCGATTGAAATTTGATTTCGGTGTTTTTTTCTTCATTTTCACCACTTGAGGTTTGTTCTCCTCGAGTTTCTCTCGAGTTTGGTGCCTTTTTCCGGGCTTTGACTTTTTCTTCAATTTTCTCTCTCCTAGGGTTTGACTTTTTCAAAGTTTACCCTATTTTCTCCATTTTCTTCACTGTTCATCGACTCTTCACCCATATTCCAGATGGCAGACAACATACCACACGATAGAGCTCCTCTAGAGGTGGAGTTCGAGGTAGAGTTTGATTCTGAGGCGGAGCGAGAGCCGGAGCCGGAGCCATTACCACTAGGAGTGAGGCCTTTTGATCTAGCGAGGTATCATCCTCGGATGCATATTCTGCCTCCTGGAGGTATTAGGCACTTCATTGATTTTGCTACTGATGCGCCAGCGGATCTTTTACTAAGGGAGCCAGATTCCCATCTTTCAGCCGTTGCCGTTGAGGTATTGTAGACGTCCCCGAACGCCCCGGGAGGGTTAAGTCCCGTTCCGTTCATTTGGGTTCACTACAGTTCGGACTCCCTTTTTGTTTGTCGTGGTTCTAAATCTGAACCAAAGAGTCCAACTCTGGCAAATCGTTTTGAAGAAAAACAGATTTTTGAAAAGTAGTGCCAAACATGGACTGCTTTGCCAGATTACAGAGTCGCCACCTAAATATTTTTAAAATGGGAAATTTAGGAAACCCTGACTCGGTGCCGAAGGCCACGTGTCCGTCATCACCAAAGTGTCTTGGCTCGGGAGCTTGGGTACGATCGGGGAAGGTCAGCTATGAGCACCCCCTTTCGCCCGGTCCGAAGACCGGCCTCTACTAACCGTGATATCCAATTTTGAAAACTTTATGCGTTCTTATTCCGGTTATTAGCCTAGAATTACTATGTTGTGCGCACAGCAAACAAGTATAGACTAGATCGCCTAATTTGGAAATAAGCATTGCATATCCGTCTTGTTTGGAAAACAGTTTGAAATTGCTACTCGCGAGTAGGCTAAAACACGGATTTCAATGAGTATTCCCAACTCAAGTAATCCAACCTCCACCCACAGGCATTCAAACAGTTTATCTCATATAAGCATTTAGCCACATGGTAAGCATACTGTCATGTTAACATTCACACGCATGCGACATGCTAAAGCGTAAGAACTTACATCGTACTCCGTGCCAAAACATCAAACTAGTTAGCAAACATGCATGATCCTAGTTCATGTTAAGTGGCTAATGCAACACAGGCAAAGATGCAATCTAGACAGGCTCGGCTATCCTAAACATGGCATGTGAAATGCACGAGTAACACGTATTCAAGTTAGATTTGAAATACAATGCAGTTTGTATGATGTACCGAGCCCGATGCATGTCAACGAATGCATGAATGCACGCATGCATCGCATAAGGTATGCTAAAATAGATATGCCCTAATCTACCATCATAAGCAGGTAAATAAAAGGGAGAAAGAAGTGGAGGTTGGAAAGCATGCACACCACTCACACACACTTATTACAAATACGCCCTCACACGGAGGGACCAAAATAATAATACAGTCCAAGGAAAATAAACGAATAAATTAAATTATTACAGAATTCTAGCTACCAAATTAAACCAAATGAATAAAGGGAAAGGGGCCTCAGCCCTGCCTCGGGGTGCGCGAATGATGCATGCTCGATCCAACTTGCCCGGAAAGCCCACACCGCACCACTGCTGCCTCTGTTTCACTGTCCTGCCTCCCTGGAAAATTGCCAGAGTCCCAGAACACCTTCCAAATTCACTTCAGTGCACCACCGGCTAGAGGAAATAACCACCGGCTTCTTGAGGTGGCCACCGGCTTCTGGGGAGCTTATCGGCACAAAAAGATTGCCGGTCGGCACTAAAGAGTGCCGGTCGGCACTAAATTCCTGCAGGAGACAGTTTTGACAGCAAACAGCAAACCAGCAGTGCATAGCATAGAATTTCTAGGCAAATGTATGCATGGACACACTCCCTATCATGCAATGGACTCAAGGGAGCATGGCCCTCGACCCCCGGGCCATCAATCCCGCATTTCAATGCATGATGGCCCGAAAGCCAAGTTAGCAACTTTCAATGGAATGGAATGCAAGCACAAACAAACAAGAGGCCCAACCTCTATCATGGTGATTCAAGAGGCAAGGTATGCATGCCAAATGCAACCTAAACATGTGAGCTAAGTATGCAATATGAGCATAAAGGCAAGTATGCAAACATGCAACATGTATTAGGCACACAACCTAAACCAACAAGCATGGCATGCAACAAATATGCAACAATGGACTTAAACTAACATGGATAGCTCACAAGCATGCCAAAATCAGCGGCCATAAGATGAAAAAGAGATGCCTCGAAATGCGTGCATACGGGCACGCAAATCGAGGCGATGCATACAAGCATGAAATGGCACTCTAATGAAACATGAAGCATGGCATACTACACATACAAATTTCAGTAGCTAAACGAGGGGCAAAACAGCCCCGAAACAAGGCGAAATGACACCCGATGCATGGAATCACTCCCGAAATGCAAAACTAGGCCTCCGAAATGGCCTATAGCTATGCTAAACATGCATTATATGAACATGGTATGAATAGACAGCAGCTAGACAGCCCAAATATAAGCACATTTTCAGTATAAGACAGCCCCAAAATCAGTAAGCATACAAGGCTAACAAACCATGCAAAAATGAGGCTAAAACAAGGATTTCAAAGCAAGTAGCATAAGGATCATCCAAACAATGTTGAGCCCTTCAACAATGTTGAAGAAGGGCTCAAGATAAGCCTACTTACAGTTTATCACATGCTCAAAAACAGATTATACGCCAGCCAAATATACTATGCAAGGATCATGGCATACAAGGGGGTAAAGAGATAGGTGCTAGATGCTATCATCAAACAGTCAAATACCCTTCATGAGACATGTAGAGGGGGTCAAAATAAGACCTTTTTCAAGCCTGTCAAAGACCCAAAAACAGAAGCATGGTAGGCTAACAAAGCATGCAAAAATGGGGGCCAAAGAGGGGGTATAATGGTAAGTACTACATGGAGACCCCCAACAGTGTTGAGCCCTTCTTCAATGTTGAAGAAGGGCTCAAAAAAAGAAACTTTGTAGTTTACATCGAAGCTCAAAAGTACATGCAACTATGGCTTAGAAAGGAAGCAAGAAAATGCAAGAAAAGGGAAGAGGATGACTCACCCTTGAAGACCAGCAAACCAGCACCTCTTGGACCAAGTTTAGGTGCTCCCAAGCTCTGAAGAACAGCCCCAAGTCGCTGGAATGGATGTTGGAGGTGTTGTGCTATAGGTTGGTGAAGGAATGGCCCAAGAACTATGGAGTTTGGAGGTTGGATGAGAGAGATATATGGTTGTAGATATATATGTTAGATATATATATCTATTCTCTGGTTTTTTGCTTAGAAATTTCCAACCCTCATCAAAGGAGGAGAGGGCCTCCTTATATAAGCAATGTAAAGGCCAAGCTTAGAGGCTAAGCAATTCAAAAAGGGTCAAGGGGGGTCAAGGCTTGTTTTAGAAGCTTGGACAGCTGGTAAGGCTTCTTGAGGAAGCCAAGACAAGGGGTCAAGGCTTCCCCAAGAAGCCTTGAGCAAAGGGTGCAAAGAAGGAGGCCAAAGGTGGTTAAAGGGTGCAAAATGGGCACATGTATGCACGTGGGTCGAGTTCTGTGCATCCCAGCTGGCACAGCTGGCATGCACCAAGCTTGGGGGGTGCAAAGGGGTCAAACCGGCCAGAAGATTCGATCATTGGTCAAAATAAAGTGCCGGTCGGCTAAATAGAGTGCCGATGGATGATTCCTTGGTCAAAATATGGCCGGTGGTATGCAAATCGAAGCCCCGGAAGTTAGCTTTCCAACCGCGCAAACCTTGCATCAAAATTCCTCCTGTGCAAAAAGTTATGCCCTTTTCCGTGAAGTCGCGCAGACTCGATCCAACCGGAATGATCCCCTACTTCAACCAACCATATCTCCTCCACCCGGACTTGGATGTAGGAGATTCTTGAACCAAAAATGAAGCCCCGGAAGTCTTCTTTCAAATGGTGGTGGCCTCATAGCTTAACTCCAAGTATGCGGATGAATGGGCCTGATTCAGCGAGGGCTGCGCGACTCGCTTCTACCCGGATTCATGTCGAACTTCTCCCAAACCTATTTTCTTCCCTCTTCTCCTCTTTTCTTGAACTCCAAACCCTCAAACAAAGTGTTTGGAAAGTTTTGCCTCTCTTCTTGCCAAAGAAACTGAACCTGTGGCCTGCACATCTCTCAACATCGACCAAAACATCAGTCGCGCCCAAGTCTTCGGGGCGGTCAAAAATGGGGTGTCTACAGGTATAAACTCTATTCACTTGCGCATCTGATGTTCTTTACTTACATTTCTTGTGCTGTCTCTCCTCTGACTGTACTTTTATCACTGTCACCGCATTTCTTTTGGCACTTCCTTTGCATCTAACTGTACTTACACTGGTTCACATGTCCTCTGCTACAGGGTGACTCTCGCGTATACAGGGGCTATGGGGCTATGACGGCTAGAGATTGGTATGACGAGCTCTCCGCAGGAGTACGAGACATTGTTGACGAGGCCGGCTTCGGCCTATTCTGCTCTGGATTGACACGAGTTATAGCGAGCCATCCACTTCTTGGAGTGCTAGTAGAGAGGTGGTGGGACACCACCAACTCTCTACACTTTTCCACTGCCGGAGAGATGACGATGACTCTTTACGACTTCGCCATGATCATAGGCCTAGGCGTAAGGGGTGATCCGATTGCTCTCGATCCTAATATGGAAGAGTGAGAGGTTGCCTGGATTGAGCTGCTAGGGGCGCGCCCACCTTTGTTCCGGACAGCTATGGTCAGGTACAGTTAGTTCGAGAAGCAGTTCCGGGGGACTGAGCCAGAGACAGTAGAGGAGATAGAGCAGTATGCTCGAGGTTTTCTGATGTTTCTCATCGGTACCACCCTGTTTTCAAACAGGGCAAACACTGTTGGATTGTACTTGCTGAGTGCACTAGTGGTCTTTCCCCGAGTGAGTTTCTATGATTGTGGCAGGGCCGACCTCGCCACTTTATACGGCTATAGGAGCTTGACCTCCCGCGGGAGTGGATAGTTGATCGGAGGCTGCTGGCGAGCCTGGGAGGTACACATCTCAGTTCTCTTTTTATACTTTGCATCTTCTGTTCAGCATTCCTTGCTTTACATCTGTTCAACACATGTACTTTTTGCTTTGCATTTTCTATATCTGTTTATGCACTGTATGCTTTTTACTTTGCATTTTCTATATCTGTTTGAATTGTATTGATCACATCTTACTGTGCTTTCTCCGCAGCTATGGGTGTATGCATACTTCCCGACTCTTGCCCCAGAGCTTGCAGTGGAGGTTCCGTTGACAGTCCCCTATTCCCGGGTGTACGATGGTCATCTTCGCCGCAGGATTCGCGGGCCCTTCACTTTCTTCAGATATTACTTTGACACCGTAGCTGCCTATGAGGTAACCCAAAACACGGTCATCATTTTTGCTCTGCATCCGTTCTGATTCACATATTAGCAACTGACAGCAACTAATACTCTGTTCATCTTCTATTTGCAGATCACGTGGTAGCCATGGGCTATGATATCGACAGGGGTTCGAGGCCGGTACACTATGGCCTTGGGCATGTTGCGTTATCGTATTCTACTTGAGGGTCCGATTTGCCGAGCCTGGTACCTAGGTGAGAGAGTCGTGTGTCAGTCTTTGGGTCTTCTTGCTCCATTCATACCGATGACGCTGCCAAAGTCCATGAGGTCAGTTGACAGCCTATCTGTTGACGGGGTTATCCAGTTCATGGTGGGCTTGGAGGCAGAATACTTCCGAGTCAAGGGAGATTATACGGTCTTCATTCAGACACACCTTATGCCACCTTTGACCTGTGTTCGCGGAGGTGAGGGGGCGAGAGCTCCTGCTGCGAGGGCAGGGCCTAAAGCAACCAAGATAGCCAAGGACCGTGGGAGAGGGGCTTCTCAGGTGAGGCAGAGAAGTGGCTGGCCGGAGCTGCCTACTGTTCTCATTTGTTGGCGGTATACTGGAGAGGCATATCAGATTCCGATTGAGCCTGCCGTAGCGGGGCATAGATATGTCAGAGTTCATGACGCACCCCCGGTATGTACCACATTTCTATTTTCTCATCTCTTTCTGATATTTGTTCCTTATGGACATTGATCATTCCCAATGCATTTGTAGGCACCCCCAGGATACACTGAGGATTTGCTAGAGCTATTAGCCTCATTTGAGGGGATGATATTGAGGAGGGAGGCATTGCTTGGCCTCCACAGCATCTAGGTCATTTCTTTAGTTTTCTTACATTCCAGTCATCACACTGAAACTGACATTTAAACTGAAAACTTCCCCACACTACACTGCATCTGAAACACTACACTTACACACTGTATTCATACACTTTATCTGACTCCTGCATTCTCTCATTTTGCACACCGTACTTGCATCTGATACACATGCTATGACTGATATATGACAACTGCCTTTTCAGGTTCCACCCATACCGACAGCACCGGCGGTAGTTGCAGCATCAGAACCAGCGGTACCTTCTCCGGTGGCAGGGAGGAGAGAGAGACAGGCTCCAGCACGCAGCCGAGGCAGAGCCAGGGGCACCTAAGCTGAGAGTGGCCCTTTAAAGCCCATTCTGACCGATGATGATGCTGAGACTAACAAGGCCAAGGAGGCAGCGAGTCAGCATGCTGAGTCATCCGAGAGTGGAGACGATGACGCTGGCTCGGGTTCTGAGAATAAGAGTGCTGATGCTGAGGAGGGCTCTGAGGCAGAGAGCGGAGACGGTTCCAGTTCATACTCTGATTCTGGTTTAGACAGTGGCGCCAATGGAGACAGTACCGCAGAGTCCTCTTCTTCGAAAAAGAGGACGAAGAGGGCTTCTCGAGCCTGAGGCGACCATCGCTGATTTTCTGTTGTTTTTGCTTAGCTTGTTTTTGTTTGTAGTGTTAGCACATTGTACAGCTTCAAACGAGTTTTATTTGCTTTAAAAACTTGTATTGCACTTTTGTAAAAAGAACTATGATCGGAAATGAAAACTAGTGTAGTTTTGAAAAAATGTTGTATTTTGCATCATGAGCACCGCATTGCATGAAAATGAGATTGAATTTGATATTGAAAACCAATTACTCTTATTGTCACAACAGTCTGAATCAGGTAACGAACCGACCGATAACTTAAATAATCAAAGTAATACAACTCGATAATCAAAATAACAACAACTCGATAAACAACTCGAAGAACAAAACAACTCGATAAACAACACAAAACAACTCAAATGCAACTCAACAAACTTGCTAAAGTTAAAAAGACTCAAAATAAGACCTTAAAATGCATAAAGAATAGGACAAAACACATGCTTTCAGCATGCTCAGCACACAGATGAACAAGAGGACAGGCAAAATAACCGTCGGCCATGGGTCGGCCATGAATAGAGGATGTCGGCCACCAGTGGTGGCCGGTCGGCTACCAAAGTGGCCTGTCGGCCATCACCAGTGGCCGATCGGCCATCAATGTGAGGAACCTCTAGAATGTTGACACCTGGCTTTCACTCACTGCCTTATCTTCTATAAAAGCTTAGACTTCATAGTTTCTTCATTTCAGCTGCAAATTCTTCACAAATGGAACCATTCTTTGCCAAAAAACTCTCGAATTGGATTGCAACTTTAGATGGCTCAAAAAAGCTGAATTTCGAGGTTTCGACATAAATGCACTATTCCCGCTAAGTCATTCTTCACTTTGTTTTCCATTCCTACATGCCGCAGCTAGATGTTGGAACCCAATTACGTACGTCTTTAGCTTCGGGGGACAAGAGCTATGTCCGACAATCGAAGAATTTCAAGATTTAATGAAGTCCTGGCATGATGAGGAAATCTTGCCTTAGCCCCATTTTGGTCACATCCAAGCTTTGGGAAGGATGTGCGAGCTTACTCTACACGAGGCCCGTTCTTTGGTTCACAACGGAGAACTGGACATTCCCAGTTTAATCCATCAATTTTCTGACGCCGGTGACTGAGGCGACCTTTTTTGGCGAGGTTTCATTTCCTCCTTGCCCCTAGTTTCGGCGAGTCTAGCATTCAATTAATTGAAGTAGCCCAAGGTTTGAAAGAGGGCAAGAGTTGCATTGGCTTAACATTGGCAGAGACTTTGATGGGTTTAGACGCCTTTCATCGGCGAGAGACAACCAAAATCGCAGGAAGTCCACTACTTCTTCAGGTAATGTTTCCCACCCTTTCTAATATGTGCTTCTCACATCTCTCGGCATTCATGCTCTATTTTTCTCTCAAAGACCTTTTCTCACTTTTCTCTCAACATACACCTCTCTATTCTTTAATCTCTCTTTTTTTTCATCCCTCCCCAGATATGGCTTATGGACAAGTTGAAGGTAGTGGACTCTTGCCTCGCATACTCAGCCCAAGCATACTTTTTCCGCCAACAGCTAGTTGATTTCCCGAACGAAGGGTGGTAGTGCCATTGGATGTGCAACAGGTCTGCTGCTGACATTGCTTGGCGTTGCCCTTGGTTTGATCTGCCCGAGATGAGCTACAACATGGCTCGGCAACCTGGCATTCAACTAATTGGCTTGACACACTGTGTATTTTACTTTCCGTTCTAGTTCAGACGTCAATTTGGCCATGACCAGACTTGCCCAAAAAAGGGAGTAGAGTACCCAGCTTCATTCCCTGTCTGAGGCTCACATTTGGCTAGATATCCCACAGCGTGGAGGACGAGAGAACTTCTAGCTCCTACCCCTAGTTTCAGTTGCGCCCTTTCTGGCGAGTGCCTGACTTGGCTTGAAGATGAAGCACAATCCGGGCCCACTTTAGCATCAGAAGCTTCCACAAGCACAGGGAGGGGACATAGCAACACCTGACTCATCTATGCCCCTAGTTTATTGCTTGGATCTTACTTTTCAAGTTTTATACATGTAAAAAAGCAACTTTGATTTGTATCGAGAGTTGGAGAACTTTGTATTGAAATCAGTGAAATTGAAGTTGTGAGTACTGAAAGTTTTTCTTTTGGTCAAAAGATGGTCTAAATTGTAAAAGGATTAATTTGAGCAAAAATCAACTTTTATCAAAACTTTTCAAAACCATTTTCAATAAGGATCACAACTTGGCACACACGGGATCTATCCTTGAGATGTACAATCCCAGATCTGAAGATAACAAATTGCCCCTTGTCTGAATAGCACTGCTCAACACTGTAACTAGTTCTCAGGGGTGATCACAACCGAACATTCAGATAAAGAATAGACAAAGATGACCTGATCAACACATGGACAGGACAGTTGAGTTGGAGGTGTTTATGGTTGAACTTTAGAATGAAGTTGCCTACATATCTCGAGATGGGAATCAAGCCTTACACAGTTCGGTTAGGGTTCGCTCGAGTATTAACGCTCTCCTTTTGTGCTCTAACTTTTGCAAGGCCGCCCTTTAGGGTTTTCAATTTTGCGAGCTCAATTTTTCTTTTTTCTAATTTTTTGTGCTCTAACTTTTGCCTAGGTCGCCCTTCCGGGTTTTCGGCCTAGCGAGCCTCTCAGGGATAATATTTTTTCAACTTGTCTATGTTGATTGGTTGGGAAAATTCTAGGCCATCTAGGTCCATGAGAATAACAGCTCCGCCCAACCAAATAGTTTTGATGATGTAAGGACCAGTCCAATTGGGTTTGAACTTGCCCCTAGGGTCATGGATGAGAGCTCAGTTGTCTTTCAACACCAAATCCCCTTCTTTGAGATTCTTGGACTTAACCTTCTTGTTAAAAGCCCTGGCAATCCTGCGTTGATAACCCTAAACATGGTACAGTGCTTTAAGCCTTCTCTTATCAAACAGCCTTAGTTCTTTGAACCTGCTCTGTTGCCAATCTACCTGTACTATCTGACACTCAGCCATAACCCACAGTGACGAAACTTCTATTTCGATTGGAAGAGTAGTTTTCATTCCATAAACAAGGGAGTAAGGAGTTGCCCCAGTAGACGTCCGAATTGAAGTCCTATAACCCCAGAGTGCAAATGGTAATTTGTCTGGCCAGTTCCTACAGGTCTCAACCATTTTCTGCAAAATCTGCTTGATATTCTTGTTGGCGACCTCAATAGCTCCGATGGTTTGCGGGCGGTATGTAGATGACTTATGAAAAGCCACGTTGTATTTCTCCAACAAGTCAATCACTTCTTTCTTGAAATGGGAGCCATTATCTGAGATGATCTCATCTGGGACTTTACAACGGCAAATGATGTTGTTTCGGATGAACTTAGCCACATGCGCTGCTTTCAATACCGTGTAGGATGAGCTTCCATCCACTTCGTGAAATAATCAATTGCCACCAGAATGAATTCATGCCCATTTGACCTTTTCGGTGTGATTGCGCAAATGATGTCGATTCCCCAGACTAAGAAAGGCCATGGTAAAGTCATGTTGTACAGCTTCAATGGTGGGATATTCATGCGATTTGTATGGATTTGGCATTTGTGGCATCGCCAAACAAACCAATACAGTCCTCCTCCATGGTAGACCAGTAGTAACTTTGCCTGAGAATCTTCCAGGCTAACATTACCCCGTTCATGTGCGCTCTGCACTCTTCTCCATAAATGGCTTCCATTAGGCACTTTGCCTCCTCTGCGTTGACACATAGCTTGTGTATTCCCAAATGACCCCTCTTGTACAGTTTACCTCCGCAGATGATAAATTGCATGGCCATCTGCCCTATTGCCCTCTTATCTTTGGTATTTTCCCCTGGTGGATAAACCTCATTTTCCAAGAAGTTTCAGATATCATAAAACCAAGGATTTTGATCTTGCACTTCATCTATTGCGGTGATAGACTTATAGGTCGGCGTATACCTCTACTTAATAATGATCAGACGCATCCGGACTCCAAGCGCGATATCTATCATAGATGATAGAGTTGATAAAGCGTCAGCGAACCTGTTGTTCTCTCTTAGTAGATGTGTGAAGGTCAGTTTCTCAAACCTAGGAATCAGAACATCCAAGGTCTGGCGATAGATCTTCATCTTTTCTTCTTTGACCTTCCAGTCTCCTTTTGCTTGAGACACAGCTAAGTTCGAGTCCCTGATTACGTCCAACGTTTTTGCCTCTAGTTCCAGGACAGCTTCCAAACCAGCGATACACGCCTCGTAGTCTGCTTTGTTGTTAGATACTTTGAACTGGAGTTTGAAGGCTAAGGGTATGTGGGAATTGTCGGGTGCTATCAGCAACACACCTATTCCATACCCATATTGATTAGACGCTCCGTTAAAGTACATTGTCCTGATCTCTTCCTCGACTTGTAGAATAGCTTCATCTGGGAATAGGTATTCTACCGCTTCATCCCTTTCCACTGGGTGATCCGCCAGGAACTCTGCTACTGCTCTCTCCTTGACAAACTTGCGAGTAACATACTTCAAATCAAATTTGGAGAGAAGAAGTAACCAACGGGCTAGCCTACCTATAAGCGCTGGTTTCTCAAAGAGATATTTTATGGGATCTAATCTCGAAACCAGAATTACGGAGTGGGCTAACAGGTAGTGTCTCAACTTCCTAGTGGCCCATACCAAGGCTAAGCAAGCTTTCTCCAACAGGGTGTAACGGGCCTCATAATCCAGCATTTTCTTGTTCAGGTAATAGATAGCTTTCTCCAACCTATCCTCAGATTCCTGAGCAAGATGCATCCTATCGTTGTATCCGTTACTGACAGATACAAAATCAATGGCTTCCCCGACTCTGGCGGCAACAACACGGGCGGGTTCTGAAGGTATTGCTTGATCTGCTCAAAAGTGAATTGGCATTGGTCATCCCATTGGAACCTTTGTCCTTTCTTCAGGAGACCAAAAAGTGGTTCACAAGTCAAGGTTAATTTAGAGATAAACCGTCTTATAAATTGCACTTTACCCGGAAAGCCTCGCACCTCCTTTTCAGTTCTTGGTGGTGGCATTTCTAGGATGGCCTTGATTTTGGAAGGATCTACCTCGATGCCTCTCTGTGTGATAAAGAAACCCAACATTTTTCTTGCTGTTACGCCAAAAGTACACTTCTGTGGATTCAACCTCAGTTTGTATTCTCTGATCTGTTGAAAGAATTTCTTCAAGGCGGTGTAGTGGCCCTCCCTTTCCTTGGACTTGACAATCATGTCGTCCACGTACACCTCGACTTCTTTATGGATCATATCATGCAGAATTGTGGTTGCAACCCATTGATAAGTAGCCCCAGCATTCTTCAACCCAAACGGCATCACCCTATAGCAGTAGGTTCCCCACGGTGTAGTGAAAGCAATCTTCTCTCTACAATTTCTTTGAGATTTCTCTTTGGGTTTGCATCTTCTTATCTCCATTCTTAGATAGAGACACTTTTAACTAGATATATTTTAGATTTGGAATATATATGTTATATTTTCTTAGTTATAGTACTGTATGAGATGATTTTGTGATATAAAGTGAGTTTTTTTGAATAAAAAAAAGGTTTTTCCCCATGTTTTGGAAAAATTTAAGCATATCCTTCTTGATTATTGTTAAAAATTGTGAATATTAACTCTTTATGTGTAAAGGAGGAAAAAGCACCAATTTTCCCAAAAACCCTTATTTTCAAATTTGATTTAATAATGGGTTTGGTCCAATCGACTCTTAAATCTTGAAATTGGGTAAGGATTACGGAAATGGTGTTGAGATATGAGATTTTTGAAGCTCTTCGAGTTTATATATTGAGATTGATAAATGTTGACATTGTGGAATTTGTGAGATTGGAGAAATATTTTGGTTGTTGATATTTTAATGTTGTAGTGGACTGAACAAACCGTAGAGAAAATTTATTTGAAAACTCATGCATCATATGCATCATAATTTCTCATGTGATTTAACCACCTTGTGGATGTTTGGAAAATGACAAAGGGGGTAAATAGCGTATGAGCCCAGGTAGTTGAGTCTGATTTTGCGAATTGAGTTGTGTTGTATTTGGTACCTGCAAGGGGAGTCAAAGTACCCAATTGCCCTGTCTTGTGTGTATTGCCGGACGAATGTAGGAAAGGGTTTTGGGTGTCCATGAGCATACCATTAATAGAGTCAGCGAATGAGGAAAACCTGATTTTGGGTGTCCACAAGCCCGCCGTTTCAAGAGTCGGTGAAAGTGGAGAGGTAAAAGTTTTGGGTGCCCATCGCCGCGCTGTTTTTAGAGTCGACAAATGTGAGAATATTCTCTATATATAAATCTGTATATGTATGTATGGTTTTGCGGTTCTTACATGGGACGTCATAGCGTATTGACCACTCCATGTTTGCAGACTAGACTTTGAATAAAAATCATGCATTGAACATTTTGGATTTTAAAAAGAGAATATGATTTTATCTTTAACAAGTGCATGGCATGATCATGCAACTCGATTATTTATGTCTTGTTAATAGTATTTCCCACAGGGCATTAGCTCACCACAACTAACAACATTTCAAAAATTGAAGGTGCGACTCCGCCAAGTGACAAGTGAAGATTTTAAATGGGTGTACATGGATTCATTGGATGTTATTTGTTCAAGCCCTGAGCTAATGTGTGTTAGGACTGAATGTCTATCCTTTTGTGTAACCAAGGGGTTTCCTTTAAAACTTGTACGCCATTAGGGCCCTTTAATTTTGATTTCTTTAATTTTGTGAACTATAACTTGTATCGTGAACATAAGATGTAATAGTATAATATAGTTCAATGAGAATGAGATTTACTACATGAGGGAAATATTTGGGGCATTACATATTTCAAATCAAATTTATCTTTATTACCAAACCTACATTATGATTGAACCAATATCTATGTTGACCTATGCGTAACATCACATTTTTAAGTTAATTGATTTTTTTTTTTTTTGGGATGAAACTTTGTATAGAGTTATTTGTAACATATAAAAATTAAAAACAAAATAAATTTGCATTTCAAAATTAAAAAAAAATATTTTTGAAAATAGTGAAAAAAATGTGTTATAGGTTGTAACTGTATTTAGATTTAGTGGATCACAAAACTAAATTTTTTTGACATATTTTATTGTATATTTGTTAGTATTTAGTGATTTTTTTAAAAGATTTTTTCATAAATTTTATGGATATGTTTGGTAACGTTACGTTTTCAGTTATATTTACAAAAAATTATAAACTGATTTTTGTTATTTTTTTTTGTTTATTTTAGAAAAACATAAACTACAAACGCGTTTGGTAATTGACAAAATGTTTAAAAAATTTTAAAAATATAAAAGAGAGTGAGAAATGGCAAGTGGCGGCAAGTGGTTGCAAAAGACGGTGGTGGCAAGTGGTGACGGTGGGTGGTGCGTAGCTGGTGCTGGCGGCGGGCGGCGGGTGGGTGGTGGTGTGGCGGGTGGGTGGGTGACGGTGGCGGGTGGTGGGTGGTAGCAAGTGGGTGGTGGTGGTGGTGGTGGTGGTGCTGGGGGTGCAGCGGGGTTGGTGTGTGGGTGTGGCGGTAGGTGGCAGGTGGGTAGTTGACGGTGGCGGTGGTAACGAGTGGGTGGGTGGGGGGGGGTGGTGGGTGGTGGGCGGCGGCGGCGGGTGGTGGTGGCAGGTGGGTGCGGATGGCGAGTGGTGGTGGGTGGTGGCCAGTGAGTGGTGGGTGGGTGGGTGGGTGACGGTGACAGGTGGTGGGTGGTAGCGAGCGAGTGATGGTGGCGGTGGCGGTGGCGTGGCAGGTGGTGGGTGGTGGTCCAGGTGCGGTGGGGGGGTGGCAGGATGGTGGCGGTGGATGTTGAGGATGGGTGGGTGGGTGACGATGACGGGTGGTGGCAGGTGGTGGTGGTGGTGGTGGGAGGCAGGTGGGTGGTGGTGGGTGGTGGCAAGTGGGTGGGTGTTGACAGTGGCGGGTGTAGTAGCGCGTGGGTGGTGGTGGTTGGTGGTGTGGTGGTGGGTGGCGTGGTGGATAATGGAGGCAGGTGGGTGCTGAGTGGTGGCGGCAAGTAGTGTGGCGGTGGTGGTGAGTGGTGGCAGGTGGTGGATGGAGGCAGGTGGGTCTGGTGGTGGGGCGTGGTGCGGGTGGTGGTGGTGGTGGGGTGGATGGCAGGTGGGTCGTGGTGGTGGTGGCGAGGGTGGGTGGTGGTGGCTGGTGGGTGTGTGGTAGTGGTGGGGGTGTGGTGGTGGCAGGACGGTGGTGGTGGTGGCGGGGGTGGCTAATGTTGGGTGGTAAAAAAAAAAAAAGACTGAAAACTCAAAATGGAAACACATTTTTTGTGTTTTCATTTTTTGGCTAAATTTATAAACTGAAACCACTGATTTATAAATCAAAAATTTTATCAAACAAGTATTAATTTGAGTTTTTTAAATTTTTGTAAATATAAACAGAAAACTGAAAACGTAAGAATTACCAAACGGCACATATACGTTTAAAATTTATTTAGATTAAGTAGATTTAAAAACTTTTTGTTTTTTGCATATATTTGTTGCCTGTATGGTAACCATTATATTTTCAATTTTTAATTTATATTTATAAAAATTTTAAAAACTGTCATAAAAACTTGTTTGATAATTTTTTCTAGTTTATAAATGGTTGTCTCAGTTTATAAATTTGAAGAAAAAACAAAAAGTGAGTTTACATTTTCAATTTTCAATTTTTTTTTTCAAATAATTTATTTTCACTTTTTTTTTCAATTAATCATTTTTTTCAATTAATTTTTTTTTCAATTATTTTTTTAATTAATTTTTTTTTATTATAATGTGTCTGATCCCATTGTCATAAATAATAAAAATAAATATAAATATTTTAGGCCTAAACAAACCTATTTTTTAGTTTATGTTTTTAAATTTTTTTAAACATTTTCTTTAAACCAAATGCGTTTGTAATTTATATTTTTTTTAAAATAAACAAAAACCAGTTTATAACATTTTTGTAAGCAAACCAAAAACGTAAACGTTACCAAACGCTACCTTAGTATTTAATGATTTTTTAAAAGAATTTTCAGATATTTTATGTGTCAGGTGTATTTAGATTGAGCGGATTTAAAAACAAAAAAAATCTTGTACAAACTTTTTTATTTGTTAGTGTTTATGGATTTATTAAAAGATTTTTTCATAAATTTTCTATGTTTTTAATTGTATATAGATTGAGTGGATCTACAAAAATAAAAATAAAAATGAATATAAAAAATTATATTTTTCCTATATGTTTGTTAGTATTTAGTGATTTTTTTAAAAAAAAAGTCATAAATTTTATAGGTTTTCAATATATTTAGATTGAGTAGATCTAAAAACTAAAAGAATTTTTCATATTTTTTTTATTTTTGTTAGTATTTAATGATTTCTTAAAAAGATGTTTTTTATAAATTTTATACGTTCAAGTGTGTTTAGATTGAACAGATCTAAAAATTAAAAAATATTAATTAAAAATATTTAAAAAGCTCACATAAACAATAAAAGACGGTTTGAAATTGAACAATTATTTTTGAAAACTCAAAACCAAAATAAAGTTTTAAAAATTATTTTAGAATTACAATATGAAACAAGTTTTGGATTTTCAATTTTCAAAAAAATATTTTCAGAATATACAACCAAACAAATCTTTAAATTTTGAAAACTCTTTTCACAAAATTATCTTTCAAAATTGATTATGAAAACCAAACCAAATGGACTTGCTGATTGTTCCAAAATAGTTAATTTAATCTCCAATTTGGACAGCAAGACCAAATTGAAACTACACTTAACGTATAGGTATCAAATTTGTGAATTTGAAACTGTAAGAATTAAAGTGAAATTTGAATCAGACTATTGAGGTGAGAAGTGTAATGAAATGTCAATTTTAAGAAAAAAAATCACCATAATTAGAATATTTACACCATTTGAATAAGAATTTATAGTTTGAGAGAACCAAAATAATGGTTAGTATACCTGCAAGTTTGGGCTTATACTCTCTGCGGTCGCGCATGTACATATATATAAGAAAATTTTAATATACACCCTTTTAAAAAGGATGTACCATATGCATTCTTAGTCATACTATTTTCTTCTTTAATCATGACCAATTTTCTTTTTTAATTATGCCATTATTTTAATTATACTACATATTATGTTTAATTATGATATTTTCTATTTTTTAGTTACGAGTCAGAAAATTAAAATTATGTCATTTTTATTTTTACTTATAAGGTGTATATTGTCACACACTTTGAAGGGTGTGCACCATAGTGTTTCCTATATATATTAGCATTTAACTACACACTATGCGTGGGTTATTATTTTTTGAAATTGAGAAGATAATTGATTGTTGAAACTGACAAGATTTTATTTTATTTTATTTTATTTATTTTTTTAATGTTGGTATCAATTGGCTATGATATATTTGCCCCTTTTTTGTGGTAAAGAAACATAAATAAAAATGCTATCCCATGCATGAGTGCTTCAGGGAAAAACATTAATGTGACACTACACCAAGTAAAGTGTTCACATAAAATAATATTGGGCAATTTAAATAAGTACAAATAAAATATTAAAAAGAAAAAGGTATTAAAGTTTGTAGGTCACTTGAGTGATAAGTGTGTTTTTTATTGAACCCAAAGTGTTAGGTTCAAGTCTTACTCTCTTCTCTAATTTTTATTTTTTTAATTGAGAAATTCCTCTACCACGTAAAGAAGCCAATGCTTCAGAAAACCAACATGAGTGTTCACTTTGTTAGACAATCTTCACTGTATTTGGAAAATAAATTTGAAAAGAACAAAAATTCTGTTCTAGTACTAGACATCGAAACAGAATAAATAAAAATAAAATATGAACTAACAGATTCTATCTTACTACTGAAACAAAATAGAATCCAAGAATTAAAAAGAAATGAAACAAGCAAATTGGAAAAATGCTTACAGAATTATTTTTTTCGAAAAGATCAAGTCAAACGTTTAACAATGTTTTCCTAAAGATAGATTCATCCTCCCTACGATGCTTTTAGAATTTAGATGTCTGTCATCCAGGATGAAATAATCGACGAAAAACAATAGCAACACTGCAAACTGAATGCAAAGTGAACACACTTTTTATTTATACTCACTCAAAGAAAACAAACGCAAAAATAAGTAGGAAGAAGAAATAGCAGAAGGCCCGAAAATTGAATGCTTGGAACACATGGAGGACCGCGTATTTATGGCAGAAACAGTGACTATTCTAGCAACAAGCAAAAGGTATGAACCTGTTCAGGTTGAAGAGAAAAACTTAAATATTGTGACTATTTGGACCAAACTATCAACGTTCAAAAACGATGGAATTGGTAGATGTTATGATTGGGAGGAGAGTTAGTATAGCTTGCGTATAAGAAACTAAGTAGACGGGTGAGAAAGCTATTGAAATTGAGGATACCGGTTTTAAACTGTATTATAATGGTAAGGATAGACACAGGAATGGGGTAGGAATCATAATTGCCAAGGGTTTTATGGAGAATGCAGTGGCGGTCATTAGGAAAAGGGATATGATTATGTTAGTTAAACTAGTTATTGGAGGGAACATAGTGAACGTTATTAGTGCATACGCCCCTCAAGTAGGGTTAGATGACCAGACTAAGAGGGATTTTTGGGAGCAAATGAATGAGATCTTACAAGAGATACCCGTAAGAGAGAACCTTATTATAGGTGGAAATTTTAATGGCCATGTAGGCATAGATAAACTAAGCTATGAAAGGGTGCATTGTGGATACGGTTTTGGCGACAGAAATGAGGCTGAAGAGAGTATCTTAGATTTTGAGTTGGCTTCTGACCTGGTGGTGGCCAATACTACGTATAAGAAGAGAGGTGAGCATTTGATAACCTTTAAGAGTGAGTCAGTTAAGAGCCAAATAGATTACTTCTTAGTGAGAAAAGTGAACCGCCTAAAATGCAATGATTGTAAGGGGATTCTTGGAGAGAGCCTGGCCTCTCAACATAGGATTTCGGTACTAAATTTATGTTTTAGAAGGCAATACCAAGCTAGGAAGGATGGTGGGCATCGAAGGATAAGATGGTGGCACCTAAAAGGGAATAAACTAAAAATATTTAAGAATAGAATAGATAAGGAAGGTACTTGGGACTTGGAAGATGATGCTAACACTATGTGGAACTTAATCGCCACTTGTATGAGGATAATCTCAAGGGAAGTGCTTGGAGAGTCGAAAGGGACAGGACCCGGCTCTAGGGAAACTTGGTGGTGGAGGGAAGAGATTCACGTGGTAGTTAAGACAAAAAAAGAGTGCTTTAAAAAGTGATAGAAGGATAAAACTGAGGAAAACCTTAAGAGCTATAGATTGTCTAATAAAGAGGTCAAAAAAGTGGTGAGAGAGGCTAAGTTGAAAGTTTATGATGACCTATACACTAGACTAGATAGTAAGGAGGGAGAGAAGAGGGTATACAAACTTGCTAAGATACTGAAGAGGAAAACAAGATATTTTAATCAAGTTAAGTGCATCAAGAGTGAGGATTCTAAAGTATTGGTGAGTGATGAAGAGATTAAGCAAAGATGGAAGAACTATTTTGAGAAACTATTAAATGAGGAACATGGAGGTACGGCAATAGGGGAACAAATAGCCAGTAATATGATAAACCAAGATTATAAGTTCTATCGCAAGATTAGGAACTTTGAAGTAGAGATTGCACTTGAGAAAATGAAATCAAATAAGACTTTAGGATGCGATGATATCCCTATTGAAGCTTGGAAGTGTATGGGTAAAAAGGGGGTTGCTTGGTTGACAAGGGGGCTGCTTGGTTGATTAGGTTGTTTAGCAAAATTTTGTTGACTACGAACATACCAGATGAGTGGAAGAAGAGTATTTTAGTGCCAATCTATAAGAATAAAAGAGATATCTAGAATTGCAACAACTATAGAGGAATCAAGCTAATGTGTCATATAATGAAAGTATGGGAGAAGGTGATGGAACACCGATTACGAGATATAACAGAAGTGTCAGAGAATCAATTTGAGTTTATGCCTGGCAGGTCAACAATGGAAGCAATTTATCTTTGAGTAGAGTAATAGAAAAGTATAGAGAAAAGAAAAGAGAGATTCATATAGTGTTTATTGACGTTAAGAAAGGATATGATAGAGTGCCCCGGGATATAATATGGTGAATGTTAGAGAAGAAAGGGGTGACAATACGTTACATTGATGTGATTAGGGACATGTATGAAGGGGTGGTGACCACTATTAGATCGCCTGCTGAAGAGACAAATGAATTTCCTATCACAGTAAGGTTACACCAAGGATCTACCTTAAGTCCTTATCTTTTTACTTTAGTTATGGATGAGTTGACGAGAAATATTCAGGATGACGTGCCATGGTGTATGATTTTTGTAGATGATATTGTGCTAGTGGATGAGACTAGAGAAGGAGTTAACACAAAGTTGGAGACTTGGAGAACAGCTCTTGAATCTAAAGGATTACGGATAAGCCAAACTAAGACAGAGTACATGGAATGTAAATTTAGTAGCAGTAACAATGAAAGCAGAGAAGAAGTGAAGATTGAGAACCAAAAACTGCCTACGAGTGAATATTTTCGTTATTTATGGTCAATTATCACAACGGGAGAGATTGATGCGGATATGACCCATAGGATTAAGGCAGGATGATGTAAGTGAGAAGTACGTCTAAGGTACTGTGCGATAAACGAATACCCACTAAACTAAAAGGTAAGTTCTATAGAACGGCTATTAGACTAGCGATGTTGTGTGGGACGAAGTGTTGGGCAACCAAGAAACATATAGATAAAATGAGTGTGATTGAGATGAGGATACTCAGGTGGATGTGTGGCAAGACTAGACAAGAGAAAATTAGGAATGAGTGTATTCGGAAATGGGTAGGAGTAGCACCGATAGAAGATAAATTGAGAGAGAATCAATTGAGATAGTTTGGTCACATTCAACGGAAACCAATAGAGGCTGTAGTGAAGAGATGCCATACTGTAACGGTAGATGGGAGTGTTAGGGGACATGGTAGGCCTAGATTGACATTGGCTAGCGTTGTAAATAGAGATATGGATCTACTTAATTTGACTAACGAAATGGCCTTTAATAGGGTCTCATGGAGAAGAAGGATTCATGTAGCCGACCCCATTTGATGGGACTTAAGGCTTAGCTTGGTTTGGTTTGGTAAAATTCAACACTTTTTGGCCCAAAAAGATGAGCATTCAGTCGTACTGTAATAAGCCTAACCCAACCTAACACCACGCACCCACACCCAAGCCCAACCTAATACAGGCGACGCACATGTACCTATGTTTTTGGGTTCAATACGTCTAACCTACTGTGCCCATAACCTCCCCATCCACAAAACTTGACTGCCCTTTGGGACTTACCCCAAGGTCCAAACTCAAGGTTTATAAACCCACACAATGCTTGCCTAACTAAACAATGTGGGACAAGCTTTTCTTCATTTCTTAAGGAAAACCCACCAAGACATCATTTTCATGGAGCTCACTTTGGCGTTGATTTCCTATTCATCTTATAATGGTTTTGAGCAACCAAATATACAACATGAATCATTATGCGGCAAAGAATGCAATGGCACATGGACCCGCCAAATTCGATTCATGGGTCCCGCCTCAAATATAGTCTAAAGTTAGGAAAAAATCTCTTTTTCCCCAAACCATTGAATGGAATTGATGACGACGCAACATGCAAAATTTTGGGAGAATAGAACTTGAAAATTTCTTGCATCAAAATTGGTAGTTTTCAGTTTGGAATCTACCTTAGTGATAAGCTATCAGACTTATTAGTTAACCAATAAACACAATGCCTTAAATTGTTCAGCCGTTTTTGTAAGCTAAGATAATATATCTTCTGACGCATTAAGGTTATCACGGTTGTGTTCATTTTGTCTCTAAACAGTCCTTATACATGAGTGCTTTTGAGAATTTAGCCTCTTCATTCTCATAAAACCGGCCCCATTTCGACACTCGTATAGGTGAATTCTTATTTTTTGGATCCTTTATACTCTCTTGATTTTTATGCCTAAAAGAAGATATACGTAATCATTAAAAGTAAATCTTACCCCTAAACCCCTGCATACAACATATGTTGCAAATATCACTCTCACCATAGGAATGGATAGGGAATTTGATCCCTGGGTGATTTCTGGCAAGCAACACATAACTTAGTTGTCCCTTTGAACTTAATTCTTGGGATCTCCAGTCATCTATGCATTATGATGACTCTCAAGTAATAGGCTTGGATGAACTATACACTTGTACTTTTGCCAAACCTTTTTGCTAACGGATCCACGATATTTCTTTTTAGACTTTATATAGTCTATTGAGATTATTCTACTAGAGAGCAATTGTGTTACGGTATTATGCTGGCAACGAATAAGTCGCAACTTACTATTATACATACGACTCTATGCCCTTGCGATTCCAGATTGACTATCACAATAAATGCAAAAAACTAGCACAAGTTTTGATAATATTGGAATGTCTTCTGAGAAGTGGAGAAGTCATTTTGCTTCTTCTTGTCCTTTATCTAAAGCAATAAACTCAAATTCAATTGTGGATCATGCGATGCACATTTGTTTGTGAGGATTTCTAAGAAATAGCTACATCTCCCCTAAGTAAAGACATATCAACTAGTGGACTTTAAATCTTTAGTATCCGATATCCAATTGGCATCACAATAACCTTCAAGTACTACTGGATATCGAGTGAAAATCAAACCATAATCACGGGTAAATCTGAGATACCTAAGATCCCGAATAATTGCTTTCCAATGTTCTTATTCGGGTTTACTAATGTACCTGCTTAACTTATTGACTGCATATGCTATATCATGATGTGTAGTTCATTAGGTACATTAAGCTTCCAATGATCTTGGAGCATTTTAATTGAGACACCTCAGCACTTTTATTTTTTGATAAATAAAGAACGACATTTACAGGTGTTCATGCTACATTTACATCATCCTTGATGTATTTACCAAATATTTTCTTCATGTAATGAGATTGAAATAGCGCATACCCCTTAGATATTTTAGTAATTTTGATTCCTAGTATAACATCTGCTACTCCCATATCTTTAATGTCAAATTTCTTGTTCAGCATTTGCTTGGTTGATTTGATCATATCATGACTGCTACCAAAAATATGCATGTCATCCACATAAAGACAAATTATGACATAGCATTTGTCAGTGCTTTAACATAGACACATTTGCCACATTCATTTATCTTAAACCCATTAGTTAGCATAACATAATTAAATTTTGCATGCCATTGCTTAAGAGCTTATTTCAATCCATAGAGACATTTTAAAAACGGACACTTTGTTTTCTTTTCGTGGTATTACGACCCTTCAAGTTGCTCCATATAGATCTTTTCATGCAGATCACCAATTAAGAAAACTGATGTATCTCAAGATTAGACAATGCTATTACTGCAATCAGCATGTGAATAGATATTATCTTCGTTACTTGAGAATATGTGCCAAAATAATCCAAACATTCCTTTTATCTATAACCTTTTACCACAAATCTTGCCTTATATTTGTCTATTGAACCATTTGCTTTTATTTTTCTTTTCAAAACCATTTATACCCAGGAGGTTTACAACCAGTGGAAGATCCACCGACTCCCAAGTATGATTTTGCGTGATGGATTAAATTTTACTATTAATAGCCATTTTCCACAATGGTGCTTCAGGACCCGACATTGGTTCCTTGAAACTTTAAGGCTTATTTTCTAACAGGTATGTCAGAAAATCTAGACCAAAGGATTTTGATGTTCTCGCTCTTTTACTACGTCTTGGTTCATCATCAGTTATTTCTTGTTGATCATGACCAATACTAGTCTCTTGCTCTTGATTGTCATTATCCTGACTTTGTGTAGAATCATAAGTTCTTTTCTATGAACTTAATTCCTGTCCTTTCTTGCAAGGAAAAACATGTTCAAAGAATATAACATTCCTCGACTCTATAATAGTATTCACATGTATATCAGGTATTTCTGATTTACGAGTCAGAAATTAATATGCACTATACTATTATGTACATAAACAATAAACACACAATCAATTGTCTTTTGTCCTATCTAAATCTTTTTATGAACAAGAACTTCTACCTTTGCTAAGTACGCCCACACGTTAAAGTATTTGTAGGAAGGCGGTCAACCTTACAACAACTCATATGGAGTGTTATTAATTTTCTTGTGGGATATCCTATTGAGGACATAATTAGCAGATAAGATTGATCCCCCCCCCCCACCCACCCACCCACCCACCCACCCACCCAAAAGTTTTGCGGTAAGCCTGAACTTAGTAATATGGCGTTCATTTCTTTAAGAGTTCTATTCTTCCTTTCAGTAATTCTATTTTGCTATAGAGAATATGGTCCTCTGGTTTGGTGAATAATGTCATGTTGTGTACAAAATTCATATTCACTACCCGTATCACTCCTAACCATTTTAATGGTTTTACCTAATAGATTTTCAACTTCAGTTTTGTAGAGTGGATTACAATTCTACCAAAACTCCGCTTCGTAAACCTAGATCTCCTTCATTTCTTTGACTGACTTATAGGGCTAAGAAACCTTCTGCATAGACTTTCTTCCTCTGCTTGGATAAGACTTATCAAAGAAGCCCTTTAGGCTGTCATCTGATTCTGCCTCAAAGTTAGATTGAGAATGTGCCCCCAACCTAATCTTCCATTTAGATGTTGCTCATGGCATTCATTTCATGTCAATAGACACCACATTTGCTCCAAATTCAAAAGGGAATGGATGATAATTTACCCACATCACAGGTTTCACTTTTCTCAAAACCAAAACTGCCCTTATCAATTTAGTAATGGAAAACATTTTGTTTGGTTTGAGTTTTCCTAATTCAATTTTCAGAAAATTGAAACTTTTTGTTTTTTGTGTTTTTTTGTTTTCACTGAATTTTTTTAATATTTTAAGCAATTTTTTTAATTTTTTCAATTTAATATTTTTAAATACCAAAAATATAAATAATAAAAAAAATCAATAAATTTTTCATATTCTTGTGTATTTATTCATTTCTTAAAATATTTGTTTACAAATATTTTACCTTTTAAATACATCTAAGTAATTTGCATCTAAAAAAGTTTAAAAAAAAAAATTGCTTTAAATTTTAAAAATATTCACTAAAAACAAAAAACAAAAAAAACAAAAAAAACACGAAAAATAAAAAAATCAATTTTCAAAAAATTGAATCTAGAAAATTAAAACCAAACACATTGATTCAATAGTGTAATTCAAGGAATTGTAAAACATACACTATTCATTGTTTTCTATCTCTTCCACAGAAGGAATTTTGTGGCCTCCCAAAAATCTGAACATCTTGCCAAACATCAAATGGTAAAAAATCTCTCTCGCTTTACTAATGTTGAATATGTAGGATCAGGTTATCTCAGCCACAGAAACATTTCCTTTTGATTTTGTGGGTTCAATCCTGGTAAAAGCCTTATAAACATATGGCTTCTTGTTTATGATTGCAACTACTGTCATCTCAGGATTGAGGTGGGCATCTACATTTAGCAACAGTATAGCATTCCGGGTTCAGACCCGACCCTTTCATACTCCTTGATTCGGAATCCAGTATCTATGGTGGTTGTTTATGTCCATTCTCTTCTAATATTGTTGTTTGGGAGTCGAAATTTAGATTGTTGTTCGAGTTTGAAACAGGTTGGGAGTTAGTTTTTCAGAGGAAATTCTGTCTGTTTGTTCAAGTTTGCTCGAGCGGTCCTTCGCTTCTCCCAAAATGTGTGTCTGCAGTCTAAACTTCTAGGAGGGGGCCATAGTGCTCTCAAACGCTGTTTTGTTCACTCGATCAATCTGTTCTGCAGGGAAATGTTCTAGGAGTTTGGTTTCTTCGCCCGAGCCATTGTTTGATCACTCAAGCAGTATTCTGTGTCTAACGCTCCAGCGGTCTACGTGTCTAAAGCTACTGGGAATAGATCTTTTCTTTCACTTTTTGCTTTCTCTCTCTAAAAGTAATCCAGACCCAGTTTTCCTTCTCTCTCTCTAGTTCTTGTATAAACTACCCTATACACTCAAATCCGTTAATCTTGCCACCTTGGTGCTTTGGCTAAAAAGGTAGAGCACGAATAGGTGATCCTTTTAATCGGAAAAAGTTCAAGATCCGCCCCTATTGATTTTGAGTTCATTCTTCCCCCCTCTTTCTACTTTGAGGTAGGGATTTCTTTAAAATCTTTGTATGGTTTTTAGCTTCATTATATGATCTTGAATAGAGTAATATTTTGGATTTTTTTGGGTTAAATTTTGATTTGATTTTGGATTATAAAAGAGGAGTTTTGAATTATTCGCTTGGAAATGATATGGGAATGTTGATGGTATTGAGAGTTTTGGGAAATTGCTTTAAAAATGTGAATGGTGGAAAAGATTACCCGTTTGGGGGTATTTGGTAATACATGGGTATTCATGATATAAATCAATGATGAGAGCATTGTTGAAATTGGAAATGATATTGTGATAATATCAGTTGGATTGCAAAGTGGAGGTGAACATGAATTGTTAAGTATTGAAATTTTACATTTATATGTATCTCTTGAATCTATTTCTTATATAGAGATATCTGTTTTGGATTATCAATGAAGAATGTCTTTGACAATTGTAAAAATTGCATGAGAACTAGGTTAACTACAACCATTCACTCATGCATCATTCATTTTAACATTAGTGTTATATTCATACATTGAAAATGTATAGTTTTTTAAAAAATTGGGTGAGTACCTCGATGAATCTGATTAGGTGATGTGGTTGTGATTTATATTATATTGGCCTATGTATCTTTAGTGAAAGTCCAAAAACTCACACGATTAGGTATCAATCCTACCGATTAGTACCGATAAAATGACTTGATAGTGCTTGTATAGGCTACTGACAGACATATACTTAGAGATTCCCAATATTGTATATCCACTGCCCTGTTATCCATTAAATTATAAACATGGCCTTGCATGGTTTAAAAGAGAAAGATGCATCATTTTAGCAAATGAGATTCATGTGCATTCACCATATGGCATTGTTAAACATCATACAGTATACTAAATAAACTTCTACTGGGCTTTAGCTTGGAAGGAACTTGGAGCTAAAGGCTCATTTGTTTTTGTGTTGTAAATATCTGTTGCATAAGCCTAAGCATTATCTTGGAAATATCTCCCTCCCTCCCTCCCTCCCCTCCCCTCCCCCTCTCTCTCTCTCTCTATATATATATATATATCTATCACATGCCGTAGATTCATAATTTAGGGTTGAACGTATAATGCATGTGACAACATCCTTTGTAACACATTAAGGGAATCAATGAATGGAGGGTAATTTGGATTGTGTATCTCATTAGCTTCCGCATATCTATTGAATATTACAAGGATATCTGTTGAGAGTTATGAATGTTTTGTTATTATTTCAAGGCGTTACACACAATATAACTAGGGTCCCAATAGTAGGTTCCTTAAATGTAATCTTTTGATTCTTATCTTTTTTAGTGTCTATTCATACAACTGGCCTTTCCGCCAACTCAAAAAGGTTCTTCAACTTCATTCCCTCAAATTTCTGGTGCAGTACGAAGTCCAGGCCATTTTGAGCTTGCCTAATGTACTTTGCCTCTAAAAGAACTAGACACTTTAACCTCACCTTCTTCAATCTAGCAATGTATGTCTCCATTGATTCTCTAGGCGACTGGAACATCTTGGAAACGTCAACCATAATGATCTCTATTTTCGTTTTGTAAAATTGTTGATGGAACCTCTAAATGCTTCTAGAGATGACCAAGATATGATTGCAAGTTGATATACCAAGTGAAAGTCGTTTCTGTTTAGGAATTTAAGAATAGAAGAACCGGAGAAAATAATTATTTCCTATTTCACCACATTGCATTATGAACCTTGTAATGTGCTCCATGGTGGAATGATTTTAAAATGACGAACTTAGGTACTTGTATGTATTCCTTGGGAAACTCATACAAGATAAGGCTTGATAGATGGGTCTTCTAATATATTCAAGTGCAAGACCAAAATTAATTTAAATTATTTCCAGACGCATAAATAAACTAGGATAGAATATATATTTTAGTGCAAAAGAGATAATATGATTTTACATCTATATGACTAACAAATTACTGATAAAAACAAGGATAGAATATATATTTTAGTGCAAAAGAGATAATATGATTTTACATCTATATGACTGACTAACAAATTACTAATAAAATAAAGGCCAAGTGTTGTGTGAATTCAAACTTCAAAAAGCTTAGTATAATTATACAAAGGGCAAAATTTACTTTAACCCCTTATGATTTGTAGGTTAAATATAGATAGAAAACTCCTTTATAGTTTTGGATTAAAATGCTACAGCTAGTTTTTCCATTAAAAATAACAGAAGATGTGTCACACACTCTCAAATTAAGAGTGGGCAATGCAAAAGTGTTTAAGTCAAAATCAAAAGTCGAATCAAATGTCAACAATACCATCATATTTATCTTATTCTCCAAATTAAATCTTAATCCTAACCAAATCTTAACCCTAATTGTTATCTTTTATTAAAAATAATAATAATAATAATAATAATAATAATAATAATAATAATAACTTAATTTAAAACATTATTAAATGAGAAATTGGGTTAAAAATTAAATAGTAGATTAAGGTAATTTCATAGTAATAAATTAGATTATTTAGGTTAATTTATGAGTTAATATGTGTATGTATATATATATATATGTAAATGTTTGATTTAAAATGTTATTAAATAAGAAATTGGGTTAAAAATTAAAAATTAGATTAAGGTAATTTTATGATTTAACTTGATGGTAATAAATTAAGGTATTTAGGTTAAATTAAGGTGTTTAGGTTAATCTTATGGTTTAATTTATGGCAAATTTATGTTTAATTTAAAATATTATTAAATAAGAAATTGGGCTAAAAACTTAAAATTAAAAATTAGATTAAGGTAATTTTATGGTAATAAATTAGGACGTTTAATTTACTAATGTTTTGTTTGTTAAATATGTGATTAAGATAGAAAATTATATATATTACATAAGAAAAAGAATATAACACGAGTGTTTGGATAATTTTACCCTTACTTTTAACAGAGTTACCTTTGTACTTTAATCCAAAATCATAAGAGGGTTCTTTGTCTATTTTTGTACCTATAAAGGGGTAAAGGGCTCTGACGCAAAATTACAAGGGTGTAAAGTGAACTTTACCCTTATACAAAATTCGTGGGAGTCAATGTTTTTTGTTCAAAGATTAAGGCCCCGTTTGTTTGGAGAGTTAGAGGGGAGATTAAGATTGGTACTGAGATGGGACCCACTAATATTGTGTTTGTTTTGAGAGATGAGGAGGGAATTGATAGTGAGCTCCGGATTAGGATGGACCTCCCTAAGGAGATTCGGATGGGCCTTCAAGACTTAATATTAGAAAAATAGTCCGACGGACTAGAAATTTTTTATTTTTATTTATTTTATTTTTTACATGTCGGACATTTTTTTTTTGAATATTAATGTTTAATTTTTTATATTTTTTGTTAAGTAAAAATCATTATTTTAGTTGTTTTTTTTTTTCTAGAAATTTTTTATTTTATTTTCATTTTTTAAAATTTTTTACATGTCGGGCATTTTTTTTAAAACATTAATGTTTAATGTTTAATGTTTTTGTATTTTTTAAATTTGTTTTATTATTTTATATAAAAATAATTTATCAATCCCTACACTAACAACTATCATCAAAACAAACACAATTTTACTTAATCCTCTCACTATCAATCCACTCAATTCTACCTCTGAAAACAAACGGGGCCTAAAGAGAGTTCAATATGATATATCCTAACTTAAAAATAGAGGTTTTCCTAACATAGATAAGGGGAGCTACCTGGAATACAGTTTCAAAAAGAGGCCTATTCCCAGCCTGCTGACGGCCAACTTCATTGTACCACCTAAATAACAATATTTTGGAGGAAATTACTTATATAAAGTATTATAGAGTATCCCAGAAAATCACTTTCAAAAAGCTATATGGAGTCCAAATGATACACCTTGCTTGAGTTACAGAAAACAAACTTACATATTTATTAGCACTACATCTGAAATAAGAAGGGCGAAAACCGCACTTTGCTTTTCAAATGTAGTATTATCCTGGAAGGGCATTAAAAGAAATAAATAAATAAAACTGAATGGGGATTGACAATAAGCAAAAATATTAGTTTATTCTCAATTTTTGACAATAAAAATATCTAATACTAACATTTATGCATAATATATATAAAAAATATTTTTTTTTTAATTTAGTCTTCCAATCTAATTATGTTAATAGATGTAATTTAAGCATTGGGGGTCTAAATTAATAATAATTATTATTAATTTCTTTAAGTCTTGGGGACTAGATTGACACAATTTAAATACTGTAGAAGAAATTGAACCACTTCCCATGTTAATAATTTGAACTGTTCATTTTTCATGCATACAAAAAAAATTAGATCGATTAGATATAAGCAATCATATGATCAAAACACATATATATTATAATATTTTTAAAAACATATAAGCAATATAGATAAAATGGTCTAATATTACGACAACAAATATTAGATCAATGTGATTTTTTACATGAATAATTTTTTTAATTAGTTGTACAACATGAACAGTTTAAAGTATCGAAGTGAGTCCAAGTTAGTTCGATAATAGATCAACGTCACCATAAAGTTAAGATCTTTAACTTTGGTAAATCTGAACTCCTATACATTGGGGACCAAATTAACACAATTTAAACTTTGAATATTGGAGGACTAAATTGAAATACTTTTTATACATTGGGCATCAAATTGACACAATTTAAAAACTAAAATCCAAATTGAAACATTTTTAAGTACTGGGGACCAAATTAACACAATTTAAATATTGAGGACTAAAATGATATAAGGCTCATACTTTGAATACTTTAGAAATGCTAGAGATCAAGAACCACAAAAAACTACAATGAAAAAATATAGGCAAATTTTTAATGAAGTGTATATTTTAAAAAGTAATTATAAATTAGTAATAAATTTATAAATATTAATAATTAAATTCTTCAAAACTTTTTCATCAATTTGTCATAATTTTATAAAAATACCACTTAGTGGTAATTTCTCTAAAAATGTGTAGCCATATTCAACATTTGTATTGTAGGTCTCATATTTGAAATGAATTTAGACCACACATTTTTTTTTTTTTGTTGATATTTTTCTGAGATTAGTTTTTTGATCTCTAACATTGCTGTAAAAATTTATATACATATCGGCATGGGTTACCAAGAAAGAGAAATATTATATGTTATGTGGTATATTACACTTACCTCCCCTGAGGTTTCTAACAATTACAAGGACCTCTCGTGGTTTCAATAATTACAGAAACCTCTCTTACTTTTGAAACTATCATTAAGATTCTCCCACCGTTAATCATCTTTTAGTTCATTCGACATAATACTGATATCATGAACTATGAGTAAAAAACTGAGTAAAAAATTCCAAGATTGTCCATGCATATTCAAATAGAAAATTGTACTCACCTCCCCTACGATTTTACAAAAAAAAATAATAATAAAGACCCAAACATTATTTTAATAATATTGAAGAAAATTATTAAATTCTATACCACATTTAAAAAAAAAAAAAAAAAATCTAAATTGTTAAGACAAACATATATATATAGTAGAATAACCAAACATTACATTATCTAAAAATAAAAATAAATAAATAAATAAAAGCCAACAAATTAATCACCATCAAGCCTTATACTAAATTAAATACAATCCTTTATTTGAAATTTACAAAACAAAATACAAAAGATGTCGATTTTTATTTTTAAAAAGACCACCAATTTTATGAATACCTCTTTTGAGAAATTAGAGTTTGAATAAAAATTTAAAAATACATATAAGTATTAGATTTTTTTTTTTCCGAATGAAAAATACCTATTTTCAGAAATTATCCCTCTTTCCATTTTCTTTATTTTATTTCTTTTATTCTTCTTTCCATTTATTCTCATTCATTTTTTCAGTGTTACTGCAGCCAATAGCAACACCACATAATTTATTACTATTATTATTATTTGTTCTCTTCTCTTTCCTCCAATTTTTTCATCATTTTTTTCTCTTTCATCAATGTTAGCTACCATCACCTAATACCATAGCAACTTATGAAACATTAATTTTTCTTTTGTTTTGTAAAAATATTTGTGTATTAAATTTTTTTAAGAAAAATAAACATAATAACATTTCAGATTTATAATAAAAAAATTGACTTATAAAAATTACCAAATGCTACCTCATAAATATATATATATATATAATTATGGATATGAAAAAAAAAAAGAGTCAATACATCTCACCTTAATAATAAAATTTTTTAAAATAAATATAAAAGTGAAAAAAATATCAAACCACATTACAATATATTAAAATTAGTTGATGGGGAATGGAATAATAAACTATTTAAATTTTAAAATAGAATTTTACTTGAAGAAATAAATAATTTGAAAATAATAAAACACTCAAATAATTTGTTATTTATTATATTTAAAATCTATGAGAGTGTTTGGTTTGTGTTTCGACATAAATTTTCAAAAAAAAAATTGGGGAGAAAGTTTAAAAAAATTTTGGTTTGTTTAGTTGTATATTTTAAAAACAGTTTTGGAGTTTAGAAGTTTGAGATGATTTAATATTTTATTGTAGTTGAGTATATTTGTGGGAGAGAAAAGTGATTGAGAATGAGAAAGGAGAGAAAAAAAGTGATTGATTGATGTGTAGAACAGAGAATGAATTTGGAAATTTTGAACAAAATTTTAGAAATTTTTTTCAAAAATTATGTTGTGAGAGTTAAACCAAACAAGTCCTATATCTCCATCTTTGTTTCTTTCATTGAAATTATTTTTATTAAATTAAATCTCAAAATTAATTCAAACAAAAAATATGGATATTCTTTCTTAATTTCATTATTGGTTGATCTTTTTTTATAACTTATAAAAGTTCAAAAACTTATAGTGAAAAAAATACAAAGTCAAGGAAAAAAAAAAAAAAAAATTTGTGAGAAATAAAATGATAATTTAATATAGGTAAATTCACTTAAAAGAGTATTATAGTCATTTGTACAAGCAAGTTAACATCGTTTGGGCTAAATTAATGGGAGAAGAAAATCTTGACAATGTCAAAAAAACAGAAAATATTTATAATCATTGAAACTATAGGAGAGGTCCCTGTAATTGTCAAAAACCTCAAGAGAGGAAACTGTACATGTCATTTACCTTATGCCATTTATTATTTTGTTATTATGTGTACATAAATTAGTTTTTGTTTAGAAATAAGAGGGACTTACATGTAAGTCCTAATATATGGACTTATTGTCCAATAAGTCTTATAATAATTAATAGCGTTTTTCATCATAAAAAAAGTTATTAATTTTTAACTTTCAACGACATATTGGAAAATTGGTCTTGGAAAATTGGTCATAAAAAAAGTCACTAATTGTAAATTTTAGCGACAACTTGTAAAAACTGTGACAAAAAAAGTTGCAAATTATCAATTTTTACTGACCTAAAAAAAATCGTCACAAAAATTATCTTTAACAATAATTTTACGATAACTTATTTTCAATACGACTTAATGAAAATTAAGTCCAATTATTAAGATTTATTGATAATTTACTTTAGAAATAATTTTAAAAAATAATAAAAACTGATGATATATTTTCATGCATCGCAATAATAAAACAATCATGAAAACGAACAGGTGACAGAGCAGTCCTCTGCACAAAAATAATTTTAGTACTGATTTCATGTAATAGGAAACCAACAAGGGCAGTCAGAACCATCTATTCACATAATATATATTTTTATGTTTATAATTTCATTCAAATTTTACTTTGATTTGTATTATTTTAGTTTAAATAATTTAATATTTACATTTTAAGAACAGTTTTAAAATGGTTATGTCATCCATGTTTCGTTAATTTTTGTTGTGTATATCTTAAGAGACTAATTTGAACAAAATGATCAAATTAAAATTAAAATTAAATTTAAAGTGTAGCGACTAAATTATTTAATTTAACATATTAAAAAATAAAATAAAGACTTCGTTTGGCATTGGCTTTTTGAGCTAAATTAGTCTCAAAAAGGCAAAATAGTCTAAAAAGTCAATTAGACAAAATATCATATCCAAACCATAATCATTTCTTTTTCTCTCACAAAAGTCAAAAAAAAGTCCAAAAAGTCAACCCAAACAAACTTTTTAATCAGAGCTAAAATAGTCAAAAAGTCAGAAAGCCAACTAAAAAAATCACATGCCAAATTGCAGCAAAATTTAAGTGAAACTATAAAGATTAAAAATGTATATTACCCAATCATAAACTAGGTTTTGCAAATGTACCTGTTTTTCTTTTCCATCAGTACCCTCCAAATCCATTACAAGAATGCAAGGTCCAGTGACGCCAGCTCTTTGCAACCAAATACCCTGAGTACATTTATTCCTGGGAAATAAAAAAATTTATTATTATGACACTTCAGAAACAAAGGGGATTGATCAAACATGCGAGCTTTACGAGTACATGCCTTCCACCCCCCTGTGCATTCATCTGTTTAAAGGTTGTCCCAAACACAGCATTTAATAGTGTGCTCTTTCCTGTTACAATTATGGTTAGTAATCATCAAAATTAGATAATGTTATTGCATGCATATATCTAAGGAGGAGGAATCCCTCCAATCCAAAATTTGAATTGGAAGGGTTGTTTGGGCCCGTAGGGTCCACCACGGAAAATAACTGCAACTTGTTCAATTTATTGTGTTTTTTACTAAAAAAATGGACAACGATTATATTTTTAAGAGATGAACACATTGTTCTGATGACAAAAATAATAAATTAAACAGATTGCAGTTTTCAGATCAATCTAATTTTTTTTAATGGATGAAATACATGAAATGCTCGATAAAATGAATAATTCAAATCATAAAAAACGAGACCATGGAGAGTCTCATTGGACCAAACAGTATCCTTCACCATATCTAATGTGAATATATATAATAAATACAGCAGTGATACCGCGTAATAATATCACCATCCAATAAATTATATCTGACAAGATAGTTTTAGAAAAATATAAACTACGTGTTTGAGTGTGCAAGGTGCATATCATATGCATTTGTGTAAGTTCTTAAAAATATACATAAATTACCTCACAAAATGGCGTAATTTCTCACAAATATACGTAGGTTGTGATTTCTTAAATTTGTATGGATTAACTTATATATATTTGTGAAAATTTAAGCGATTTTGTAAAATAACTTGCATATATTTGTGAGAACTTACGCAAGTACATATAATATGTACTTGCATACTTAAGAATTGCCCCATAATACTAATAACGATGATAAATTAAATTAAATCTCATTCAACTATGACCCGTATTGAAATTGCTCCATAATATTTAAAACTTAATACTCAACCATTTCCATTGATAAAAACAAAATATATATATACTGTGTTCTCAATAAGGGACTGACTAGTATACACACATAACAAAATCCACAGATGATATGCAACACTATTCTAGGGAAAATTATTCAATACTTGTAGAGTGTATCTAAGAGCATCTCCAACTTTGTATCTTTTTTTCACCAAATTTGAGTAAAAACTCCATCTAATATCAAGTGCTCCAACGGAAGATTTTTAACTTTCATCAAAATATCAGTCGACCGAGAGGACGACCGGGCGGATGTTTGGCCGATCGGTTGGCCAATGTAATTTTTTCACAAATTTTGTAAGGAGGTGGTCATCCGGGGGGGACAACCGACCAAACATCTGGCTAGTCGTCCGGTGGTGAAATTGACTTGTAATTTCTAACGACTATGAATAGTGATTTGATGAAAGACACATCCATCATCAATTTGATGAAAGATTTGAGAAATCCTAGATTTAATACTTGGTGATAGGGTTAGAGCAGCAAAAGGCGCTTGTTTTCATCAAATTTAAATTTGATAAAACAAAATGTGCTGAGTTGGAGATGCTCTAAGTGGTGTTTTAAATAATCAGTTATTAGTTTAAATCATGGGATCCATCACTTTTGTATTAAAACTTTAGAAAACAAATATTAAATATCAATTTGTTAATCCAATATGAGTATTGCTCCCGAGAATTGAATAATTACTCCTATTCTAGACCATTACATTACATTACCAGAATAAATCCTAGCTATTGAATAAAATATTGATGAAAAACCAGTTATCCAAACAACAGATTAGCATAAACACAGTAAACAAAAATATTGATTTACCATTTTAGCCTTCAATTATAAGGGTCTCATTATCTTCTTCAACTCATTCTTAACAGACCCCACGACCACCAACCTCTTCCCTCCATTCCCCTCTCCCTCAACATCCACCATCTTTACCTGCCCTTTCCCCTGCCACTTATGGCCTCCCATCCTCCATAACCTGCTCTATTAGCATTGATTCCAAGCTTGATTGATTCCAAGACAAATCATAAATAAATAAATAAATAAAGACCATAGATGAAATATGATAAACTAGAAGTAGATTTCAGGGGATTTATTGATCATCTTGTGTTCAGTGGGCATGGAGAAACAGATAAAACGCCCTGCAAAATCTGCACAAACCCATGAGTTGATTTTGCAAAATCAACACACTAAGGCCTCTGTTGAGAAGGCAAAAAACACAGTAAACTTATTAATTTATTTGAGTCGCATCATCTTTTTATTTTATTTTTTTAACGTTTTTTCAAAAAAAATAAAATAAAATAAAATATTCAAAAATAGGCCTAAATCATCACTCTTTCTCCTTCTCCCCTCCTCCACCAGTCGGCTCCCCTTCCAACCCTCACCAGCCATGTATCAGTAAGAAAATACCATAAAACCCATCACCGACTGACACCATTGAATCTCAAATCATCACACAACCGTCGAGCCCAATCTACCACACTTCCCTCCACCCGAAAGCCTCTTCTCCTCATATATGAATTCCACCACTTAAAACCCCCCACACCAGATCAATTCATCACCACTTGTCTTTTTGCTGTATGGTGGAACTCGAAGCTTTTGGAGAACCTTCCGGTTGGGATTCTATGACTAGGATATACAAATGGGTTATTCTAGAAGACCCTTTTGGGTGTGATTTATGATATTTATGTTGTTGATATCACTTTAAGATATCGAAAACGCTACAGATAATACATAAATTACGGAAATATTCTACGTAATATTTGACAATATAAGTTTGGTTTCTCTCAAGTTGTTATCTCCACTTGAGAGAGCGTTTGTGCTTACTAGGTCCATTTTGTAACCGATTTGGTGATCTGAACTGTTTAATTTTTAAAACTCATTAAAAAGAATATTTATGCAAAAAATCAAGGTAATTGGACATTGGTGGTTATATGTCTAAATCATATTTGTTCTAAACAAATGGACGACAAATATGATTTCAAGAATGACCATCTATTTTTTATAACACAAATTTGTTTCAAACATATATTGATATCCGATCATCTTAATTTTTTAAATGAATATTTTATTCAACAAGTCTTAACAAATTAACGGTCCAGATCACCAAAATCTGTCCCAAATTAGACCTACCAAGCCCAAACGCTCTCTCAAATTGAAATGGCCAATTTGAGAGAAGCTAAACCCTTTGATAATTTATTTAGGGTTCCTAGCATTCCTCAAGTCAAAAAACTATTACAAGTTGTCAAATTATTTTCTAAAAATTTTTGCACATTTTTTCTTAAAAAAATACTCAAATAATCAATTCTCAAACTTACTATAATATCATTTTTAAGTCATATTTTAAAAACAAATAAGTCATAAGCAAACAACACTTGAGGTATAACCAAGGTTTTAAAAAGCGGCCGCAACCGTTACGTAACGCCGTTACGTAACGGTTTTGGCAGTTACCGCCACCCGTTACGGCCGCTTTTGCAGTGTGAAAACCAAAGATTGCTTCGGTCGAAACTAAAATAATAATTAAAATATGTCATAACTAATATTACAATGAGTCATAATCAAGTCATAACTAATGATTATTAGGATTGAACAAAAAAATAAAAAAAACCACAAAGTGGTCTCATTGCATGGTTCGGTCTTGGTCCTTAAAATAGGTAAACTGTACTTCACGGTTCAGTATGTGGTTTTATAGCTATGTTTCCTCTTTGAAATGGAACCAGGCTTTTAAATATATAAATATATTTTATTAGGGAAATTCTAGGGTACAAGGGGTGTGTACTATATGCAAATTTGGTTACGACCTTTGAGTTGATGGTTATGATTTATTGTGTTGTCAGTTATGACACATTGTAATGTTGGTTATGACAAAATTTTAGTTAAGATCAAAGAATTGTTTGATTAAGCCCCATGTGATGTTTAGTTATAACTCAATTTTATTTTTATTTTTTTATGTTATGACTGATAGTATTGAGTTATGTCATTTGTAATAATCAAGCTCGCAAATAGCACAACTTGCATATTATATCATAGTATTTCTCAATTTATTATTTATAGTAGACACTCAAATATCTTATTAGTATTGTATATATATAAGTTGTTAACCATTTTCTTACTAGTGTATTATTGTATAATAGTAGAATTAGTTCTAAATAATTATTTAAAGAATTTTGTTTGAAAAATGATAATATGTTTGTTTGATTTTTAGGCAAGTTGTGATTATATTGTGAATGATGACGAAATTTATTAAAACCTTGGTTCCCAACTAAACATCACAGCATTTTCATAGTTCGGTTTGATTTAGTTCCAAAACTTTTATAGTTCGGTTTGGTTCTAAATTTTATAGAACTATAGGTAATGGTTTAGTCTTGGTTTACTTCAAAACTGAACGAAACTAAATCATGCTATCTCTAAGGGTTATAATCACATACTACTTGAGTCATAATCAAAAATTGCTTTGATCATAACCAAAATAAAACCATCACTTAAATCATAACTAATACCACAATGAGTTATAACATAATCATAATTAATATCACAATAGATCATAACCAAATATCACAAAAGTCATAACTTTACATTATTACTTCCCACAACTACAACATATACACAATATATATATATATATATATGAATAATTAAACCATGTTTGGTTTCAAAACCAAAGTAAGGATATATCTTGGTCATGAAGTGCTAAGTCCAATCATGTTAATGTACCTTAAAATTTTAGTTGGACACACTAATTTAGTGTATTTTTTTAGGTAAATTGTATCAATAGTCCTTTTATTTTGGTCATTATGTTATTTTGGTCTATGCAATTTAATTAGCTTGATCTTGATCCTGAATTTGCAACTCTATTTCAATTTAGTCCAATTAATTACAATTGTTAGTATTTTTTTTATGAAAAATATATACACGAGCAGTATAGTTGATGTATATAATTCTATTAAAACAAAATGCTTGATTATAATTTTTTCTAAATATTTATTTTAAATATATTTAATTATAATGCTTACTTAATTCTTGAAAACTTAACTTTCTTAATTTTAGTATTCTATAATAAATTGAATCCTTTTACCAACATGTGAAACTTATTTCTCGTGTTTTTGTTTGGGGCTTCTCTCATTTAGAAGTTTCTATGTATTTACTTGTATGATATATTTGATTCAAAAAAACTCCAAAGGCTTCCAATTGTTATTTTTTATTTTTATTTTTTTGGCAAAATTGGTGAAAAGATCGATGCCTAGGGTGTTTTGTGGTGGAGGTCCAAAATTTTTATCTTTATTGATTGTAAGGACACACACGCAACACCTTCTAGTTGGCAAGTCAAAACATGTAGTGACAAGGACAATTTTTGACATGTTTACCTTTTTATGCGTATTTTCTGTTAAAAACCTTTAAAATGCTATAATTTAAACTACATAAATCCGTTTTTTATAAAATTTATATTTTTATATTACGAAAGGCAGGAAATAGGCAAACACATGCAGCAAACAAAAATCTCTTACAAAAGATACCTGAATTTGATGGTCTTCTAGATCTTGGACAACAAGGAAAATAATGGACTTAAATTCTAGCCTCTTCACACAAACAGTAGCAACTGAGGGACTCGTAGGCGCCACAGGGTCAAATCCTCAAAACCTAGTATCCAAATCATTAAAACCCTAGCTGGTTTGAGAGTTCTTAGCTCATATCTATATTTTTTTCAGCAAAAAGTCCATTTTCTGTGCATATCACTCTCCATGTATAGAAACTTACGAGGCTTCTTCAAGAACCCAACTCAAAACTTGCAAATAAACCTTCCAAAAAGACAAAATAAGACAAATATATATCTCTAACACTAACACCCACAAAACATTACTTGTCTAACAAAAACACCCCAAAGTCCCAAAAAAAAATCTCACACAGCTTTAACTAAGCTACTCAAGGCTTAACACTTTAAAATGACAAAAACACCATTCGCCAAAGATGGCCATAATTATTATGCTATATAAATATTTACATTGTTTGCATCATCCTCCCCTAGTTAGAAAGAGCTGGCCTCCGTGTGAGTTGCCATTTTTTCTTCATGACATATTTCTGGATTGATACTTAAGAGCTCCACTTCACCTATCTATGAATTCTCAAAATCAAGTTTTCCAACCCATTTAACAAGGAATTGGAAGTAGTTGCCAACTCTAGCCTTGATTTCTCAAACCTGAATCACCCTTTCAACATGTTCATTCCCTCTAGGAGAGAGGTTTGATTTAATGTTCCACTCGCAATATTTTCCGTCTCAACCTTAAAATTACCATGAAAAGTAGATATCTGCTATGTTGAAGATGGGTGATATATCTAGGCCATGCGGGAGCTGAAATTTCATAGGCATTCTCACCAAATTTGTGCAAGATTTGACAGGGACCAATCTTCTTAATTTGTGATATGTACATGCTGGAACCTTTCTTTTCGAAGAAAAACCATCACCCAATTTCCCATTTGATATTCTTTGAACCTCCGCTTATGATCAACTACTTCCTTTTTACTTTATCATTTATTTTTGAATAAATTACTAGTTGGACCCCATGCAATTCGCATGTAGGGGTCATGCCGTCATTAGCTAGGAATAAAGCCATGTCGATTGTGCTATCATTGGCTCTGAATAATAGAGCGAAGCAAAAACGTGACAGTTTTTGGCGACTGAAAACAAGTTTAGTCGCCAAAAGTGGTATCCGAATACCCGACTTGGTTGGCCAACATTGTACCAGTGCCGAAGAAGGATGGCAGAATCCGGGTATGTGTGGATTTCAGGGATTTAAACAGAGCGCGTCACACTGTTTTGTGTAGTTCACTCTCACGCTATTTTGCGCGTCGCGCTGTTTTGTGCAGTTTATCACTCACGGTATTTTGCGCCAAGAAACGAGCTCATTTTTATTGGTTTCTCATAAACTGAAGTAAAACATTATTCTGCACACTTTTCATATTTTGAACTTTTCTGAAAAAAATCATCTTAGGCAAAGAGTGCGCTGCGCAACACAGCGCGAGTGTAAACCGCACAATATAGTGCGCTGCGCAAAACAACGCGAGTGATATACTGCACAAAACAGTGCGATGCGCTGAGGCACCCCTTTTGACCATTCGACCTAGTTGCATATCGAAAGCCATAGAGACCATTCCAAATTAGGACCGGTTCGTTTATCCCATCAATGTCCTCTGTCTTCTTTGCTCGGAGCTTTTCCTCTGAACTATCAGCCTTTGCCCTCTGCCTCCTGGCGTTTCCACATACTTAGAATATTTTGCATATCTTTAATATACACTTCAATCCTTGTGCAACCTTCTCGGGGTAACACACCTCGGTCATACAAACTGATGATTCACCTCGGCAAGCAAGGGCAAAGTGGAAATGAACGAAAGAGAGATAAAATCTCTGAAAAATCTTTCAAAACACCTTGTTTAGGGGTTTGGAGTTGAAGAAAAGAAGAGAAGAGGTTGTTTTGCATCGGTTTTCGTTCATTTTTGGCAGGTACCTCTGTTTTATCACCAGGAAGATCACTGGAGGGTGGGAGGCCAGCAATTGTCTCAGCAAGTATCCCTCATATGCTCAGGAGGGTGCACCGGGACTATCTGCTCCGGTAAACCCAGGGTCTGACGCAAGAAACGCTCACCCAGGTACCAAGCCCGACAGACCGGGCCGTCGTTTGACATGAATGATTGGGCCAAAGGCCATCAGACATGAATGATTGGGCTAAAGGCCGTTTGATGTGAATGAATGGGCTAAAGGCCATTTGATACGAATGAATTGGGCCCAGTATGGATGAAATTGAGTCTTTTGGGTGGTGGAGCTTGGTTATGTGCGGGGAGGGGATTTGTAGTAACATTGGGTTTTTCGGGAGGCAAAATCACCCCATTGTCGATGAGAGACCTCGTCCTCTCAGACCTGGAGTGGCGAGTTCTGGAAGATCTGGATTGCGTGTCGCCTGTCCTGAGGCTCTTGTTCTCCCCTTGTGAGGGGGGCAGTTTTTAGCACGATTGCTTTCGAGCCAGTAGATACTCCCCAAGCACTTTGGACACGAGGTCGCCGACTCAACGCGCCATTTTGCGCGTCGCACTGTTTTGTGCAGTTTATCACTCGCTATTTTGTGCGTCGCACTGTTTTGTGCTGTTCACACTCGCGCTATTTTGCGCGTCGCACTTTTTGGGCAGTTGACACTCACCCGGTCGGCCACATTTTTGGCCGATCGGCTAAATGTTTGGCCGGTGGAATGATTTGATGGCCGGTGACCTCCCCTTATGGCCGGTGAGCCTCCTACAACCTTGTTTGGGTAGTGTTCGAACCCTAATGCGTGAGAAATGGTAAGTAAACGCCGTATTTACATATCTGCCACTGTGCAGGAGAATCCGTATAGGTGTTCGAGTGTTCGAACCCTACAGTTTGTTATCTACTGGTATTGCAAATATACAGTGGAAAAGTGAAGCTTAAATAAACTGCAAGTAAAACATACCTCGGCAGGAGTAATGGTGTCGAAGTAGCGACGAAAGAAGCTGAAAGTCTCTCGCTGCGCAAAATAGCGCGAGTGATAAACTGCACAACACAGTGCGCTGCGCAAAATAGCGCGAGTGTAAACTGCACAAAACAGTGCGGTGCGCAAAATAGGGCGAGGAAGGAATTCCTCGGATTTTGCAAAATTTTGACCATTTTGAGAGAAAGAGAGGCATGTTAAGCTTTTAATGAATAAGAAATTTGAATTCGGGGTGTTGACGCCCCAAAATCACGAAACGGCGTCGGTTTGGCGCGAAACTTAGCACACACGACCGCCTAGGCACGAGAAACTTGTGGGAGAAGACAGGACTCCAATCGGGTTCCTGGTTGGAGAAGTATTTTTTGGATAGGAGGACATAGAATGTGAGTTTGTCATCTGATAATGTCTTTGAAGTGCATTGTTTTCCTTCGGCTATGGTTGATCTTGGGTTGAGAACTTGTTCGTGCAGTTGACACTCGCGCTATTTTGCGCGTCGCACTGTTTTGTGCAGTTCACACTCGCGCTATTTTGCCCGTCGCACTCTATATCTCTCTCTCTTTTGCCTTAAGGTGTTTTAGTCTTACTATTGCACATAAACACCTAGTGTTACACCTTACCTTGGCTACTGAGGTGCTGGAGAGCTGTTCTTGGCGCTATTTTGCGCGTCGCACTGTTTTGGGCAGTTCACACTCGCGTTATTTTCTGCGTCGCACTGTTTTTTGCAGATTATCACTCGCGCTATTTTGCGCGTCGCCCTGTTTGTTTGTTTGTTTTTTTTTTCTTTTTAAGTTGTGTTTTCGTTATGCTCTGTTTGGTTCATTGGAATGAGAGGCAATGGGTGTGTTTGGTAACGTAAACTGTAGATTACTAATGTCCTCAATGAGCTCGGCTAAGTCATCCAGTCACTGGCTTGGTCCGTCCTCCCAGACTACATTAACCTCCATGGCGTGCTTCTGGCCGAGGCTGTGGCATCGCATGTTGCTGGCCGAGGCTTTGGCATGGCATGCTGCTGGCCGAGGCCGTGGCATGACATGCTAGATTAATTAATTTGTTTAATTAATTTAATTGGCCTGTAATAATTTAATTAGCTAGAATAGTTAATTCGTTATTCGGACTGTATTACTTTCTTTCGGTCCCTCGTGCGTCACCTTCCTGGCCGGTGTCTTTCACTCCGTGACTCTGGTCACGAGTTTCTGTGTTGTGGTTGTCCCCTTCAACGTCGAGGTTAATAATAGTGTTGATTTATTTCCTCCAACTTCTTTTGAACCTCTTCTTGAACTTATTTCAGATTTTCTGCATATGCAATGGCATCATTGCTAGCTTGAGGTAGATTTGACACATCCATAAGATCAACAACTTAATTGGGGTTTCTATGATGATTTGGGTCTAAACCCGATATATTTGGCTTTCCTATGCACTTGCATATGAACCATATCACCATAAGTTGATCTAATTATTGTTGTTATTGCTATTTTGCTTCCTACACTTGGTATTTTGAGTTTTTGGCATTTTGGGGAGTATATTGGAGTGTTTTGTGAGGAATTCCTAGGTTGGCAATCGATCGTACTCCAATGGTGATCATTCACTCTTTCTATTATTTTTACTTGTGCTTTTCTTTTCTTTCTCTTCACTTTCCCTTCTTCTCTCTCCCTCTTCTCTTCCGAAATTCCTTCCCTTTCTCTCTTTATATTTTACATTAATCACACAAAACACCAAATCTCATCCACCTAGAGTTTGACTTAATAGAAAACTCAAGTATTAAAGTTGTAGAGCGTGTTGAGAGTTTCGATCCTACCAAACCCAACTCTCATTTGGAGCACTTATTATGTTCAAGCTCTTCCCTTCTCTTCAAACGAGGTAGGGACTCTTTTACCTTTGTAAATGTAATTTGAGATGTATATGTGGTTCTTTGCTAGATATGAATTTTATGAAAATGTGTAGAGATTTTCTATATTATATATCTAAAAATTAGGGCTTAAGGTGTATACTTGCTTTTTCAAAGTTTCTTTCTCAAAAGACAAGGATTGTGTATAAACTCCTCAAATTTAATCCAAAATGATAAAAGCCCTAAAGTTTTTCCAACCACCCTAGGATTTGAATAATCAAGGAGAGTGTTGAAATGCAAGGCCGGCTTTGGGGGCAAGCCGGCAAAGCCGTCACTTTGAACCCCCAAATTTGAGCTAAAAATTAGGGCCCCAATCTAGGAAAAACCCTTGTAGTATTATTTTTTTTTATTTTTTATTTTTTGGTTAGACCTCCATTGAATGAAGGCCCCAATTATTTTAATTTTTAACATTAAAACTCACCTAACACCAGCCCTTAACACCAAACACAAAAACAATTAGGAGCTCTTGGTTCAATTTTGCAACTAAAAATGCAAGAACTGTAATGTTTGAGTGACATAGTGACAATATTTGTTCAATTTTTTATTGATGTTATTCTTCTAGATTTTTGTATAGTATTTTTTTCCTTGTGTAAATGGTTAGATATAAAACAATAATACTAGATTTTACCCTTTAAAATTTTTGAAATAGCTTTTTAAAGCTGATTTTATCTTTTTGAGTGAAGTGGAAATGTAGGGCCCCATGTTCGGTATTTGCTTTAGGCCCCTAAATGTTTAGAGTCAGCCCTGAATGATTCTATCTCTTGCAAATTGGATGTATTTGCATGACTGTGATATGTTGAATATAAGTGGAACTTTCTTCTAGGTGTCTAGAGCCTTAATTGATGTATTAACTTGATGGTTGGGCAAGATTGGATCAAAAAATCCAAATTTAGATATTTATTTTTGAGTAGTCTTCACTATTTTGCTCTTTTATCTATTCACATTTTGAATGTTAGCGTGAGGCTAGAACCATTGGAAAGATTATTTATGGAGTTCCAATTTAGACACAAGAACCACTCAAAACAGTGTTTAAATGAGGGAGTTATGCCTGTTCAAAATTCGAGCATGGTTCACTTAAGCACACTTTTGACCGCTCGAGCGGTCCGTAGATCTAAACCACTATATTTTTCAAAAATAGAGATCCTACAAGCACCCAATCACTGCTCAAGCGCAAAATTGACCACTCGAGCGGTCTATTTCATAAACAGAGATGTTGCAAGCATGAATTCACTGCTTGAGCACACTTTTGACTACTCGAGCGGTCTATTCGACTTTAGTGCGTGAAAAATTATGTTTTTTGTCAGATTTTACACCTACACTATATATAGGGACTCTAGATGATTTCACATTGTTTTTTCTCTCTATATTCTCAAGATCTCTCCTTCTCTCTACTCTTTCTAAAATACATGTCCCACCTTTAATTCCATCTACCCAAAAGAAGATTTTCATGCTAGTTCTTTGGGCAATATTGTTGAGCAAGTCAAGAGCTTCAAATCCATCCAAGAAAATCCAAGTTTCCGCAAACTTGATCACCTAGGGCTTGTTCTCCTTAAGTTTAGAGGTAGGAATTTCTTGCTTTCAGTAAATATCGGTTCTAATGTGAATGTGTGGTAATTTCTTGGTATAAAAATGCTACTCCCTCCGTCCCAAAATATTAGTCCCTTATTCCTTTTTTGATTGTCCCAAAATATTAGTCCCTCTTCTAAAATCAAGTACAAAAATAATATAAATTTCCTATTTTGCCCTTCTTTTAAATTAATAAACAATATAAAAAGTATAATTATGCATTGATATTCTCAAAAAATGTACTATCAAAAGGGTCATTTTGGAAAATCAACTTTTTTCAAATGCAATGATTGTACTACCAAAAAAAGTTGGATTCCCCAAAAGGGACCATTATTTTGGGACGGAGGGAGTAAAATTTTGTTCTTTGCATGAGGGTTGAGGTCATGGGGTTGAGATTTAGATTTCTCTTCATTATTCTCCTTCAAATTCATGCTTGGAGTTATGACCAGACCAAACCAAGCCTGAAGTCTACATGAATCCTTCTTCTCCACGCGGCCTTATCAAAGGCCATTTCGCTAGTCAAATTAAGTAGATCATTTCTCTATTTACAACGCTAACCAACGTTAATCTAGCCCTACCCCATCCCCTAACACTTCCATCTACTGTTACAGCGTCGCATCTCTTCACTACTGCCTCTGTTGATCTCCGTTGAATATGACCAAACCATCTCATTCGATTCTCTCTCAACTTATCTTCTATCGGTGCTACTCCTACCCATTCCCGAATACACTCATTCCTAATTCTGTCTTGTCTAGTCTTGCCACACATCCACCTTAGCATTCTCATCTCAACCACACTCATCTTATCTACATGTTGTTTCTTTGTTGCCCAACACTCCGTCCCATACAACATCGCTGGTCTAATGGCTGTTCTATAAAACTTACCTTTAAGTCTAGTGGGTATTCGTTTATCGCACAGTACCTCAGACGCACTTCTCCACTAACACCCTCCCGCCTTAATCCTATGGGTCACATCCGCATCAATCTCCCCCGGTGTTATGATAATCGACCCTAAATAACGAAAATGTTCACTCTTAGGCAGTTCTTGGTTCGCAATCTTCATTTCTCCTCTACTTCCATTGTTACAGTTACTAAATTTACACTCCATGTACTCTGTCTTAGTTCGGCTTATCCGGAATCCTTTAGATTCAAGAACTTTTCTCCAAATCTCCAACTTTGTATTAACTTATTCTCTAGTCTCATCCACTAACACTATATAGTCTGCAAAAACCATACACCATGGCACGTTATTCTGGATATTTCTCATCAACTCATCTATAACTAAAGCAAAAAGATAAGAACTTAAGGTAGATCCTTGGTGTAACCCTACAGTGATAAAAAATTCATTTATCTCTCCAGTAGGCGATCTAATAGTGGTCACCACCCCTTCATACATGTCCCTAATCACATCAATGTAACCTTTTGTCACCCTTTTCTTCGCTAACACCCACCATATCATATACCGGGACATTCTATCATATACTTTCTCAAGATCGATAAATACCATATGAATATCTCTTTTCTTTTCTCTATACTTTTCTATTACTCTCCTCAAAAGATAGATCGCTTCCATTGTTGACGTGCCAGGCATAAATCCAAATTGATTCTCTAACACCTCTGTTATATCTCGCAATCAGCGTTCTATCACCCTCTCCCACACTTTCATTATATGACACATTAGCTTGATTCCTTTAAAGTTGTTGCAATTCTAAACATCTCCTTTATTCTTATAGATTGGCACTAAAATACTCTTCCTTCACTTATCTAGCATGTTCCTAGTCAACAAAATTTTGCTAAACAACCTAATCACCCACGCAATCCCTTTTTACCCAAACACTTTCAAGCTTCAATAGGAATATCATCTGGTCCTAAAACCTTATTTGGTTTCATCTTCTTAAGTGCAATCTCCACTTCAAAGTTTTTAATCCTGCGATAGAACCTATAAGCTTGGTTTATCGCATTACTGGCTATTTCTTCCCCTATTGTCGTACCTCCATGTTCCTTATTTAATAGTTACTCAAAATAATTCTTCCATCTTTGCTTAATCTTTTCATCCCTCACCAATACCTTAGAATCCTCACTCTTGATGCACTTAACTTTATTAAAATCTCTTGTTTTCCTCTCCTGTATCTTAGCAAGTTTGTATACCCTCTTCTCTCCCTCCTTACTATCTAGTCTAGTGTATAGGTCATTATATGCTTTCAACTTAGCCTCTCTCACTACTTTCTTGACCTCTTTATTAGCCAATCTATAGCTCTTAAAGTTTTCCTCAGTTCTATCCTTTTGCCACTTTTTAAAACTCTTTTTTTACCTTAACTACCGCTTGAACCGCTTTCCTCCACCACCAAGTTTTCCTAGAGCTGGGTCCCGTTCCTTTCGACTCTCCAAGCATTTCCCTTGAGATTCTCCTCATACAATTGGTCATCGAGTTCCACATAGTGTTAGCATCATCTTCCAAGTCCCAAAGTACCTTCCTTATCCATTCTATTCTTAAATATTTCTAATTTATCTCCTTTTAGGTCCCACCATCTCGTCCTATGACACCCACCATCCTTCCTAACTTGGTATTGCCCTCTAAAACATAAATCTAGTACCAAAATCCTATGTTGAGAGATCAGGCTCTCTCAGGAATCACCTTACAATCATTACATTTTAGGCAATCCACTTTTCTCACTAAGAAGTAATCTATTTGGCTCTTAACTGACCCACTCTTAAATGTTATCAAATGCTTCTCCCTCTTCTTATACATAGTATTGGCCACTACCAGGTCAGAAGCCAATACAAAATCTAAGATATTCTCTCCAGCCTCATTTCTATCACCAAAACTATATCCACCATGCACCCTTTCATAGCCTAATTTATCTATGCCTACATGGCCATTAAAATCGCCACCTATAACCAGGTTCTCTCCTACGAATATCTCTTGTAAGATCTCATCCATTTGCTCCTAAAAATCCCTCTTAGTCTGATCATCTAATCCTACTTGAGAAGCATATGCACTAATAACATTCACTATATTCCCTCCAATAAGTTTAACAAACATAATCCTATCCCCTTTCTTAATGACCGCCACAATATTCTCCACAAGACCCTTGGCAATTAAAATTCCTACCCCATTCCTGCGTCTATCCTTACCACTATAATACAATTTAAAACCAGTATCCTCAATTTCCTTAGCTTTCTCACCCGTCCACTTAGTTACCAGTGTCCTCAAGTTATGAATATTTTGATATGTGTAATAAGTGAGAAAAACCTCAAATTTCTAGAGAAAACCCTAACTTTTTTGAAATTGTATAAATTAGAGAAATAGCAAATAAATTAACATTTTGATGGAATTGTATAGATAAATTAGATAAATTAAATTGTATAGTTATCTTGAAATTATGAAATCTCGAAGGAACTATATTATATATCACCTGCATCATGATTCTATTCTACTATTGCACATATTTCTCAAGTATAGAGATTATCTACTGAATTTCAGTTTACCCGTCGTGGATAACAATTTTTCAAGTTTGGATGGTGCGCCGCCACCATGAGGTTGAAGTTATGGTTTGATGGACTTACAGACCATTTTTGCCGTTTTGTGTAAAGGCCAAGGCTTTGATGTATTTATTTTGTAATTAGTCGGGCACTTTATTTGGTAGAGGGGATGCCTTTAAGCCTAACAGAAAAATATTATTATTTTGTGGCTTGCTGAATTGTGCACGTCATATATGTTATGTTGAAGTATGAATATAGGTTGTATGTGTATATTTTGTAGAATCTTGCTTTGCGTAAAATTAATATACATGGAGAGCGGATTATTTATCTCATTGATCTTACAAGTGTCACACTTGATTCCGTTGTTCTCATTAATTCAATCTCATTGTTCTCTACTCCATATGGATTTGAGTACCTATAATTTTGGGGATGTTACAACAACATTTCTTAATTGGTCAATGATAACTTAAAATGCACATGAACAACAAACACATAACTAGTGAAGCACAACAGTAGTAATTACCCTGTTTGGGTTTAATTTTCTAAATTTAATTTTTTGAAAATTGAATTTTTTATTTTTTGTATTTTTTATTTTTTACTTTAGTGAAATTTTTTAAGATTTTAAGAAATTTATTTACTTTTTAGATGCACCTAATCTAAATGTAGTTAAAAAGTAAAATATTTATAAAAAAATATTTTAAAAAATTAATAAATATATAAATTTTCGTATTGTTATATTTTTGGTATTTAGTGAATTTTTTAAATATTTTACTTTTTAATTGTATTTATATTAAATGTATCTAAAAAATAAAAAAAATTTACTAAAAATAAAAAATATATAAAAAATAAAAAACTTAATTATCAAAAAATTAAATGCATAAAATTGGAATAGCTTATGGAGAACATTTATTTCTTACCACTAGTCTGTGGGCCTATGATGGAGACTAAAGCATAGTAAAGCTTATTGTCAGCCAATTTGACATCCATCTGAAATTTCTGACAACTGTGATCAATGAATTCACCATGACAATCTATGATCTGACTGCAACCACAATTATTGCTTTCTCCTGAAAAGATAAACTAGTACTTTTGTAAGAAAATAAAAATAATACTCCTGAAAATTCAAACTATTCGTGTTATAAGACATGGGTCAAATTCACCTAGTGCACCAAATTTGCAACACCACATGAATTATTCATTCTTCTTCTCAAAAGCACATTTGATGTATTTGAATGAGCAATCTTTGTGTCGATGCATAATTCAAATAATGTTTTTTCATTTTTCATTTTTTGTTTGTGTGATATTATTTGACTAACGAAATGGTCTTAGATAGAATTGAGTAGAGAAGAAATATTCATGCAGCCGACCCTATTTGATGATACTTTAGACTTGTTCTAGTTTGATTTGATATTATTCCAAACTATAACAGTTATGGCGAGCAATAGAGTGATTCTATTGCTACCTTCATTTTGTTGTTGAAAAGCAAACCCAAGTGCTTGAAACATTGTACACTTTTGTGTTGTAGTTAATGTAAGTATAGACTAATAAAGGGCAAATTACACTCACCTTTCTTACAATTGTTCAAAGTACACTTAGCCACATTGGTTTGAAAAAATAAAACTGACTTTTTTTAATGGGTCTTAAAAGTTAACTCTGTTAATAAAGGACATGAAATGACAAAATAGTCCTAAATATTTTGTCAAATTTATACTCTATATTATAACAAAGAGTGTTTTCAATGAAGAGAGCTATGAGAGCTCCAATATGTAATAATAAATTTCTTAATTTTCTTATTTTTAAACAACTTTAAAATCTCCAATTGATTAAATCTCATTCACATAGAATTTTTTTTTTTTTAATTATTCCATAATTTATGATCTTCAAAAGGAAAGTATATATATTATTTCATATGAAATATGGAAAGCATTCGCTCAAATAGAAAAAATGAAAATCAAGTCAAAGTTCTAATCAATGGTCATCTTTTTTATGTGCATATAGGAGTGTGGGCGGTGCGGTTTAAGAGAAAAATAAAAAAATGTATGGCAAGTGGCGGATAGATAAAAATGTCATTTGAAATTGTCATTTTTCTTATCAAAAATCAACGATTCAGTTGGCAAATAATGGCAGTTTCGAATTGGCAAGTCGGGCAGATTGGCGGTTTATAAAAAACAAAATTCAAATTACAAAACTTGAATCAAAGAGTAAAAGGATCTAATTTATAAATTAACTAAAATAGTCAAAAGAAAAATAGATGTTCATTGCAACTTTTAAGTTTAGTTTAGTGGCTTCAATTTGAACATTGAAACAGTGAAGAAAGCAAACTAATTCACATATTCTGATGGGGGGTGGGGGGGTGGGGGGGGGGGGGGGGGTTTAGGGTTTTGGGTACCTGCAGGAGACCCATTTGTAAGCTTCACTGGGGGAACCATGGCGGCTGATTTCACCTACACAAACAAAATCAACGATGGCAAAGTCGGGGCAGCGCTTCCACCAGCACACACACACACAGCAAAGAGAAAGAAAAAGAAACTTACCAAATCAGCGAATGGTGAGGGGATCTAAGAGGAGACGATCGACGGTGACCAGTAGGGCTCCGGGTGGCTCCAACGATAGGCAGCACTAGCTGCGACGGCAGCGATTGTCAGCACTAGTAGCATCAGACGCAAGGAGCAGCAAGAGAGAGACAGAGTTGAATGAGATGCTTAGGGGTTGTGAATTAGGTTTAGTTGCGAATTGATTGTGTATGCGTGTGTGTGTGTGTGTGTGTGTGTGTGTGTACAATTAATTTGGTAGCTTGCTAAAGTTGCTGGATATCTATATATAATGGAGGGTCAGTTCGCTTAGCCTAGTGGGTTGGCTATTTGGGACCGTCAATTGCACCAACCTGCCACAATCAGAACCCTCACCCGCCCAATCCGTCCCGTCAGAATTGGGATAAAACTAGGACCAATCCATTATATACTGTTTCTACGAAATTAGAACCAATTCAATCCATTTAAATCGTAGAACCAATCCGAACCAGTCCGAACGAATCTGATCAAACACGTATTGGATCGGTATAGAACATTTAAAGCAAACAGCATCATACATTTAAAGCAAACAGCATCATGTGTGAACTGATCAACAAAAACAGCTACATATAAAATAACAAAAACCCATTAAAACAGTATCACCAATTCTCAAAAATGTCATCTTATGTAACAAAATTCCAAGCAAACAAACAACAGCAGTAGTAGACAGCAACAAACAAGAAATCATACCAGAAATCAAAGAAAAAAAAATATATACAGAAAAAATACACACCCATCTGAGATTAAATCACAAGAAAGATTTTTTACTTACATTTACCGAATCCACATTGTAGATGAGAAGAACAATCGAACTTACATTTACCGAATCCACATTGTAGATGAGAAGAACAATCGATTTCAGAGTGTAGAGTTCACTGAATATCTCCGATCTGAGATTGAATCCACCGATCTGGCATGAAATCCACAAAAAATAACAGTATCAGAGAGAGAGCTTACCGAGAGAGAGAGAGAGAGAGAGAGAGAGAGAGAAGCAGCTACAGCTACCGATCTGACCTGAGATGGATGATCTGAGATGAGATGGATGATCTGAGCTGACTGCGTCTGAGAACAAAGAAACAAAAACAGTGTCACCGAGAGAGGAGAGAGAGAGAGAGAGAGAGAGAAGCAGCGTACCGATCTGATCTGAGATGGATGAGAGTGTGAGAGACAGTACCGATAGAGAGAACTCAGTCAGATGAGAAAGAAAAGAGAGAACTCAAGTCAGATGAGAAGATAAGAGAGTACGAGAGAGAGTACCGAGATGGAGGGTGTTAGAGACGGAGAGTGGTGCGGCGGGAATGAATGAGGGTTTTTAGCTTGGTTTTATACGAAACAAAAAAAAAAATTGATATGGGAGGTATATGGTATGGTATAATGGATTATTTTTATATGATTTGGATCGATTTTAGGTCAAGTTTGGCATAACTTAAATAATATAAAAAGTTAAAAAGTCACTATCCTATTTAAGTCACATCATCTTATTTAAATCACATCACCTCTCTAACACATCACATCAAACCCAATTCAAACACAATCCAAACACAACCCATATAAGCCAATAAGTCAAAAAGTGCACTTTTTTAGAACATCCCAAACCAACCCTTAATTCAAAATCATAGAGTTTAATTCGGAATCAATCTATGACTTATAGATTTGAAAATTTTAATTCAGAATTAAATTATGTATTTAAAAAATTAATCTAAATTTACCGGTTAGACTAGACCAAATCGAATTACTGATTATACAGATTACTTGCTCAGCTATAAAAAAAACACAGTTCAACTAGAGTCGGTGCAATTTTAACAATTTTGACGATTTTAACAATATTTTATACAACTTTATACACATATATGTTCCTTTCTAAAATAAATTGCAAGCATACCTCTCAAAATAAATAATAATTTACACAAATCCTCACTTAAAATTTAATGGGCCATACTCTCCCACTTTCGCGCTCTCTACCTTGCTCATCCAAATATTGTGGGTAGGTTTGGTTTGTGTTTCTGAAAAAAATTTCAGAAATTTTCTCTACAAATAAATTTCAGAAATTTTCTCTATCAAATAAATTTTCCAAAAAAATTTCTCAAAACACACAAACCAAACAAGTTTTCCAAACAAATCTCTCTCACACACACATCAAATCAATCACTTTTTTCAAAACTCTCTCTCAAAACAATTTTCCAAAACAAATTTCTCAAAAAACCAAACCAAACATATTTTCGTACTTTTTATCTCTAAAACACATCTCTCAAACACAAACCAAACATACCCTGTGTTAGATTGATATTTTTGACTCTTTATTTAGAAGTGGGCTTGGAAAGCTAGATGTGGGGTCGAGCCGAACTTGGGCACGAGAGATTTTTATATTTCTTAACATAGGCACAACTTGAACCTGGCCCAATTTTATATCAAAAATTAATTAAAATTTTAATTATTTTAAAATTCAACAACTGTGATTTCATTTCACCTATATGGAATCTATACTACATATAATTGCAAAATATTATAAGGTGTTTGCCTTTGAAAGTTTTGATTCTTTTTTCTGAATTTTTTGAATTATTAAATATACAAGTTGCATAATGTTATTTTTAACTACATTTAATTTGAAATTTTAAAAATCTTTATGTAATGGCTCAAAATTTTTTTCTTTTAAACTCATTACATAAATTAATTGAGTGATCGTTGGACCATGGAAGGTGATTGTTTTCATACTAAGAAATCATTTGTGAAATGGTTTATGTTAATGGAAACAAAGTTTTCATTGGTTATATTAATTTGGGTTGACATTTGTGTCTCTCCAGTTGAAGGCCTTACTTTTGTGAATTTTTAAAAATAGTTGTACAGCTCTGATGCTTATGAAATTTATATGAAGTGTTTATACACGAGTATAGTAATTGTGATACCAATTTCAAATCAAAACTATTTCAAATGAAGTTTCTAAAATTCTTAGATTGAGTGTTACTCAGATTGGACTACTGTGTAAATTATGTGCGAAAATGGTCCAATTTCACATTTTTTTTAAAAATAGTGTCATATCTTAAAAAATCCCACACGAGTCTAGCATGTTGGATAAAAATTTCAGAATTAAAGAATGAGTATTTATTTTATGAAAATTCATAAATAGATTGGTGTCCTGCTAGTATTAAAGCAGAATTTTAGCATTGAGTTTTGGTTGTTAAAACCATGACTCGAGATAAATTTTGGTTAGTCTATTTTGGGAGAGAGATTTGTATGCAAATAGTGTATATCTATGTGCTACCTTCTACTATTGTAATTAGTGGAAGGTAGTGGAATGCATATTGTTGGGTGTTTGGGAAATAGTAGGGACATATAATTGGGTCATATTAGGTTTATGGGTGGAAATTTAATTCAAGACCCATGATTTAAATTCAATTTAATTTGAGTTTATTTAACTTATGTTTACCTGTTTAATCTTTTTTAATACATATTTTTGTAATGAGCAAAAATGGTATATTTTTGTAGAAAATAAAAGATTATATTTTGTGGTGTACAAAAATATTTTTATAGTGAAAAAAATTATATCATTTTATAATTTATGTTTCAGAATTTTGAAATATTATTATAATAATATTTTGTATTAATTTGTGGTGCTGAGGCGTGGGAATCCTTGGGAAAGCAAACCTACGGGGGGTTGGCTCCCATGTCCCTTTGCCTGCTTTGTCTTCTTTTCTTCTTCTACTTCATTTTGCTTCTTTTTTTTTTTTTTTTTTTTCCTTCTTTTGAGCAAAGAGTTGTCTCCCTCTTTCTTCTCTTCGTCTCTCTCACTTCCTCTTTGACCTCCATTATTGCTTAACATTTGAACTTCAAATGGAAGTCCCTAGAGTGAGATTTTGCAAAACTTTTGAAAGAGAAGTCGGAGAGCTTATTGTACTCTTTACAATGGTAGTCTCAGATTGCGAGATTTGCATTTTCGGATGTGCTCCTCTTCATCATTTGATGTAGAGACTTTGTTCATATTATAGTCTTAAAACCATGTTAGGGATATTTTGAGAAAAATTTCATGATAGGAGTTGTATGGTTTGTATCTATATCATATTATGATTAGATAGTAAATTTGAAAAAAATTATGTTGAAATATTATCTCCTCTTTGATTTTCTGAGTTTATTTTTGAGAAAAATAAATCGATATTGATGAATGTTGTTTAAACTGTCAAGTTGGAATTATGGAGTTGTTTTGGGAGTAAAAACTCTAAAAGTGTTATATTCATGTCATTCGATGAATATTGATTTACATATGTTACATTTCATTTTTTATTTTATTTTTTGGCTAAAATGAAAAATATATGATTTGTGATTTTGAACTCCAAATCTTAAAAATTGTATCAAAGTTCATCAGGTTTGATACTTTGGGCTCATGAGATGTGGTGTTTACCTCAATAGGTTTTACTTTGCTAAGTGAGAAAACGATTGCATGTTATATACTATAGTTAACATGATTATTTGGTTAATTGGGTATGGGAATAAGTTTGTAGGATGTTGTTTGAACCTAAGATGTAATGACCCAAAATTATTTTTTTTTTAAATAGCTAGTGTATAATTTAATTAAGCAAATTTTTGAATTTGATTACTGTGTAAATTTTGTGCAAAAACAGTTCGGTTTTGTATTTTTTAAAAAATAGTTTCCGATCTTAGAAAATTATGAAATTTTTACATGTTATTCTCATATGAGTCTAGCATGTTAGATAAAAATTTCAGAATTAAATTATGAGTATTTATTTTATGAAAATTCACGGACTGATTGGTGTTCAATTTAATTTATAGCAGAATTTGAAATTGAGTTTAGGGTGTTCGGAGCAGGATTTGAGATAAATTTGTTGGGACTATTTTGGTATATAATTGGACCATATTTGACTTATGGGTGAGACCTATGATTTAGATTTAATTTAATTTGAGTTTGTTTAATGGCTCATGTTTAACTGTTTGGTCCTTTTTAATCAGGTGATTGGTAGTAATCACCTTAGAAATTGTTATTATTTATTATATAGAATTATAATAAATATTTGATGATGAGTGTGGAATAAAGAAAGACGGTGGAGAATGATGATTTAGGGGAGCTCACAGATGGGCATTGATCAAAAGGAAATTGAGTGGTTGGCAGAAGGGATCTCTAAAAGAAAAAGAGATAGAGATAATATTAAAAAATGAGTTTTGTGTAATGGTGAGAGTTTTTGGCTGAGAGCATTTTTCAGAGAGAAAAAAAGGTTAGAAAAAGGGAGAGACACACACATGGGGAGATAAGGGACAGCATTGTTTTAAAGTTAAACAAAAAGAAAATACACATCAAGAGAATATATGATGACTTTCTCTCTCTGAGGGGCTAAGAGAGGTTTTCGATGGAAATAATATAAAAAAAAAGGTAAAGAAGAAGTTCACATGGCTGCCATCTCTATCTCTCTCGGTGGGATATTAAAAAAAAAAGAAAAAAAAAAAAAAAAGATGGCATCGGCCCACTCTTGAACCAATTAGGCAGTTTGATACAATCAAATGGAGTGAGTAGATTTATGGGGAAAAAAAAATTATGAAAAAGACCAATCTCTCTCTCTCTCTCTCTTCCTCTTTATTTCTCTATTGATGCTCAATATTTGAGCTTGAAATGGGAGTCTTTAGAGTGAGATTTTGCCAAAGTGTTGTGCATGAAAATTGGAAAGCTCGTCGTGATTTTCGCAATGGTGATCTCGGATCCATGATCGGGTGATGTTTGCATTTTCGGATTAGCTTTTCTTCATATTTAAGGTAGGAACTTTCTTCATATTTTTACATTAATACTATGTTAGGGTCATTTTGAGAAAATATATCATTATAAGAGGTATTGCATATATATATATATATATATATTCAGATTTTTGTTTGGTAATTTTTGAAAGAAAAATTATGTTGAAATGTTAAGAGTGTTGGCATTTTGAAATTGATTTGGGAAAATCATTTTGTATTGATAATTTTGCAAAGAAATCCGAAAATAAAATTTAATAGTTGTATGGATTGTCTCTACATCATATTATGATTAGATGATTTATTTTGCGAAATATAAAGTTGAAATTTTTTTATCTTTGATTTAAAATTTATTTTTGAGAAAAATAAATTAATGTTGAGAAATATGGAGTAAACGCTTAAGTAGGAATTATAGAGTTATCTTGGGATTAAAAACTCTAAAAATGTTATATTCATGATATTTTATAAAAAATGATATGTTGATGATTAAATTGTGTTCATTTTTATGAAAATAAAAATGTGAAATGTGGACTTTCAAAATCATAATCTTGAAAATATTACTATTGGGCATATTTCATAATTTTTGATGTAAATATCATGTTGGTTAAGTAATTTTAGAAAAAATTGTGAAATTGTTATTGGTAGAGAATTTGGTAAAAATATTATCTCTTTAAATAGCTTGGTATGAAAAATGGTTTTGTTGAAATACAGTTATATATATATGTTTTTGCAAGATCTAGATGATTTTAGAAATCATCCTTTGATTTGTTTTGAAAATTGATTGTTGATTCAAGAAGATGAGCGATTTTTTTGAAAGTGGGTTACTTTCTTGTTCCTTTTAAAATAGAAATTGAGGATTTTAAAATATGAGAATTGAAGAGAGATGTTTTTGGTGACTTTCTTTCAATAAATGAAGATGAGTGGTTTTTGTGAGAAAATCTAGAAATTTGGAGTTTTTAAGAAAGATGTTGACAATCTTTGAAGATGTTGTCATATTTATTTTGTGTGCCAAAATAAATGATATTTGAAAAATTGTTTATTTGTTTACATATCAATGATGGTTTTCATGGAATATGAGAATTATTGAAGTTTTAGAAATTGTTGTTCAAAATGTTGATATAGTCTTGAAGTGACTAAATGGTTGAGATTACTCTAAGTGTGGGAATTTTGTTGTCCTATGGATGAATTGGAATAAAAGTATTTATATTCATCTTGAGAAATTATATTGAAATGAGAAATGAAAATTTTGATCACAATGGGAATATTATGTGGAAGTATTGAAAGTGGAAGAAATATTGCATTGTATTATTAATCATTGCATTGGCATATCAATTCATTTGATAATGATGAGCTTTGAAATATGATTTGAAAAATTTGCATTGAGAAAGGAATGTTGGGAAACAAGTTTTCATGAAATGATTTTAGGGTAAATACGGTAGTAAGTCTTGAAAGGTGATGTAGATGATAGGTGTCGAGCCTTCTAGTTAATACTGGTAAAAATGACAAATTTGTAATACTTGTATAGTCTACTTGCAGACACCAACCTAGGGATTGAAAGATGGTGTAGATGATAGGTGTCGAGCCTTCCAGTTAATACTGGTAGAAATGACAAATTGGTAGTACTTGTATAGTCTACTTGCAGACACTAGCCTGGGGATTACCTGAGTCGTATTTACCATATTGGAATTTTATTGAAATTGTTAGATTAATGTGTTTTTTTCAAAATGGCATTGTACGTAAGATTTTCAAAAGATAAGAAAAATATTTGAGCATGACATGGCATATGCATTCATCTCATAAGACTGTATAAAATGGATTTGATGAATTGTTTAATTATTTGATTCAATTGATAATGAGATAATTGAATGAATTGAAAATGATGTCCTGTTGCTATTGAAACATGTTTATTTATTTAAGTTAACTTGTTGTGGTTAATTAAATAAATTGGATTTAAGAGATTATGTAATAAAATCATATGGTTTTGACATGATATGACTTCTCATATATGTATGAGTATTTTGGTACCCGCATATCTTCTAATGTTTTAATATGAGATTGCTTGGTGAGCTAGTAATTGCTCACCCCCTGCCTGTACATGTGTACAAAGAATGTTTTTCAGATTTGAAGATCAAACAATGGGTTTTACCATTTCATAAGTGTAATGTAGTGATTGATTGTATTACTTCATTTGTTGTTTGGCTGAGTGCTATTTTCTTATAAAGAATAGCATTTTCTCTTTTATTGTAAGCCTCAGGGCATTTCTTTTATTTGTATATAAATGTTATTGTTGTATAACGAGAGGGAATATGTATATTTAATTATTCATTATTTCATCTAAGGATGAAATGTTATTTGTAAATTGACTTAATTGATGAATATTGGTAAGGTTATCCGAATAATAAAATACGGGGCGTTACATTCCTAGAAGTCTCGTTGGAAGAAGCGCATGATCAATGCTAATTCTAATAGGAAATCTTAGAACATTCATAGGACAAATGATCATCTTTGAAAACTGATCCGTTACGTGTGATGTGGCTAAATGCTTATATGGCGTGAAATTCTGTATTAATAATTGTTATGGGACATGTGAGACTCCATTAATAGCACTTGTGCTTGTGCGCTAAATCTTTTGCCATTATTCTTCAATTAGGATATCTGGATGCGAAGGAAGAGGTCGTGGTAGACCTTAGAGAGGAGGCTAAGGAGTTCTAGCACAAGATGATATTTCTACACAGGTAAAAAGGGTTAGCTAGGCTAATATGGTAGAGGAAGCCAACCATGGCACGATGGATGAGTTAGCCCGAGAGATGGCAGGTGCCCTATGAGATAGTCATCTTGAGGGTCGAGAATTTAGTCCGAGCTAATGTAGGCGAGACGAGAGTAGCTTTGCTTACCTGGGAGTTCTTTTGATTAGACTCAACAATTTTCTATGGTGAACTAGATCTAATTAAGAGGGATAATTACAAATAGATGTTAAAGATGTTTGAGATGCAACGGATTAACGAGGATGAACCCCGAGTAACCTTAAGGGCTTATCAGTTGAAAAGGGACGTGGACCAATGGTGAAAGTATGCCAAGGCTCGAATTAAGATTACTTGGGAAGCTTTTACTCGTTCCTTCTAAGAGAAGTACATTCCTCCCACTACAAGGGAGAAACTGAGCAATCAATTTTCGAAGTTGAAATAGTTTAATACACCTTTGGCTGACTTTGAAATGGCCTTTAGTAGCTTGTCAAAGTTTGCGCCGGAGTTAGTAGCGTTAGAGGAGCGCCTTTGCCTTAAGTTTGAGAAGAGATTGAGGACTGGGATCAAAATCAAGGTCGTCAGTTCTATGATTCGAGAGTACAACTGTCTAGTTGAAATGGCGGCTCATGTTGAGATTACCATCTAGGAAGAGAATGAGAGACTTTGGGGTTCTAGGCAAAGGGGAAAAGGAGTTATAGGGCGATTTCTAGAATAGCAAGAGCAAAAAGGCTCAACCTCCTATCAATCCCAGCCATATTAGATTAGATCTAACTTACTAATGTCGAGCACGAGTTCAACGAACACTGGTTAAGGGGGATTGAACTGTTTTAATTGTTACCAACTGGGCCACAAGTCTCCAGAGTGCCCACAGAGGGATGGACAGCAGCAGACTCATACACTGAGTCAGTCTCATGACAAGGGAGCACCACCTACTTATTATTAGTGTGGCCAGTCTAGGCATGTTAGGCCGTATTGCCCGTAGTTAAGAGGTGCATCTAGCGCATTGGGTTCTAGGCAGATTTAGAGCCTCCAATCAAGGTAAGGCTAGAGGTAGTATTATCAACAAGCCTACTCGGGTTAGACTTCGAGAGCTACTGAGGGGGCCACATTTACTCAGTTAATACAGCATGTCTACCTAACGAGAGAGGACTAGGTGAATCAGAGGCCTCAAAGGTGTGTGTATGATGTTATCACACCTAACCAATCTTCAAGGCCATCAGTTATGAGATATAACTTCCTTGTATTTAATTCTTGGTCTAGTGTGTTTGTTGATATTGAAGCATCTTATTCATTCATCTCAATAGAATTTGCATATACTTTAGGGTTAGAAATTGATCTTCTAGAATCTCCTTTGAGGGTTGAGTCACCAATTGGACATAAAGTTGTGTTGAGGCGAGTTTGTCGCTCATGTGAGATAGAGGTTGCATACTATTGACTCTCGTTCAATTTCAATGTATTAGACATAACTGATTTCCATGTCATTTTGGACATGGACTGGTTAACTTCTTATTGTGCAACGACTGATTGCCATCGCAAGAGAGTGTCAGTATGCACTCCATAAAAAGATCATTTTTATTTCTTGGGTGACAGGAGTGATAGTTCTATTCCTCCATTGTAAGACCTTAAGGGTCTAGGCGAACATAGCTTTCTTTTTGCCATCATCTACTAGCCAAGAAGGTAACAAGGTTCGGGGTGTTTTGCCGAAGGTAGTTTGCGAGTATCTAGACATCTTTCCGAAAGACTTTATAGAGTTGCCTCCATACCGAGAGATTGAGTTCTCCATTGACTTAGTACCAGGAACGACATTGATCTCCACGACATCATATAAATTTTCATTTGCCTAGTTGCATGAATTAATGGTGCAATTGCAAGAGTTATTAGATAAGAGTTTCATCAGCCTTAGCACATCTCCTTGGGGAGCGCTAACTCTCTTTGCTAAAAAGAAAGACGGTTTATTACGATTGTGCATTGACTACTGTAAGTTAAATTCGGTTACCATTAAAAACAAATACATATTGCCTTGAATAGGTGACTTGTTTGATCAACTTAATCCTGTTGCTTTTCAAAGATAGATTTGAGATCGAGTTATCCCCAATTGAGGGTTAAGGAGGAATATATATTGAAAACGGCCTTTTGCATGCGTTATTAGTTATGCCCTTCGGGTTAACGAATGCCCCAACCTCATTCATAGACCTAATGAACTGTATTTTCTATGAATACCTAGAACGGTTTGCATTGGTGTTTGTTGATGACATCCTAATTTATTCACTTTTCAAGGAGGAACACGAAGAGCATTTGAGGATAATGTTGCAATTTCTTAGAGAGCGTTGTTTTTATGCTAGTATGAAAAATGCGAGTTTTGGCTAGCAAAAGTGAAGTTTCTGAGCATGTTATGTCGGAGGAGGGGACCATCGTTGATTCTTCTAAGATAGATGTAGTACAAAATTATAACCAACCAAAGAATGTGTTTGAGATCTAAAGCTTATTGGGTCTTGCCCGTTATTATAGGTGTTTCGTTAAAGATTTTTCGAGGTTAGCTTTACTTTTGACAAGATTGACGATGAAGGAGATAAAATTTGTGTAGAGTGAGGCTTGTGAGAGGTCCTTCTAAGAGTTTAAGAAGAGCTTAACCACTACACCTATTTGGATTATTTCAAAGAGGGTCTTGGGGTACACAGTTTATTATGATGCTTCGTAGAATGGGTTAGGTGTTAGAATTAATCCACCAATGTGATAAAGGTGGATCCCATTAATTATTAGGTTGGTTTATACATGTATTTTGGGTTAGAATAGTAGAATCCGGAATTTATTGGGAAACCTAATATGTGTAGGATTTGGTTACCTAATTGTATGGAACTACAATTTTTATGGGTAGACTATTATAAATAGTCATATGGACTATAGAGTTTTTATGAGAGAGATTGAGTGAGAGATTATGAGGGATAAAAATAGAGATATAAAAGGTGAGAGAAAAAATATTGTGGGCACGGTGCCGAAGGACTCGACTATCCTTGAGCACGGGTTCGAGTAGTGGTGTAGGTTTTGAGTGTTTTGGCCATCTCATATGTATTCTTTATTTTATTCATAGTGGAAGCTCTCTCCCTTGTAGATGTAGGTAATTTGGGTCGAACCATGTAAATCTGTATGTGATTATTTTGCTCTTTGGTGTATGTGTGGTTATGCTTCCGTTTGTGTTGGTGGGATATGATATAAATCCTAATATTAGGCTGTGTTAATGCAAGAATAGAAGGTTGTAGCTTATGGCTCACACCAATTGAAAACCCACTAGAATAACTACCCAACTCATGATTTAGAACTTGCGGTGGTGATCTTTACCTTAAAAATTTGGAGGCATTACTTGTATGGTGAGAGATTTGAAGTGTTTTTTGACCATAAAAGTTTGAAGTACTTGTTCTCACAAAAAGATTTAAATTTACATTAGATGAGGTAGATGGAGTTTGTGGAGGATTATGATTTTGAGTGGCATTACCATCCGGGGAAGGCGAATATCATAGTCAATGCTTTGAGCAGAAAACATGTTAGTAGTGTTGCAAGTATGGCCATCTGGGAATAGAAGATGCTTGGGGAGGCAAACGAGTTTGACTTATATCTTGGTGAGTCTAGTGAGGGTGTCACGTTGTACACCATGATTGCACAACCCACACTTCTTAGCAAAGTCTTAGAGGCACAACAACAAAATGAGAAAGTTGAAACTATTTGAGAGATGATTGCAATAAGAAGGAAAAATGGGGATTAACCATTCATCCTAATCATACTGTGAGGCATTTGGACCATTTGTTTATATCCAAATCTTGTAAAGAAGAGATACTCCTAGAGTTTCATCATTCTCGCATTGCAGTGCATCTAGGAGGCACAAAAGTGTACCATAATCTTATTCATCCATTTGGTGGAGGGGTATTAAAGAAAGATGTAGCGCTGTTTGTCTCAAGATGCCTAACTTATCGACTAATGAAGGTTGAGTGCTAAAAACCCACAGGATTATTGCAATCCTTACCTATAATCGAGTAGAAGTGGGAATACCTTACGATGGATTTTGTTATGAGACTTCCTAGAACTCAACAGGGTAATGATGGAATTTGAGCAGTTGTTGATCATTTGACCAAATCCATTTATTTCATTCTTCTGTATATGAGTGACTCGGTAGATGATCTCGCCGAGTTGTACATTAGAGACATTGTTTGACTCTACGAAGTCTTGGTGACTATTGTTTCAGATAGGGTTCATCACTTCACAGCTCGGTTACAGCAAAGCCTTCAAAATACTTTAGGGATGTAGTTGACATTTGGCATAGCTTATCACTCTTAGATCAACGGGTAATCCGAGCGCACTATTTAAATCCTAGGGAACATGTTGCTAGCATGTGTTCTTGACTTCAAGCGGTCGTGGGAGAGACATTTATCTCTAGTCGAATTCGTCTACTATAATAACTTTCAAGCTAGCATATTAGGATAACACCTTTCGAGGTGTTGTATGGAAGACCTTGTAGATTGTTGGTGTGTTGGGCACGTATGTTGGGGTCGGAGTTAGTATATGAGATGATTGCACTTATTCGATAAAGGTTGGCTACCGCTTAGATTCATCAGAAGAGCTATGCCAATCGAAGAATGAGGCCTCTATCATTTGAGATTGGGGACCATGTGTTCTTAAAGGTCTCACCGAGGCTGGGTTTGATGAGGTTTGATTATCGATTCTTTTGATATTATCGATGGATTAGGGAAACATCTTTCTGTTTGACCTTATTGCCCAAACTTTTTCAGGGTTCACAATGTGTTTCACATCTCTATGATTCGCAAATATGAACCTGATCCTTCGCACGTGCTTGATTGGGTAGATTTAAAGGTAGATAAAAAAACCTTATACGAAGAGCAACCCTAGAAAATTTTAGACAATCAGGAATAAGTTTTGAAGAGAAAAACCATTCCACTAGTTAAAGTGTTGTGGAGGCATCACGACGTTGAGACGCAACTTAGGAAGGCGAAGCGGAAATCTGCTCTAAGTATCTAGATTTGTACAAAGGCACCTAATCATTCATTTTTTTATTCAATTCTTTTGGTCATTGTTGCTTCTGTTTCTTTTTGTTTGTCGAATTTCGGGGTCGATTTTCGAGGATGAAATTTCCTATGTGTTAATTAGTACCCACTACTTTGTACTTATATTAATTTCGGACTCTTGGATATGATAGGTTTTCATTTGACCATATTATTTTTATTTTTGGAACCTCCTTCTAGATGCTTAGAGTCTTGATTGATGTGTTATCTTGATGGTTAGGCAAGATTGGACCAAACAAACCCGACTCAGATAATTATTTTTTAATATTCTTCACTATTTTCCCTTTTATCTCTTCATACTTTGAATCTTGATGTAAGGTTAGAACCATTGGAAAACTTACTTTCAGACCTTCAATTTAGACACAAAAATTGCTCAAACAGGAGTTTGAACAAGTGAGTTATGTCTGTTTGAAGTTCGGGCACCAAAACTGTCAACATAGCTAACTTGAGCGAAGCTTTCGTTGCTCGAGTGACCCAAAGACTTGAACAAATCTGCTTTTCAAAAACTAAGATCCTACTAGCATTTATTCTTCGCTCAAGTAAAGCTCTCATTGCTCGAGCGACCTGTTCTTCAAAAACTTAGATCCTACTGTAGACGTCCCCAAACGTCCCGGGAGGGAATCCCGTTTTGTTCATTGGGCTTACTATAGTTCGGACTCAAATGTCACGGTTCTGAATCTAATCCCGCAAAGTGCAATGTGAGACCGATAAATCACCAAAGAGTCCAAATCCGACAAATCGTTTTGAAAAACAGATTTTTAGAAAGAAGTGCCAAACATGGACTGCTTTGCCAGATACAGAGTCACCACCTAAATATTTTGTTTTGGGGGAATTTAGGAAATCCTGACTCGTGCCTAAGGCCACGTGTCCGTCATCACCAAAGTTGCCTCGGCTCAGGAACTTGGGTACGATTGGGGAAGGTCATTTCATGAGCACCCCCGCTCGCCTGATCAAAGATCGGCCACTACTAAACATGATATCGAGTTTTGAAAACATTATGTGTTCTTATTCCGGTTTATTAGCCTAGAATTACTATGTGGTGCGCACAACATACAAGTATAGACTGGATTGCTTAAGTTGGAACAAAGCATCGCATATCCGTTTGTTTTGAAAATGAATTGAAGTTTGCTACTCGTAAGTAGGCTAAAACACGAGTTTCGACGAATTATTCCAACTCAAGCAACCCAACCTTCACCCACAGGCATTCAGGCAGTTATATCACATAAGCATATAGCCTCATGGTAAGCATGCTATTATGGCAGTCACTCACACACATGCAAAGATGCTAAAGCATAAACACTTACTGAGTACTCCGAGCCAAAGAAAGAAGCTAATTAGAAATCATGCATGAATCCTAACTATGCTGAGATGCCTAATGCAACACATGCAAAAATGCAACTACAATAGGCTCGGCTATTCTAAGATGGCATATGAGATGTAACAATCGATACATGTATTCAACTTGGAATTGAAATACAATGCAGTTAGCATGATGTGCCGAGCCCGATGCATCTAATACAGATGAATGAATGCAAACATGCGAAAATATAGATGCTAATTGAAACATGCCCTAAAACTAACCATCATAAGCTGGTAAATAAAAGGGAGAAAGACGTGGGGTTGGAAGACATGCATTACACACACGCACACTTATTACAAAGTTCGTCTTCTCACGGAGGGTCCGAATAAATAATACAGAACCAACTAGCTAATCTAAGCTAATTAAACTAGTTATTACACAACATTTATTAATTAACGAATTAACTAAGTAAGTAAGGAAACTAGCATGCAAATTAAACAAAATGGACTGCCTCAGCTCTGTTTCGAATGATAGGGATGCATGTATGCTCAGGTCGCCTTGTCGGGAAATCCATCGCGATGCCCCGATTTGCCTCTGTTTGCAACTGGTCCCAGAACACTATACAAAGCTCCAGAAGGCTGCTGACCAGTTTTTACTGCTGGTTTCCAGTTTGCTACAACAGAGAGCGAGAAAGGGGCATGGCAAAGTATTTTCAACATATGTGTGTATGACCACTCTCCCCATCATGCACAAGCTCCAGGGAGTGTAGTCCTCGATCCTCGTGCCACCAATCACGCATCTCGATGCATGATGGCCGAGGAGTCGGATTGCACGACTTGATGTAACATGAATGCACATATAAACAACTAAAACCAACAACTCCATCATGGATGGTCAAGAGTGTCGGTGACTGGGAATCGAGGCACATTTGATCACTTGGAGTATGAAACATTCCTCGTTTCCCATGTTTGGACTAAACCCTACTCCAAATACAATGCAACAAATAGAATGGCATGGCATGTACAAAATGCAACTCTAGTATGCAATCCTAAATGTAATGCGACTAAGTGATGTAAACACGCAAAGGATGACATGCAAGCATGCAAATGGCATACACAATGCTATGAACTAATCAATGGCATACTCAATGCACATGGATTATATGGCATGCATACACAATGCACTAACATACGCGATGTTATGAACGAGGCGTACTCAATGCAATGATCGAACATGCAACAACATGGATATGACATACATAATGCAAGATGGACTTAAACTAAAATGAATGGACCTCAGCCACACTCAAATCAGTGGCCATACATGATGAAAATGAAGCAACAACACACATGCAAACATGCACAAATGCAAGGGACCAAACCTAAGGCACAAAGTGCAACTCCACCAAAGCATGGTAAGCATGAAATATGGCATACAACCACATATTTTCTAGCTCTGAAATGACATGAAAGATGGTCCCGAATCATGCAAACACCTCACACAATGCATGCTAGATGGCCCAAATACCGAAACTAGTAAAGTGGATTACACTATAGGCATGCAAAGCAATACTCAAATGACTAAACCAGCCCCAAAAAGTCCCTATGTAGGCCAAAACAGTGGCAAATATGGACTAAAATGATGGCTCGCAAAGCATGGAAATGAAGCTCATGCAATGGTCCAAAAATGAGGTATTCATGCATAACTCTCAAACACATTTAAAGAGTGGAAAACATGGGAATATGGCATACATATAAGCTCTGAAATATGATTCATAATGACGCCAAAACATGGCAACACCTCAAAATACGCATGCAATAGGCTTCAAAACTCAAAGCTAGGCAAGGGTATTGAACTACAACCATGCATAGCAAACATCATTCGACCATGAGGCCCAAAAACAGAGCCAAGGCAGTCCAAAACATGCACAAAATCAATTTAGAACATGGCCAAAATATGCTAGAATCAAAGGCCAAAACAACATGCATTACAAGCTAGTGAAGAGGATTTACACTACAAGCATGTGAAGCATTCAAGAAGCCACTAAACCAGCATAATAAAGAGGTATGACATGCCAAATAAAGCCCAAAAACCCACTGAAACATGGTCAATGCATGCAAGAATGACATGCTCCTTTGATAAGCTATGAAGAGGATTGTTCTACACATGCAAGGTGGACATCCAATATGACAAAATCAGCTCTGGACAGAGCTTATGCAGGTCCTAAAAACCACCAAAAAAGGCCTGAAACAAGGCTTGGAGGCATGCAAGTATAGGCTCCTTTGCAAGGCCAAAAATGCTAGAAAACAAAACAAGAAGAGAGAGGGTCACCCCTCTCTAATTTTGGCACTCAAAACAGCATGCTAGCCACTGAAAATCCACTGGATTTCAGTGGCTAAAAGGCCAAACAAAGGCCAACACAAATACTCTAAGGCATGGCTCAAAACAAGGTAAAATGAAGCATGCAAGGGGGTAGATGACCCCCAACAGAAAAATGATCTTAAACAAACATGTTAAGGGCCTCAAAACAAGACTTTTTTCAGTTTACACCAAAGCTCAAATATGCTTTCAAGTATGGATAAAAGATGGAGCAAAATAAAGCTTAAAAGAGGGAATAGTGTGTTACCCTTGTAGCTTCAACAAAACCAGCAGCTTCTTGGACCAAAAACCAGCTCTTTGAGACCTCTCAAGACCCTCCAAGAACCTTAGATCAATGGTGGAGGTGTGTGGCTATGAGGTGTGGTGTTAAAGGCCAGAACAAACACCCTTTCTAAGCCTAGAATGTAGAGATATAGAGAGATATGTGTGCTTTTCCTTAGACAAATTTTTTTCAACCTCTCTAAAGGAGAGGGAGGCCCTCTCTTATAGAGAAACAAGAGGGTTCAAGCTTCTTGGAGAAGCTAGAGCAAAGGTTCAAGAGGTTCAAACTTCCTCAAGAAGCTAAAACAAGGGTTCAAAAGGTTCAAGCTTCCTCAAGAAGCTAAAACAAAGGTTCAAAAGGTTCAAGCTTCCTCAAGAAGCTAAAACGAAGGTTCAAGCTTCCTCAAGAAGCTAAAACGAAGGTTCAAAAGGTTCAAGCTTCTTCAAGAAGCTAAAACGAATGGTTCAAAAGGTTCAAGCTTCCCAAAAACCGTGCCAAACGGAGAAAGTTAAGTGGTCCTGAACCGAGGCGCAAGGCCGACGGCTCCGAAAATCGGAAACTGGTCTCCAAACAGGAAAAATGGCCTACGACCACGAAAAGTAGCCTACGGCCACTGAGAGATGGTCTACGAGACCTCTCGCTCCCTTCGGGAAGAGAAAACAAGACCTAGTTCGCAAACCGAGGTAAGGCAGAAAAGGGTACCGAGGTCCGGGGGTAAGGCTCTTAGCCGAAACTTCGAAACCTCAGAACGAGCACAACATGCACCATCACCGAGCGCTCAATCGATGACGTCTGAGTCTTAAGGTCGGTCAAAAATGGGGTGTCTACACCTACAAGCATTCATTTTTTGCTTGAGCAAAAGTTTCGTTGCCCAAGCAACCAAATCGGCTTCAATGCATAAAAAGTTGTACTCGTAGTCAGATTTATGGGACCAAAGCCTTTTTTATGATAGTACTATATATAGGCTTTAGATATTTTCTCTTACCAAACTTCCTCTCTATTTTCTCCTCTCTTTATATATTTCTCTGTCTCTCTCTCTCTCTCTCTCTCTCTCTCTCTCTCTCTCTCTCTCTCGCGCTCTTCTACCAAAACTTACATTCAAACCTTGATATCATCTATATAGAGGTGGATTTTCACAAAAACTCGTTTATTAAAGTTGTAGAGCACATTGAGACTTTACCAAGCCAATTTTCATTTGAATTACCTTGGGATTTTGAGCTTCTTTCTTATTCTCTTCCTATTTGAGGTAGGGATTACCTATATAAATTTGATTTGAATAGTATATGTGGTATTTTGGTTAATTACGAACTTGTGGAAAATGTTGAGATTTTTATATAATTATTTTATCAAAAAAATTAGGGCTTTAATGTATAATCCTATTCTTTCAAAAAAATTCTTTCAATAAACAAGAGTTGTGTATGAATTTGTCAAATCTATTTCAAAAAGGCAAAAGCCCTAAATTTTTTCAAAACCCTAGAAATTTAGAAGTTGATGAAATGTTGAATTGGTACTACCTTTGGTGAATTGAAAGTCTTCATGAGATTATGCTGTATTGAGATACAATTAGAGATAATTGTTTGTGGTAATCGGCGGAAGATTGCATTGTTGTTGTTGTTGTAGAAATTGGTTGATGACTTAGGAGAATTGAAATCATTTGAAAAATCATGCATTGAGTATCTCATTTTATCATAAGGTATTGTGCATTGGATAAATTATGATTTTTGTTATGTTTATGAAATGTTTGGAGATTATTGGAGTTTATTAAATAACGGTTGGTGAATCCGAGTAGTGTATAAAATGATTTGAAATGTTGAATTAAGTTGGTTTGAGGTTCCTAGTGAAACACCGGAATCGCACGGAGTAGGTACCAATTTTCTTTCATTTAGCAACTGGTAAATTTGGGGTGGTTTTGGTGGTTCTTTAATAGACTACTAGTAGATACTTACCTAGGGCTTCATCATGTTTTCAAATTGAATAAATGTTGTTATATATTATGTAAGTTGAGAAATTGGAAAGTTGTTTGCAAAATCTCATATTTTAAGAATTATTTTTATCATGAAACGGCATGTGCATTGCATTCATGATCCTATGCATTTTCAAATGTTTATTTATTAAGTTAATATTATCTCTACTGGGTCTAGTGCTCATTTCTTTGTGAAAAATTATTTTCAAGTATTGATGAATTGCCTCCACCAAAATGATGGCTTGAGAATCTTGGGGGCGAGAAACTCATTTATTTTGTTTATTTCATAAAGCCAATGATTTGTTATGTACTGGGATCAATCCCTTTCGTTGTTGTAAGCCCTTAGGGCATTCTGCTTTTCGAACTTACATAATTTATATTGGATGTAATGTTTCACTTGTTCAATATTCATATCATATAATAATTTGAATATAGGATGCATGTGACACTTGTAACCCATGGTATTGAATGAATTATTAACAGAGGGTTTCTATTATTAATCTCATTCTCTATTTTCTTTATCTCGATTATATATTTATTGGCTTTTTTGGCTTTCGAAGGTAAATAGTGTAAATTTAAGCGTGCTAGCAAGGATCAATCAGTCCTTACAGAATTTAAATTGCCAACCAATTATCAGATGATTGTGTTAAAGTTCTTTCAGCCTCAATGAAAAAGACTTTTACTGTTGGCTTGTTTTAGGAGAAATTTAAAATAACAAGTACAGAACAATTCAGAAACTGAATTTCATTGAGTAAATAGGAACTTACAATGAAATGACCCAGCTTTGAAAAGGTTTACAGCGATGATTACTTGAAACTACTCCTAGGAAATGAAGTGCAGTACAAGAATTGAAGTGCTAAAAATTTAAAGAACTGGAAATGTAAAAACTGGAAGGAAATAAGAAGTAAATAAACGAGTTTTTGGATCTAAGTCTAGGATCCATCACTTTGGGGCCTTCTCTTCTATTTACACTCTTTAATGGTAACCGTCGAAGTGGGTTTCCAATCGTCAAAATGTCCTCCCACGATTGCTAATCATGCTCTCTTACAGTTAATCCCACTGCGTCATTCTTGCAGTTAGGCTTCATTCCTGAATTTGAACTTGAATTCGTAAATAACCGTTAGGCCACGTCATTTTGCACCTTCTAGCTATTCCAATACTTTGCAGATCCATTATTACCAATATGAACTGCCACGTGTCTGTTGCTGATTAGAGACTTGCATTAACCCCCCAAATCACCCTTCACGTGCCACGTGTTAAGCTGTGATTGGCCTGTGCAAAATATATAGCTAACATTACCCCCCACACTAATATACTCAATACTTGGTGATATTAGTGGACCAGTGCACTTTGTCCACGTCTTAGGACGTGCATGGACTTGGCTAAAGTATAACCGTCTTCTTAGAAATGAAGCACTAAATGTCATTAAATCTTTCCCTATGCTTTGAACATTCTCTCCATATTCTGCGAATACGAAGAGACTGATACATCTCTAATAGCCAATCTAACCTTCTCTTACATTGATCGAGTATATGATGAGGCATTTGACAATGATGACCGACCTCGAAAGAATCTTCATGCATTTATTGGCCACATTTATCCGTCTCCATTCATACAGGTTATGGAAGCTTTTGTACCATACGAACCTCTGGACCAAACATTTGCACAAATGGACTTTGGAAGCTCTTCGTCTGCTCCAAAACTCTTTGCATGGGATGAGGTTGTTTCATCGTCTTCTAAAAATACTAGCTGGGATGCTTGGCCCATACCCACTTAACCTCAAATAAGGGAACGAATACACCATTGATTTTCTGAATTTGATGATCCCACTGCAATTCACCCCTCCATGCGTAGTTCTGTAGTATATCCGTACGTTCCCTTCGATCGTCTACACAGCCTTGAAGACAACCTGCTTTCGGCATGGTATACTTCCACCTTGTCGTTCAAAATAGTGCGAAGGACTGCACACCCTACTGAAGCCTTGGGAATTAGTCCTGCACTCTTAGCCAAAAAAGCAAAACTTTGCTCTTCTGATTGGCTAGAATGTGTGAACAGGCCTGAATTCTCACCTTCATTTGGAGGGGACCCAACTGCTCCTTCCCTGCCCTCCAATCTTAATTGGATTAAAGAACTGAAACTCACCCTTTTCGAGAGCCGGCATTTCGCTCCCTACCAAGCTCTGGTTCCTCCTACTCCTTACCAACAGTACAGAGCCTAGACTCTGCTTGTCGTTTTCTTCCATTTATGGTCTTATGATATTATTTCTCGAACCCACATCCTCAATCCTGTGGCCCAAGCAGAGCTTCATACTTTCTTGGATCAACTTCCTCTTCTACTCAACTGGCATACAAACGTTTCTATTACCAGTGAGTTGTTGGAGAATACCTCTGCTGTTCGCATTCAAATTCAGTATGAACTAGAGAATCTTCTTGAAGAATATGAAGACTTTAAGAACCAAGATCCAGAGTATGAGGAAGATACCACTATGGGTAATGCACCTGAGGAAGGAGAAATAGACAAAATGGAGAAGGCACTTAAACAAACTGGATTCGAAATGAAGGCCCAGCAACTCTTCTTCCAACTAAGGGCTCATCAGTTAGATAAACCAAATTTAGATAGAATAGAAGATAGGTTAGAAAAAGAATATGTATTTATTGAATTTTACTAGACAAAGTTCCATGATCTTGTGACTTTGTCCATTCCTTACTTTTATGAAATTGAGAATGTAACCAAGTAAGTGTTCCTAATGCAAATGTTACATATCAATAAAATCAACCTACCGTGATCTGGTTTTATATTCCAATTGTATGATCAAGTGTACAGCGAATATGGCTGTATTCCTTACTTTATCTATGTAATTTGTGCTTTAAAGCAACCAACTTGCTTTGATGCCTGGTTTTGAGTGCTTTGAAGCATGGAATTTCTCCTAAGAGTGTCTACATTTGCCTTGAGTTTTTATACTCCAATCATATGGTTAATCTAACCTGTAAAAATAACAACTTTAAATTGACTAATCTTGCCTCGAAGTCAGGTTTAAGTACTTCAAAGGATGGAGTGTTCCTTAGAAATAACAATGCGCACTCTTAAAGAGTCTTTTTAAAACAAAAAATCCAAGAATGCCTTTTCATGTATGGATGAGTCGTCTAGTCTTCAACATTTTCACTTTGCTTCACCAAGAACTGGCTTCAAAGTACTTATTTATGCTGAAAAAATCAGGCAAGAACCATATCCTGATCTCAGAACATTACAAAGACTCTTTCGAAGGGAATTTCCTCTTATAGAAAGTCTGAAAGCATGTCTTCAAGATTTTTTGAAGTATACAAATCCCAACTATACTTGACTCTAAGGTATGAAACTGGCTTCGAAGCCAACTACTTGTTTCGAATCCCAGCTAAATACCTAAAAGCTAAGTTCGAAGCCAACTAACCATTTTCGAAGCCAAGTTAAGTATTTGAAATATATATCCGTCCAAAATTTATCCTTGAAAGAGACTCTACATGCTTTGTTTCCAGGACCCTTTTGCATTTTAAAACAAATGTTTTAATTTCATATGGGCCCAAATTTGGACCTACTTGTCTCATCTAAGCTGACAAGGGAACTTTTGGACAGGAAGGTTTAAAACCCCTTCTCGTGTTTTTACCCTACTTGTCCAATATTTCTCACCCCCTCTCACCTTTATTTTCCTTGCCTCTCCCTCAACCCTTCACTAATGGCCTCTTCCTATTTGAAAGTACCAGTTGTCGAGCATGTGAGCCCGTCTGTAGCTTTAAGGAGAATTATTAATGAAGAATGTGAGAAGTACAAAGCTGGTGAATAGAGTGCTATCGATGGGCACATCTTCATTCCCCTTCACTAGGCTCAAGAGGAGTTTGTGCTTAGACCCATTTTCAAAGAAGCCCCAATTCAGCTTCCTATTTTATACCCACGTCTAGAAAATCACTGTCTTCTTTACGAGGGTGGCTTTGATTGGGAAAGTTGGAGGATGAACCGGCCCCATCGTTGCTGGCCCACATTGAGGCCGGAATGGGAGGAATGGTACGATCGCGTTGTTTCTGCTAGGACATTGGATCTCCAGGAACTTCGTCTCCTAAATGTCCTTCGACTGTCCAGGTTCACTATTCCAGAAGATCCTTTTTTAATACCTACTGCTCTTTGTTTCTAGAATCATGCTTTTAACTTCTTCCAATTTCGGTGTGGCATGATGGCTCTTACTGTCCTTGACATCTGTCATCTTCTAGGGCTATCACCCACCGGCACCTATTTTGGTCCGGACTACCCTGACCTTGAGGTTTCCTTTTCTATTCCTCATTTGAATTCTTCTTTTAGTGATTTTGTTAAATCTGAGAGTAAGAGGGAAGGTCTTGTGACTAATCGAGAATTCTTTTCTCTTCTTTTATATTGGCTTTGCAAATTCATTTTCTGCACCTCTTCTCAAAGGATCATGCTCGAATTTGCCCTTCTTGCCAAGGCCTTTGCTTCAAATAAAAAGGTAGCCTTAGCTCCATATGTGTTAGGTCATGTATATAGAGCCTGCTCTCAATCTTGTGAAAAACCTTTAGATGCTAACCAAGGAGGGCCACTCTGGATATTGCAACTCTGGCTTTTTACTTACTTCACTACCTTACACTCCAGGTGTCTGAAATTCTTGGTACCAGACCTTGCCACTTATGGAGTGAAATATGCCAGTTTCACTTTACCCTTCTGTAGCTCGGCTTTTTTGCACCCCCCTTTCGAAAGGTTTGAAAGAAGCCCTACAGTTCGGACTCCCGCGGATCTAAATCTAATCTCACAAGTACAATGTGAAATCGATAATCACCAAAGAGTTCAAATCTGGAAAATCGTTTTTGGAAAATTGATTTTGAATCAAAATGTGTCAAAATTGGACTGCTTTGCCAGATACAGAGTCGCCACCTAAATATTTTATTTTTGGAAAAATTTAGGAAACCCTGACTCGTGTCGAAGGCCACGTGTCTGTCATCACAAAAGTTACCTCGACGCAGGAACTTAGGTACGAGAGGAGAAGGTCAAAATTGAGCACCCCCGCTCGCCCGATCAAAGATCGGCCTTTACTAATCATGATATGATTTTTTAATAAACATTATGTGATCTTATTCCGGTTATTAGACTAGCTTTACTATGTGATGCGCACAAGCAAGTATAGACTAGTTTGCTCAAGCTGGAATAATTCAACTTATGTTTGTTTGTGAAAATGGTTTGAATTTGACACCTCAAGTGGGCTTAAAGTTTGCGGATTTGCCACCAAACATAGTAGGCTTAAAACATGATTTGTCACCCAACAAAATGGGCTTAAAACGCACATTCGTTGAATCGTTCCAATTCAAATAACAAGCCTTCATCCACAGGCATTCAAGCAGTTTAGCATTTAAGCACATAGCCTCATGACAAGCATGCTAATCATGGCAACATTCACACTTATGCAAGTATGCTAAAGCGTAAAAACTCACCTACTACTCCAAGCCAAAACGTAAACTAGTTAGAAAGATACATGATCCTAACTATACAAGATGCCTAATGCAACACATGTAATATGCAATTAATAGGCTTGGCTACTAATTTGGCATATGGATTGATTAAATAACATGCAGTTAAACACGTATTCAAATAAGGTATTGAAACAATAATCCAGTTTGAATGATGCGCCGAGCCTCCGTGCATGTAATACGAATGAATAGATGTAAGTATAAGGTATGCTAATTGAAACATGACCCTAATCTAACCATCAAAAGCGATTAAGTAAAAGGGAGAAAGACGTAGGGTTGGAAAACATATACACACGCACGCACACTTATTATAATATTATGCCCTCGCGAAGGAGGGTTTGAATGAATAAGCTAACCAACTACCTACGCTAATTAAGCTAACTAATTATTATAAACCGAAATCAAAAAACTAGTTAAACTAACTAATTATTTACAACTCTTAATTAGCTACTACTAATTAATTACAACACATATTTAAGCTAGATATTTAAACGTTAAATAAGCTTGAAAATGCAAGGAAGGCTCATGCACATGCTCGGTTTCCTCCCGAAAAGCCGCTGTTTTGCTGTTGCAAGCCTCTGTTTGCACATTTGATCACTGAAAATTCTGCACATCTCCAGAACACCTCTGTTCTACCTTACCAACACATTGTACAAAATTCACTGATGGCCGACAATAGGGACAAAGGGCCGGTCAGTTACTAATGGTGGTCGATCGGCCACTGGTAGTGGCTGTTGGCCACTGCTGGTTTGAACTTCCTTGCTGCAACAGAGAGCAAAACAGAGCAAAATAGTGTATTTCTCAAGGGTTGTTTGTACTGTTACCCCCCTTATCATCAAACAAACTCAAAGGAGTGAAACTCTTGGCTCTCAAACCATCAACCAAGTAATTTCATTGCATGATGGCCAAAGAACCAAGTTTGTACAAGTTTAATAAATACAAAACAAGACTGAAACAGTCCATCACCTTATCATGCATGATCAAGGGCAATAGAGACCAAGGAAAGTGGCACATTTCATCACTTTTGAGTATAAATGTCCCATTTTCTTGTGTTCAGATTAACGTCCAATTTGAACACATGCAATGCAACACAAAGAATGCTTATCTTGCCTCTTTTACTTGCCAATTTTGTTTACTCATTTATATCACCAAATCATTCCTTAATCTATTAAGTCCATTGGTTAGTGTCCTTTAATGGAAAGAGGGCTCAAACCACAAGTTGTTTTGGGCATGAAAGAGACATTACACTGTTGATAATGAACCCCCTAAAGGATTAAACCATTAGGTATAGCACTTCCATTTCACACTTAGATAAGCAAGTGGTTTGAAACCACTTTCAAAGCAAAAATAAAACCAAGAAATGAGGGAGGTTGCAGAGATGATTAAGTGCTGAAATGAAGTAGAAAAAGCACTAAAACATGCAATCAACTCTCACCAATGATGATTTAAGCCTTAAAACATTAAGCTAGTGAAAGGAGTTATACTACAACTATGCAAAATAAGACTCAAACGAACTAACCAGCCAAAAATAGAGCTAAACCAGGTTATTTTAGAGGCTAAAACATGCTGGACTTGAGCTAAGTTAAGCTAGAAAAACACGCTAACATGTGAAGCTAACTAGGCATGCAAACAAGACACAAGGAGGGGAGGCTAACACCTCCAAATTTGGACCTCAAAATAAGTTTTTGGCCACTGAAAAACTTCTGAAATTCAGTGGTTAAAACGCCCAAAAAGTTAATTTGAAAGTGATGAATAAAGGTACAAAAGCTTTGCAAACTAATGAGCAAGAAGGGTGAACCACCCCTAACTAAAAAAAGGGCTCAAACCACCACTTTTAGGCCACAGAAATAGAACTTTTCTCAGTTCAAAACCAGCCCCAAAATAGTAAGAAAAGATGGTAAAACGAGCTTGCAAAACTAAGTAAACAAAGCAAGTAAACTACCTCTTGAATCAAAGGGCAATTCTAGGCACAAAACCAAGCTCAAACCACTTTCAAGAGCTCAAAACAAGTCCCAAGGAACCTTAGCTCGAAGGTGAGAGGATTTGGTTTAGGATGTGTGTGCAAAAGTGTAGAGAAAACAAGCACTTAGGCACAAAATTGTAAGAGAGAGAGAGAGAGATAGATAGAGAAATCTAGAGAGAGAGAGATTTTTGCTCTGAATTTTCTAACCCTCAAAAATGGGGGAGGAACCCCTTATATATAGAAAAACATGCCTTTAGCTTAGAAACATCCTAGCATACACGTGTAGGGAGATTCAGCTAATTGTGCTAACAGTTGGCACAGCTGTTAACAAATATCTACAAATATCTGGAAAAAGAGACTGGTGGCCGTCGGCCATCACTGGTAGCCAACCGGCCACCACTGGTGGCCGATTGGCCACATCAATGGTCGACAACCAAGGGCCATGGCCAACACGGTCACCACAAGTTCTAGGCACCAAATTTTGATCCAAAACAAGGCATAGAAAAGACAAGGTTTAAAGGCTCAAAGACAGGGCATTCCGCCGAGGACTTTGGGTACTCAAAATGAACACATGCAACCATAATCATCAAATGCACAAGTGATGACGTCCACGTCTTGAGGACGGTTAAAAATGAGGTTTCTACAGTTGCCCTCCTTTCACAAAACGCGGAAGTCTTGAAATGATGGGAGTGAATGTCAAAGCCCAAAGACGACCCATTTTGACAAGGCTGAAGACTTGGACAAACAAACAAGCAAGAAAAAAATGGTTGCACTCGTAGGTTACCTACGTATCCCTTTGCAAGGAATCAAACCAGCGTAGTTCTAGGGCTTGCAAGTGATATGCATGCAAAACAGTTTGAAAGGTGGACTTACACGCTTCGCGAAGCCAGCTATTTTGAAAAACTTATGATCATGCGAGATGATGCAATAAGCAATAACAAATACGATAAGCAAAAATGAATACAATAGATAACAACACATGAAGGAGCAGCTTCAAGCTTTCATGCAAAAAGCTGTAAAACAAACTCCAACCACGCCAAAACACAGGATGAGGAAAGAAAACACCGCTCAGGGTAAACTGAGAATCAAAAACCGCTCGAGCTGCGTTTCATGCGTCTCGAGAAAAAACATGCCCAAGCTCGCACATCACGCGCCCTGAGATAAATTCCAAACATACTGAAGTCGTGTGAGGAAAGGAGCACTCTAACCACGCTGAAATCGTGAGAAGAAGTCCAAAGAAAAACCAATCAGGGGTGCGTTCCACCCATCCTGAGAAACCGCCCGGGTCGTGTTTCACATGTCCCGAGAAACTGAAAATCGCTCAAGTCCGTGCTTCGCACATCCTGAGAAACAACCATTTGAGCGTGTACTTCGTACGTCTTGAGGTAAAACCCGTCTAGGGTTGCGTTTCACGCGTCTTGAGAAACAACCACTCGGGGTGCGTACTTCGTATGTCCTGAGGTAAAAGAGAGGGGTGTGCGATAGATGCACAATGTGAACATGTGCGATAGATGCACAAGTTGGGGGTGTGATAGATGCATGAAGTGAACAAGTGCGATAGATGCAGGAAGTGAACAAGTGCGACAGATGCACAAGTCAAGGGTGTGCGATAGATGCACGAAGTGAACAAGTGCGATAGATGCACAAGTTAGGGGTGTGCGATAGATGCATGAAGTGAACAAGTGCGATAGATGCACAAGTCAGGGGTTGGGTTCCCTTACTGAGGCACAAATGACCTTATTCAGAACTCCTCTGAATGAACCGTACATACAATATCGTTTGACTGCGTTGGCTCCGCTAAATGAACCATACATACAATATCGTGCCTGCGTAAGAAAGAAACTCAACAAGTATAATAAAGTAATGGTGCATGTTCTATGCGCAATTATAATAATGGTAAGGCATGTTCTATGCAAAGTATTGAATGTATGTTCTATGCAAAATACAAGATGCATGCTCCATGCTTGATTTGAAATATGTATTCTGTGCAACAGCATATGTAAAATGCACGTTCTATATACGAAACAAGTTCAATAGCAACTTTCCGATTCACTTCTCGGAAGAGTTGCAACATGCAAAAAGGATACATCTCGTCCAACAAGTAATGAACAACGATCACCGAAAACACAATTTCAAGCTTCCACAGAGAGAATTTGAACTCAGCAGTGACCTTCCTTTGCACCTCTCGGGAAACAGGGACAAGCACAGCATCAAGACACAAAATAGGAGCACTGGGCACTGGACGGCCACTAGATGAGGGTGACGGCCACCTGTCGGCCACCATTTGAGATTGTCGGCCACCAATGGGGCCTGTCTGCCACTAGTAGTGGCCGGTCGGCCACCAATGGCAGATCGGGGCCAAATCGGTCCTTTCACCTTGGGTCTTTAAGTATAGGTCATGGGACCTCATTTGCACACACCTTTATGTCCGAAACTTCACCCTTTCTCTCTCTAGACCTTTCTTCTCTCTAGATTCGAGCTTTATACGTATTTTCCAATACCCCGCGCGAAATTGATTTGCTAAATCCTCTTTGTTTCCTCTGTTTTGAACCAATTGAAATTTGATTTCGGTGCTTTTTTCTTCATTTTCACCACTTGAGGTTTGTTCCCCCCGAGTTTCTCTCGGGTTTGGTGCATTTTTCCAAGCTTTGACTTTCACTTCACTTTTCTCTCTCCTAGGGTTTGACTTTTTCAAAGTTTACCCTATTTTCTCCATTTTTTTCACTATTCATTAACTCTTCACCCATATTCCAGATAGCAGACGACATACCACACGATGGAGCTCCTCCGAAGGTGGAGTTCGAGGAAGAGTTTGATTCTAAGGCGGGGCTGGAGCCATTACCGCTGGGAGTGAGGCTTTTTGATCCGACGCGGTATCATCCTCGGATGCATATTCTGCCTCCTGGAGGTATTAGGCACTTCATTGATTTTGCTACTGACGCGCCAGCGGATCTCCTATTGAGGGAGCCAAATTCTCATCTTTCAGCCGTTGCAGTTGAGGTACAAACTCTATTCACTTGCACATCTGATGTTCTTTACTTGTATTTCTTACGTTGTCTTTCCTCTGACTGTACTTTCATCACTGTCACCGCATTTGTTTTGGCATTTCCTTTGCATTTAACTGTACTTACACTGGTTCACCTGTCTTCTGCTACAGGGTGACTCTCGTGCATACAGGGGCTATGGGGCTACGATGGTTAGAGATTGGTATGGTGAGCTCCCCGCAGGACTACGAGACATTTTTGAGGAGGCCGGCTTCGGCCTATTCTGCTCTGGATTGACACGAGTTATAGCGAGTCGTCCGTTTCTTGGAGCGCTAGTAGAGAGGTGGTGGGACACTACCAACTCTCTACACCTTTCCACTACTAGAGAGATGACGATGACTCCTTACGACTTCGCTATGATCATAGGCCTAGGTGTAGCGAGTGATCCGATTTCTCTCGATCCTGATATGGGAGAGTGAGAGGCTGCCTGGATTGAGCTACTGGGGGCGCGCCCACCTTTGTTTTGGACAGCTATGGTCAGGTACAGTTGGTTTGAGGAGCAGTTCTAGGGGACTGAGCCAGAGACAGTAGAGGAGATAGAGCAGTACACTTGTGGTTTTTTGATGTTCCTCCTCGGTACCACCTTGTTTTCAAACAGGGCAAACACTGTTGGATTGTACTTGCTGAGCGCACTAGTGGTCCTTTCCCGAGTGAGTTTCTATGATTGGGGCAGGGCTGGCCTCGCCACTCTATACGGCTATATGAGCTCGACCTCCCGCAAGAGTGGACAGTTGATCGGAGGCTACTGGCGAGCCTGGGAGGTACATATCTCAGTTTTCTCCTTACACTTTGCATCTTCTGTTCAACATTCCTTGCTTTACATCTGTTCAACACATGCTGGCGGTATATTGGGGAGGCATATCAGATTCCGATTGAGCCTGCCGCAGTGGGGCATAGATATGTCAGAGCTCATGACGCATCCCTGGTATGTACCACATTTCAGTTTTCTCATCCCTTTCTGATATTTGTTCATTCTGGACATTGATCATTCCCAATGCATTTGCAGGCACCCCCAGGATACACCGAGGATCTGCTGGAGCTATTAGTCTCATTTGAAGGGATGATATTGAGGAGGGAGGCATTGCTCGGCCTCTACGGCATCTAGGTCATTTCTTCAGTTTTCTTACATTCCAGTCATCAAATTTCCACTGAGACACTGAAACTGACATTTCAACTGAAAACTTCCCCACACTACACTGCATCTGAAACACTACACTCACACACTGTATTCATACATTGTATCTGACTCCTACATTCTCTCATTCTGCACACCATACTTGCATTTGATACATATACTATGACTGACATATGATAACTTCTTTTTAAGGTTCCACCCATACCAACAGTGTTGCAGCATCAGCACCAGCGGTACCTCCTCCAGCGATAGGAAGGAAAGAGAGACAGGCTCCGGTACGCAGCCAAGGCAGAGCTAGGGGCACCCGAGCTGAGAGTGGCCCTTCAGAGTCCATTCTGAGCTATGATGAGGCTGAGACTAATGAGGCCGAAGAGGCAGCGAGTTAGCATGGTAAGTCATCCGAGAGTGGAGACGATGACGCTGGCTTGGATTCTGACAGTAGGAATGCTGATGTTGAGGAGGGCTCCGAGGCGAAGAGCGGAGACGGCTCCAGTTTAGACTCTGATTCTGGTTCATATAGTGGCGCCGATAGAGACAGTACCGCAGAGTCCTCTCCTTCGAAGAAGAGTACAAAGAGGGCTTCTCGAGCTTGAGGCGACCAGCGCTGATTTTCTGTAGTTTTTGCTTAGCTTCTTTTTGTTAGTAGTGTTAGCACATTGTACAGCTTCAGATGAGTTTTATTTGCTTTAAAAACTTATACTGCACTTTCGTAAAAATAACTATGATCGGAAATGAAAGCCAGTGTAGTTTTGAAAAAATGTTGTATTTTGCATCATGAGCACCGCATTGTATGAAAACAAGATTGAATTTGATATTGAAAACCAATTATTTGTATTGTCACAACAGTCTGAATCAAGTAACGAACCGACCGACAACCTAAATGATCAAAGTAATACAACTCGATAATCAAAATAACAACAACTCGATAAACAACACAAAACAACTCAAATGCAACTCGACAAACTTGGTAAAGTTAAAAGGACTCAAAATAGGACCTTAAAATGCATAAAGAACAGGACAAAACACATGCTTTCAGCATGCTTAGCACACAGATGAACAAGAGGACAGGCAAAATAGATGTCGGCCATGGGTCGGCCATGAATAGAGGATGTTGGCCACTAGTGGTGGCCGATCGGCTTCCAAAGTGGCCTGTCGGCTATCACAAGTGGCCGGTTGGCCATCAATGTAAGGAACCTCTAGAGTGTTGACACTTGGCTTCCACTCACTGCCTTATCTTCTACAAAAGCTTGGACTTCGTAGTTTCTTTATTTCAGCTGCAAATTCTTCACAAATGGGGCCATTCTTTGCCGAAAAACTCTCGAATTGGATTGCAACTTTAAATGGCTCGGAAAAGCTGAATTTCTAAGGTTTCGACATAAATGCACTATTCCCGCTGAGTCGTTCTCTGCTTTGCTTTTCGTTCCTACATGCCGTAGCTAGATGTTGGATACCTAATTACGCACGTCTTTAGCTTTGGGGGACAAGAGCTATGCCCGACAATTGAAGAATTTCAAGTGCTAATAGAGTCCCGGCGTGATGAGGAAATCTTGCCTCAGCCCCGTTTTGGTCACATCCAAGCTTTGGGAAGGATGTGCGGGCTTACTCTACACGAGGCCCGTTCCTTGGTCCACAATGGAGAACTAGACATTCCTAGTTTAATCCATCGATTTTCTGACGTCGATGACCGAGGCGATCTTCTTTGCGTGGGGTTTTCGACAACACGCCCTTTGTTTGTGCATGTTAGCTCATTTCCTCTTTGCCCCTAGTTTCGGCGGGTCTAGCATTCGATTAATTGAAGTAGACCAAGGTTTAAAAGAGGGCAAGAGTTGCATTGGCTTAATATTGGCCGAGACTTTGATCGGCTTGGACGCCTTTCATCGGCGAGAGACAAGCAAAATCCCAAGAAGTCCACTACTTTTTTAGGTAATGTTTCCTACCTTTTCTAATATTTGTTTCTCACATCTCTCGGCATTCATGCTCTATTTTTCTCTCAAAGCCCTTTTCTCACTTTTCTCTCAACATACACCTCTCTATTCTTTAATCTCTTTTTTCTTTTATCTCTCCCCAGATATGGCTTATGGACAAGCTGAAGGTAGTGGACTCTTGCCCCGCAAACTTAGCCTGAGCATACTTTTTCCGCCAACAACTAGTTGATTTCCCGAACGAAGGGTGGTGGTGCCATTGGATGTGCAATAGGTCTGCTGCTGACATTGCTTGGCGTTGCCCTTAGTTTGATCTGCCCGAGATGAGCTACAGCATGGCTCGGCAACCTGGCATTCAACTGATTAGCCTGACACACTGTGTATTTTACTTTCCGTTCCGGTTTAGACGTCAGTTTGGCCATGACCAGACTTGCCCAGAAGAGGGGGTAGAGTACCCAGCTTCATTCCCTGTCCGAGGCTCACATTTGGCTAGATATCCCACAGCGTGGCAGACGAGAGAACTTCTGGCTCCTACCCCTAGTTTTAGTTGCGCCCTTTCTGGTGAGTGCCTGACTTGGCTTGAAGATGAAGCATAATCCAGGCCCACTTTAGCATTAGAAGCTTCCACAAACACAAGGAGGGGACGCAGCAACACCTGACTCATCTATGCCCCTAGTTCATTACTTTGATCTTACTTCTCAAGTTTTACGCATGTAATAAAAACAACTTTGATTTGTATCGAGAGTTGGAGAACTTTGTATTGAAATCAGTAAAATTGAAGTTATGAGCAATTGAAGTTTTCCTGTTGGTCCAAAAATGGTCTAAATTGTAAAAGGATTAATTTGAGCAAAAATCAACTTTTATCAAAACTTTTCAAAACCATTTTCAATAAGGATCACAACTTGACACACACGGGATTTATCCTTGAGATGTACAACTTCAGATCTGAAGATAACAAATTGCCCCTTGTCTGAATAGCACTGCTCAGCACTATAACAAGTTCTCAGGGGCGATCACAACCGAACATTTAGATAAAGAATAGACAAAGATGACATGATGAACACATAGACAGGATAGTTGAGTTAGAGTTGTTTACGGTCGGACTTCAGAATGAAGTTACCTACGTATCCCGAAGATAGGAATCAGGCCTTATGTAGTTCGGTTTGGGTTCGCTTGAGTATTAACGCTCTCCTTTTGCGCTCTAACTTTTGCCAAGGCTGTACTTTAGGGTTTTCAAACTTGCGAACTCAGTTTTTCTTTTTTCTAATTTTTTGTGCTCTAACTTTTACGTAGGTCGCCCTTCCAGGTTTTTGGGCTAGCGAGCCTCTTAGGGATAATATTTCTTCAACTTGTCCATGTTGATTAGTTGAGAAAATTCTAGGCCATCTAGGTCCATGAGAATAACAGCTCTGCCCGACTAGATAGCTTTGATGATGTAAGGGCCAATCCAATTAGGTCTGAACTTGCCCCTAGGGTCATGAATGGGAGCTCGGTTGTCTTTCAGTACCAAATCCCCTTCTTTGAGATTCCTGGACTTAACCTTCTTGTTAAAAGCCTTAGCAATCCTACGTTGATAACCCTGAACATGGTACAGTGCTTTCAGCCTTCTCTCATCAAACAGCATCAGTTCTTCGAACCTGCTTTGTTGCCAATCTGCCTCTACTATCTGACACTCAGCTATAATCCACAGCGACAGAACTTCTATTTCGATTGGCAGAACAACTTCCATCTCATAAACAAGGGAGTAAGGAGTTTCCCGAGTAGACGTCTGAATTTAAGTCCTATAACCCCAGAGTGCAAATGGCAATTTGTCTAGCCAGTGCCCGTAGGTCTCAACCATTTTCTGTAAAATGTGTTTGATATTCTTCTTGGCAGCCTCAACAACTCCGTTGGTTTGTGGCCGGTATATAGATGACTTATGAAAAGTCACGTTGTATTTCTCGAACAAGTCAATCACTTCTTCTTGAAATGGGAGCCATTATCTGAGATGATCTCATTTGAGACTCCATAACGGCAAATGATATTATTTCGGATGAACTTAGCCACATGCGTTGCTTTCAATACCACGTAGGACTGAGCTTCCACCCACTTCGTGAAATAATCAATTGCCACCATAATGAATTCATGCCCATTTGACCCTTTCAGTGTGACTGCGCCAATGACGTTGATTCCCCAGATTGAGAAAGGCCATGGTGAAGTCATGTTGTATAGCTTCGATGGCGGGATATTCATGCCATTTGTGTGGATTTGGCATTTGTGGCATTGCTGAACAAAACCAATACAGTCCTCCTCCATGGTAGACCAGTAGTAACCTTGCCTAAGAATCTTCCGGGCTAACATTACCTCGTTCATGTGCGCTGCGCACTCTCCTCCATGAATGGCTTCCATTAGGCGCTTTGCCTTCTCTACATCGACACACAGCTTGTGCATTCCCAGATGACCCCTCTTATACAGTTTATCTTCGCAGATGATAAATTGAACGACCTTCCGCCGTATTGCCCTCTTATCTTTGGCATTTGCCCTTGGTGGATGAACCTCATTTTCCAAGAAGTTCCAGATATCATAAAACCAAGGGTTTTGATCTTGCACTTCATCTGTTGCAGCGATAGACTCGTAGGCTGACATATACCTCTACTCAATAATGATCGGACGCATCCGGACTCCAAGCAGGATATCTATCATAGAGGATAGAGTTGATAAAGCGTCAGCGAACCTGTTGTTCTCTCTTAGTAGATGCGTAAAGGTCAGTTTCTCAAACCTAGGAATCAAAACATCCAGGGTCTAGTAATAGATCTTCATCTTTTCTTCTTTGACCTTCCAGTCTCCTTTTGCTTGAGACACAACTAGGTTTGAGTCCCCGATTACGTCCAACCTTTTTTGCCCCTAGTTCCAGGGCGGCTTCCAAACCAGCGATACATGCCTCGTATTCTGCTTCATTGTTAGATACTTTGAACCAGAGTTTGAAGGCTAAGGGTATGTAGGAAATGTCGGTGCTATCAGTAACACACCTATCCCATACCCATATTGATTAGATGCTCCGTCAAAATACATTGTCTAGATCTTTTCCTCGACTTGCAGAATAGCTTCATCTGGGAGTAGGTATTCTACCGCTTCATCCCCTTCCACTAGGTGATCCGCCAGGAACTCTGCTACTGCTCTCCCATTGACAGACTTGCGAGTAACATACTTCAAATCAAATTCAGAGAGAAGAAGCAACCAACAGGCTAGCCTACCCTTAAGGCGCTGGTTTCTCAAAGAGATATTTGATGGGATCTAATCTCGAAACCAAAATTACACAGTGGGCTAAGAGGTAGTGCCTCAACTTCCTGGTGCCTCAACTTCCTCGTATTCTGCTTCATTGTTAGATACTTTGAACCAGAGTTTGAAGGCTAAGGGAATGTAGGAATTGTCGGTGCTATCAGCAACACACCTATCCCATACCCATATTGATTAGATGCTCCGTCAAAATACATTGTCTAGATCTCTCCCTCGACTTGCAGAATAGCTTCATCTGGGAGTAGGTATTCTACCGCTTCATCCCCTTCCACTGGGTGATCCGCCAAGAACTTTGCTACTACTCTCCCATTGACAGACATGCGAGTAACATACTTCAAATCAAATTCAGAGAGAAGAAGCAACCAACAGGCTAGCCTACCCTTAAGGCGCTGGTTTCTCAAAGAGATATTTGATGGGATCTAATCTCGAAACCAAAATTACACAGTGGGCTAAGAGGTAGTGCCTTAACTTCCTGGTGGCCCATACCAAGGCTAAGCAAGCCTTCTCCAACAGGGTGTAACGGGTCTCAAAATCCAGTATTTTCTTGCTCAGGTAATAAATGGCTTTCTCCACCCTATCCTCAGATTCCTGAGCAAGCATGCATCCCATCATTGTATCTATTATTGACAGATACAGAATTAACGGTTTCCCCGGCTCTGGCAGCGACAACACGGGCGGGTTCTGAAGGTATCGCTTGTTCTGCACAAAAGTGAATTGGCACCGATAATCCTATCGAAACCTCTATCCTCTCTTCAGGAGACCAAAAAGTGGTTTATAAGTCAAGGTTAATTTAGAGATAAACCGTCTTATGAATTGCACTTTAGCCAGACAGCCTCGTACCTCATTTTCAGTTCTTGGTGGTGGCATTTCTAGGATGACCTTGATTTTGGAAGGATATACCTCGATACCCCTTTGTGTGATCAAGAAACCTAGCATTTTCCCTACTGTTACGCCAAAAGTACACTTCTGTGGCTTCAACCTCAGTCTATATTCTCTGATCCGTTGAAAGAATTTTTTCAAGGCGGTGTAGTGGCCCTCCCTTTCCTTGGACTTGACAATCATGTCGTCCATGTACACCTCGACCTCTTTATGGATCATATCATGCAGAATTGTGGTTGCAGCCCATTGATAAGTAGCCCCAGCATTCTTCAACCCAAACGGCATCACTCTATAGCAGTAGGTTCCCCACGGCGTAGTGAAAGCAGTCTTCTCTCTATCCTTGGGTGCCATCAGAATCTAGTTATACCCGGAAAATCATCTATGAAGGAGAACAACGCATGGCCTGTAGTGAAGTCCACCAATTCATCGATGTACGGCAAGGGAAAGTCGTCCTTCGGACTGGCTCTGTTCAGATCTTTGAAATCCACACACACCCAAATTTTGCCATCTTTCTTAGGCACCAGAACAATGTTGGCCAACCAAGTTGGGTACTCAGATACTAGCAAAAACCCTACATCTATCTACTTGGTGACCTCTTACTTAATTTTCAAAGCCCAATGTGGGCGAATTCTCCGCAACTTCCATTTGATGGGTCAGGCCTCGGGGTCGAGAAGGATCCAATGCTGTACAATCTCAGGATTGATTCCAAGTATATCTTTGTAGGACCACGTGAAAACATCTTTAAAATCTTTTAATAAAGCGACTAAGCGCTCGCGCTCCTCCGAAGACAACGTAGGCCCAATTTGGACCAGACACGGATCCTTCTTAGTGCCCTCATTAATTGGAATGATTTCATCAACAAAGGGGTTTTACAAATTTCTCTTCCTCTCGATTAATCAAATGTTTCAAAACTAGAGGAATTTATCCCTCATCGTTTTCATCAAAATTTTGAAAATCATGATCAATGCAATAAACAAGAGGCACAGAGAAGTAGTCAGAATCTATAATGGCATTCTCATTTACAAGGTCCAACTCATCCAATTCCTCGGTTACAACTGACTCAAAAGGAAAGGAAAAAGACGACCTGGACAAAACCTCGGCATCCGGGTTATCAATCCCAGGAATACCGGACCTAGACTCAGAAGAACTGGAATCTGATTCCGACTCCACAAACTCTGTGGAATCAAATTCTGATTCACTACCTGACTCAGAACTGCTAGACAAGTAGCCCTCCTCCAACTGCCAAGTGAAGGATAGTGCGTCAGATGCATCTAGGATGTTGTGAGAAGGGTCGACACCTGGCTGGTCCCCGATCATGGAAACGGTTAGGTTATCTCCCAAGCTCTCCGGGTTGATCAAAGGATCTGAAAGGAGACATGCCAGTGTTGCCCCTATTTCAAGGTCACTGCTGTTGGAATCACTTTCTATGCTCTTTGCAGCCTTAGCAGTTAGTTCAGTCTGTTCCTTTGTATTATTCTTTTGCAACTGTAAGTCGAAGAAAATCTCAAAGCCGGGAACACGCTGCCTCTTAGAATTGAACCAAGGTTCAGGGAAACCACAGAGTGGGAAGTCTTCACCTTTCCGAACAAAATGTCTACTCAAGGTTCCCTGGATTGGTTGATGTACAAGCTCATAGCGTTTCCCGCTTTGCTTTGTTCTGGCTTTTCCGGTCATCTCTTTTCCATTTCTTACCTAGTCTTCTCTAGTAGGCGTGTAGCCAAGGCCAAAGGCGTATGGGTTATGTGGCACATCGCCAATGCAGTAACGCCCTTTCGGCCGCTTCTTCCTAATCCCATTCCTAGCATGTGTTGAAGCTTGTTCATGAAGTAGATTGACTGAGCACTGACATATAAGCCCTTGTCTAACGCCAAGATGGTTTGTACCGTTCAGGCCTCGGCCAAGGTAAATCCAGAAAGGAAAACATCCTCTTTGCCATGCACAATCTCCAGCACAGGTGTAGTGACCTCTGGCGGAGAATATATAGATGAATTCCCAAACATGATGGCCACCCCCTTCCTATGAGGGTATTTCAGTATCTGGTGAAGAGTAGGTGAGACAGCTTTTACTTGGTGCAGCCACGGCCTTCTGAGCAATAGATTTAAAATGGCTGGCACATTGAGGACGTGAAACTCAATATCCTGTTGAGCCAGGCTCACTTAAACTCGAATCTATACTGTGCCCATCACCTCTCTGCTAGTATTGTCATACACCCGGATCACCTGGGTTGTAGGCACAAAATCCGTTGGTTTCAGACCAATGGCATAGGCTGTACGAGACGGGCAGACATTGATTGCTGACCCAGTATCGATTAACACCACTGGTACCCACTTTTCTCAGCACTCTACGGATATGTATAGAGGCTTGTTGTGGGCAGAGCCTTCTGGCGATAATTCCTTGTTTGAAAAGGTCAAAGTTGACGTAGCGCCTCCCGGGAAGACTAACCCCACCAATTGTTCCGGGGTAGTGTCAATAGACAACTTAGCTTTATCCATTGCCGTCAGTACAGCCTGTCTGTGCACTCGGGAAGCCATAAGCAGACCCCAGATAGATATGTTAGCCTGAATCTTCTTCAACTATCTCAGCACAGCTTCTTTCTCTAACTGTTTTCCCTTCTGTTTCTCAACTTCCTTATCCTTTTCGGATGCTTCGGGTTGGTCCAGATGCGGGGGTTTGAAATATCGACCATTTCTTGTCATATGGTCGACCTTTTCCATACACCAAGTGTTGTCTGGCATGCCTTCTTCCCAAACCTCATTAGTATGGGCAAGATGCAAATCATCGTCTTCCTACCATATTCTGCTAGCAACCGACATGCAATTGTCCGGTTCCATTCTAATTGGTCCTTCATCAGAAACAATCCCCGTAGGGCATTGGGCTTTTCCAACTTCCTGTTTTCTTTGATCTCTTTCTAGCTCAAACCACTTCAATGCGACCTCTTGTTCAGTATCTGCGGTACTCACAGCACCCAGTTCTTTAGCCAAATTCTTAGTACCAGGGTTTTTCGGCAATTTTCTTTTATCTTCGGCCGTTCCGGCCACTGCAATTACCCTTACTCCCTTTTTCTCAGGTTTCAGTCCGGTTTCCTCCTCCACATCGGACTCATCGCTCAACCACCCAATTATCTGTCGACCCGTTTAGATCGAACCAATCAATATGCATGTCCCCCCCTGATCTTGCTCATCGTAGAACTACAAATTGTCTAGATCTTTCTCTAGCTCGGCTAGATCATCTAATCCCTGACTTGGTCCATCTTCTCGAACAACACTGACCTCTATCTCAACCGATAACACCACCTCCGATTTGGCTTGGTTGATTGGCACAATATAACAGCATTGGACATACACTTCTTTAGATAAATCTTCAGACCCCTCGGGCAATAGACTATCACTTCCAGTAAGGCTGACCTCCCTTCATCTACCACTATCACTACCACTAGTTCAGGTTAGAATGAAGACGTGTTCATCATGCATAAGTCCGTGCTCTCTGGGATGAACAATGCCGGTTTAGGTAGGTGGGAAGGGGTTATGAATATACTGGGGTCATAAGGGATAACCAGTGTGTGGATGAGGTTTACATGCCAGGGTGGAGAGACTTGGTTATGTAGTGGAAGAGGATTTGTGGTGACATTTGGCTTTTTGGATGGCGCTATCACTTTGTTGTCGATGAGATCTTGAATCTCATGATGCAATCTAAAGCACTAGTTGGTGTCATGACCATGCTGTTGGTGAAAAGCACAGTATTTGGTCGGGTTGTGTTTAGGCGGAAGATGATCGGGTAATGGGCGTTGTTCTAATGGCTTCAGATGCCCCTTTTTTATCAGGACACCTAGGGCTTTGGATAAGGACATGTATAGTGGGGTAAAAACCCTCTGGTTTCGGGCTTGATGGCTCGAGGTTTGTGAAGTTGTATTGAAGGTGTTGGCGAACGGGTTGGTAGTTTTGGGTGTGGTGGTGACAGTATTCACATCGAAAGGCCGTGCAGAAGTGCTACTGCTCATGTTTGCATTGGAGTTGCGTGTAAAGGGCCTTTTGGTCTGTTGCTTCTCAGGGTCTATCAGACCTTGCTTCATTGCATCCTTAATTTGCACTCCTATTTCATGGAGCTCAGCAAATGTAAACAAAGGCAAGACTATCATCTTCTTTAATAGTCTCCCTTGCAAGTTACGGACCACCATTTTGATTTGGTCCTTTTCAGACGGTCGGATAGTCATCATAGAGGCCTTGGCCCTCTATCTCGTTACAAAGTTCGAGAAGCCCTCTTTTGGCTCCTGATGAGTCACTTCAAGCACGGGTAGTGACCTCAATCTGGGTATTGTAGGAGTACTACGTGATGAAAGCCTTGGCCATTTCCTCTTAATTTTCTCTTCACAGAGTCTTCAAGCTTGGCATACCAAATGGTTGCTATCCCCAACAGGGTCTAGCCGAAAAGCGACAACTTCTGAAGTCTGGTGAGACCTATTGGTCGTAGGATGTCAGAGAATAAACGCAAATGGACCATAGGATCCCCGGAGCTGTCAAACCGATCTATGTGCGGCAACTTGAAACTGTCTAGCAGAGTCACTGCCGAGTCAGTGTATCCATCCTCAATATCAGGGATCGAATTCATGCCCTACACCCGTTTGAAGAGCTTTTCTAGCTTGTTGACCTTCAATGCAGTGGGGTTGACCTCGAATTCAAATGGTGCCTCCATTTGGTAGACTAGTGCCTTGGAGGTCTGAGGTGGGATTGGATCAGGTGGGATTGGATTTGGCAGGATGCCCATATTCTCTTGGACATTGACTGTGATCCCGGGTGCCGGAATTCCTGCTAGGGGTGCATGAGATGCAGAGGTTATTGCTCGTTGTGGTTGCTGTTGCTAAAGCCTTTCTATCACTTCTGCTTGGAGGGCTACGACCTCGGCTTGGCAAGCTGTGGTCTCAGCTTGCCGGGCAACATCCAGCTGCATAGTGTCAATGGTCTACTAGAGCTGACGAAGCATATCTTCCATGCTGACTGGAGGGCTTTGAACTATCGGAACTGGCAAATACCCTCTTTTTGAGGTAGAAGTAGAAAACTGGGCCTGACTAGGCATAGGCGAAACAAAAGGTGACTGCGGGATTAGTGAATTCTGTCTGATCCTCCTCTATCTGGTAACCAGTGGGAGTGAAACAAACACTGGCTGTCCCCTGACAAGATCCCCGGATCTATAAATCCTTCCAACTCAAGTCCAGAGTGCTTGGGGGTTAACAGAATTGTCTGAAGCAATGATGAAAAATTACCTTGCAAAAAGAAAATAAAGAAAAAAGAAAACAAAAATCAGAAACCGCACAACACCTCTGCTCAGATTCTAATCAGTACACTGATGTAATCAAAGCTGCAATACTGTACTCAAAACTGATCTCTGCCACTCAAAACTGATCTCTGCGCCCAAATTTTCAAACCCAATACTGATCTCAACACTGTACTCAATCTGATACCCAAATTTGCAGTTGATACATACATTCCTGTAGAGTTTCACTCTAAAAGCACATATCAAGCAAATGAGAGCCAAAACGCTCCTATGATGGGGTAGGGTTACCTTGTCCTAGTTTCATCAGGAGCTAGGATTTCACTATGCACAACAAGTGGCTTCACACAATCCTGCATTCGGGTAAGAACCTGTCCTAATTTGGAATAGTCTCTACGGTTTTCGATATGCAACTAGGTCGATTAGTCGAAAAGGGTACCTTAGCAAGACTACCTAACATACCTCTCACACCTAACACCGAGAAGTGAAAGGAGGATCAAACGGTACAACGGTAGTCCAGATCCAAGGGTTGTGTTGCCATCGTGGTAGAGCCCGCAACCAATTAGCCTTTTGGCAAGCTTTTCCAAGCAAGCCTCTGACAAATCGTTCAGAAATAGTAGATGGCAAACACTGTAACTTAAGTGCATCGATGCAAATGCAAATGTAAAGAAACACATAAGTGTAGATAAAATAACATATCATGAGTTCGAGTCAAGTTCTCTAAATCCCCAGCAGAGTCGCCAGAAACTGTAGCTCGGTTTTTTCGTACCCCCATTTCGGAAGGTTTGAAAGAAGCCCTATAGCTCGGATTCCCGCGGTTTTGAATCTAATCTCACAAGTGCAATGTAAAATCGATAATCACCAAAGAGTCCAAATCCGGCAAATCATTTTTGAAAAATTGATTTTGAATCAAAAAGTGCCAAAATTGGACTGCTTTGCCAGATACAGAGTCGCCACCTAAATATTTTATTTTTGGAGAAATTTAGGAAACCCTGACTCATGCTGAAGGCCACGTGTCCGTCATCACCAAAGTTGCCTCAGCTAGAGAACTTAGGTACGAGAGGGGAAGATCATGAATTGAGCACCCCCGTTCGCCGATTAAAAATCGGCCTCTACTAATCATGATATGATTTTTATAAATATTATGTGATCTTATTCCAGTTATTAGACTAACTTTACTATGTGATGTGCACAAGCAAGTATAGACTAGTTTGCTCAAGTTGGAATAATTCAACTCATGTTTGTTTGCAAAAATGGTTTGAATTTGTCACCTCAAGTGGGTTTAAATTTTGCGGATTTGCCACCAAACATAGTGGGCTTAAAACATGATTTGCCACCCAACAAAGTGGGCTTAAAACGTACATTCGTTGAATCATTCCAATTCAAACAACAAGCCTTCATCCACAGGCATTCAA
>JAPPVO010000059.1:63566990-63602636 GCA_030407325.1 Camellia japonica | reverse complement strand
TTACGTGATATAACAAGAATGTAATGAGTTCATGCCATACATAAAGGAATTAATTCAACTATGTCTTGACTTTCTATGACAAAATATATGCAAGAGACCAAATTACTTCCATGAATTCAACACTAGAACACATAAATGTTCGTGCATGTGAGCTAATCTTCCATATTCATCATTTATGAGCTCTCTCTTCCATTAACTCCATAATTTCCTTAAATCCAAAGATATGATGAGTCTAATTCATAAATAATCACTTACCTAGAGCTTGATTTCAGATTATAGGATGGTCTCCTCCTAGCTCTCTTCTTTTTCCTCTTCAAAATCTTGAGTTCTCTCTCTCTCTCTCTCTAGATGAGTTATCTCCCTCTCTCTATATGCTCAACACAATGAATCAAAGGAATGAAAACATTTATTCTAAGCATCAGATTATACACACACCCTCACATTTGAATTGCACAACATGTGTAGTCATATATACACACCCACACTGATTTCTTTACACACACACACAGATCTCAGTACACCCACCAGAATTTAATTGTGATGACCCCGACCTCCAAACTAGTACATTATATAATTTTAATGAGTTTAATTGCATGGTTATGTGCTTAATTGTGTGATTACATGTTTAATTCTATAATTATTTGTTGACATATGGAATATCTGTTTAAATTGACAACTTAGGGTCGGAAATTGAGAACCTAAACAACTTCAGAAACTGAAATTGACTAGCCCAATAGGCTAATTAGAATATTTAGACTTTTATGGCAACCTTAATTGAAATTTGATTTGGATCAAAATAATTAGAATAAACTGATTGAATTAGTTAGAATTAAGCCTAATTAATTAATCCTAACCACACTTGATTAGACTAACTTAATTATATCCTATATAAGGCTCTAATTAGGCCTTAAACTCATAAATATACACTCTTGGCTGAGATTTTGAGAGAAGGAAGAAGAGACTCAACATTTCAGAGAGAGAGAAAGGAGATTTGAAGAGAATTGCTAGACCAACACTTGAATTCACATATTAGGTATGAGATTCATCCTAAATTCATGAACTTGAGTCATGTAGAAACTAAGAGCATGGAATTATAGGATCATTTGCTTGAATTTGAGTAGGTTGAGCATGAATTACCATGAATATGATGAATTTGAGCTGAATTATGCACATGCATGTGTAGACCGCCCGAACTTCCTCCGCGCGCCCCCCTTTCGGAGAGGGCGCGGATTGGTCCTAGCTACTACAGTTCGGACTCCTGTTACAGTTCTAAATCTACTCTCATAAAGTGCAATGTAAGACTGATAAATCACCAAAGAGTCCAATCCGACAAATCATTTGGAAAACTGATTTTCAATCAAATAATGCAAAAATTGGACTGCTTTGCCAGATTAGAGAGTCGCCACCTAAATATTTTGTTTTGGGAAATTTAGGAAACCCTGACTCTTGCCAAAGGCCACGTGTCCGTTATCACCAAAGTTACCTTGGCTCGGGAACTTGGGTACGAGGGGGGAAGGTCATGAAATGAGCACCCCCGCTCGCCCGATCAAAGGATCGGCCTCTACTAAGCATGATATGTTGTTTTATAAACCTCATGTGTTCTTATTTTGATTATTAATCTAACTTTACTATGTGATGCGCACAACATACAATTATAGACTAAATCACGAGAATTGGAACAAAACAACTCATATTTGTTTTCGAAAATGGTTTGAAAGTGCTACTCGCAAGTAGGCTAAAGCGCGGATTTGCCACCCTCGAGTGGGCTTAAAACATGATGATTTGCCACTTCGCAAAGTGGGCTTAAAACTCACATTTGATGAATTGTCCCAATTCAAGTAATGAAGCCGTCATCCACATGCATTCATGCAGTTAATCAAGTAAGCAAATAGCCTCATGGCAAGCATGCTATCATGGCAACACTCACACTCATGCAAGTATGCTAAAGCGTAACACTCACAGTGTACTCCGAGCCAAAACAGAGAACTAGTTAGAAATCAATGCATGATCCTAACTATACAAGATGTCTAATGCAACGCATGCAATAATGCAACTAAATAGGCTCGGCTATCTAAGATGGCATATGAATGCTACAATTTGATACATGTATTCAAAGAGGTATTGAAATACGATGCAGTTTGAATGATGCACCGAGCCTGGTGCATGCAATACAAATGAATGATGCACGCATGCAAGCATAAGGTATGCTAATTGAAAAAATGCCCTAATCTAACCACCAAAAGCGGATAAATAAAAGGGAGAAAGACGTGGGGTTGGAAGACATACACACACACATACACGCACACTTATTACAACATTGCCCTCGCGAAGGAGGGTCCGAATAGATAAGTTAAACTAGCTACACTAATTAAACTAATTATTACAAACCAACTAATTAACTATGCTAAGCTAATTAATTACAACACAATTGAATAACTAGCAAACACTAAGCTAATTAAATAGTACATACCAAATTGAATAATCAACTACGCTAAGCTAATTAAAACAATAAAATGGCCTCGAGGGACGAGGGAGACATGCATGCTCAGTTGACGTCCGCTCGGAAAATCCATCGCTTTGCCAAAGGTTGCCTCTGTTTACACTCGCCTTGACCTCCAAACATTGAACCAATCCTCCAAATTGCCTCTACCTCAAAACAGAATCATTTTTGCACAAAATTGGGTTGGTGGCTGGTCAGCCACAAAAAGTGGCTACCAGCCACTTTAACTGGCCAGTCGGCTAGTTGGAGTGGCCGGTCGGCTAGTTGGAGTGGCCGGTCGGCCACTTATTTTCTAGGCTGCTGGTTTTGCTGCAACAGAGGCACAACATTGTATTTGCAAGGAAATGTGTGTACGACCACCCTCCTTATCATGTCTCAAGCTCAAAGGAGTGCGGCACTTGGTTTTCGAGCCACCTACCAAGCATCTCAATGCATGATGGCTCAAAAACCAAGCTTGTACAATGTTGATGAATGCACAAATAAGACTTGAAGAGCCTCCACCATATCATGCATGATCAATGGGGACGGCGACCAAGATGTGACACGTTTCATCACTTGGAGTATGAAACGTCCCACATTTCTCGTGTTTGGATTAACGTCCGATCTAAACACATGCAATGCAAACAATATGCTTATCTTGCACAAGTTTTACTTTACTCAATTCTTGTTTACACATTTTACATTACCAAACCATTCTTTAATTGGTTAAGTCCAATGTGCAAGTCCTCTAAGGAGAGGAGGTCAACCAAAAGAGTGATTTAGGACATGAGAGGGATTATGCCTTGACTAGGAGGAACCCTCAAAAGAGGGTTAAAGCCATTTGAGCATAAACCCTACCTCATGCTTAAACACAAACATAAGGCCAAACGACCCTCAAAACAAATTGAAAAATGAAGAAATGGGGAAGGTTACAGATGCTTTTAGTGCTGAAATGGCATGACAAATTAGACTTTAACATGCAAACAACTCGTGTACAACATGTTTAAGAGCTAAAACACCAAGACTAGTGATGGACACCACACTAGAGGCATGCAATACAATGCTCAAATGACCAAATCAGCCCAAAACAGAGCTACAACATGCCAAAACAGTGGCCAAATCAAGCTAAAACTTAGGCATAAAAGAGTAGGAAATCATGTGTACATGTTGGCTCGCAAGCAAGACATAAGACACAACTCTCAATAGCTATGAAAGAGTGAAATATGTGAGAGTGTGACTACATTATATGCACTGAAATTACATGCTAAATGATGCCAAAACACATAATCATCACATACACAACATGTTAAAGGCCTCAAAACTCAAAGCTAGTCAAGGCCATTTACACTACAACTATACAAAGCCAAGCATATATGACTGAGACCATCCAAATCAAAGTTAAAGCATGCTAAAACATGAGCAAAAATGTGCTGGAGCCAAGCTAACACATGCTAGAATGATGGACTAACTCATTAGGCATGCTAAGTTAGTAAGCAAAATTGCACTACAAGTGCAAGATACAAACAATCAGTGACTAAACCAACCAAAAATAGAGTTTAAACATGTTAAAATATAGCCAAAAACATGTTGAGATCAAACCATGAAATGGTAGAAACACATGCTCAAAGGTTAGGCCATCAACACTTGCAAAGAAAACACAAGGACGGGAGACCACCCCCTCCCATTTTGGACCTCAAAACCAAGTTTCTACAACAAATTCCCCTAGATTTTAGTGGTTAAAAGGCCAAAAAGAAGTTGTTTGAAAAGCTTTAAAAGATAGCACAACTCTTAGCAAATAAGCCACCAAAGAGGGTAGACTACCCCTAACTCCAAACGGGCCTTAAACCACCATTTTAAACACTTAAAAATAGAGGTTTTTGCAGTTGACAACTAGGCCCAAAACATCATGAAAGGTGGCCAAGATGGTGTACAAAATAAGCTTAAAAGGGGAATATGCTCACCCTTGAAGGACAGCAGCAAGACAGCAGCTTTTCTGAGCCAAAACCAGCTTTAGGAAGTCCAAACAAGCCTTAAGGAATCTCAGCTCCAAGGTCAAGATGTTTGGCTAAGGGGTTGTAGGCAAAATATGTGAAGAACACTCACTTTCAAGCACAATATAGAGAGAGAGGGAGAGAATTCTAGAGAGAGAGTGCAATTTAGACTCTAAATTTTCTGAACCCCTCTAAAGGGGGAGGGACCTCCCCTTATATAGAGGATGCAAGCAAAAGCTTCCTTGACAAGCTAGAAGCTTGTTTGAATCCATCCATACACATGTATGGATGATACACTCAGTGTGCAATAGCTGGCTCAAAAGATCTAAAAATATTTGAAAAAACAGAAAATTGGCCACCAGCCACTTCAATTGGCCGGTCGGCTACTTTAACTAGCTGACGGGCCACTTCAAGTGGCTGGCAAGGAGAAAAAGTGGCTGACAAATACCAAAAGTGGCCGGCAGGGCCCTTCTCCCCTCGAGGCAAGAGGCACCAAGGTTTGGCTCAAAAACAAGGCCAAAAAGCAGAGGGTTTAGAGGTTCAAAGACAAGGCACTTAGCTGAGAACTTCGGGCACTCAAAACGAGCACAAGCATGCACAATCATCGCACGCACAAACGATGACGTCTTAGTCTTAGGATCGGCAAAAAATGGGGTGTCTACAGTTGCCCCTCTTTGACAGAACTCGGAAGTCATAAAATGACTGGAGTGAATGTCAAAGCCGACGACCCATTTTTGACAAGGCCGAAAACTTAGACAAATAAGCAAGATAACAAAATAGATGCGCCCGCAGGCAGGGGCAAAATGCAAAATGGCATACACAATGCAGAACATAACTCATGATCATGCAATAAGAGCTGTAATGAAACATCTAGACGCAAATGTTATGCAAAGAAATGCTACAGCAAACTCGTACACAAACAAGTTAACACGAACCAAACTACTTCTCATGCAGAAAGGATGTAAGAAAATTATGCAATCTTAACTGCGCCTTACGCAGAAAGGCAAAGTGCAACAATCGTCGAGCGCACCCGAGACGGCGAACAAGATCCCAACGCGTGGCACACGCGGGGAAAGAAGCAATGATAACAAGTGAAACACATTCAAATATTATGCAATCAAAGCAAAGAGCGGTATAAACATTGGAATTAGTCCAGATGCATCTAACCAAAGTATCCTAATGCGCCACACGCGAGAGGGAAAAATGGGGGGGGTGCAAGCACTGGAGGGTGGTATAAACACCGGAGCACGTCCCAATGTTTCTTAACCAACAGGGTGGTATAAGCGTCGGACACACGGTCCAAACGCTTCTAACCAAAGCGAGGTATAAGGTCGGGCACACGCCCCAAACGTTTCCAACCGAAGCAAGGTATAAGCGTCGGGCACACGCCCCAAACGCTTCCAACTGAAACAAGGTATAAGCGTCGGGCACACGCCCCAAACGCTTCTACCAAAGAGGGCAAGGTGGTACAGACATCGGGCACATGACCTAATGTCTCTAACCTGCAAGGCGGCATAAGCGTCGGGCACACGGTCCAAACACTTCTAACCGAAGGGGCGGTATAAACATCGGGCATACCCAAATGTTTCTAACCAACAAAGGTGCGGTATAAACACTGGGCGTACCCGAATGTTTCTAATCGAAGCAAGGTGTGGTGTAAGCATCGGGAGTATCCGAATGCTTCTAACCGAAACAAGGTGTTCGAAGGACAGGAATGACCTTACCCGGAATCCCTCTGAATGAACCGTACATACAATATCGTCTGGTTGTGCTAGCCTTGAATGAACCGTACATACAATATCGTGCCTGCACAAGGAAGAAACTTTGACATGTACAATATAATAGGAATGCATGTTCAATGCGAATGTGAGAGCATGCACGATACAATACAACATATTCTATGCAAACGTAAGAGTATGTTTTGCACAATGCGACACGACATACGTATTTTGTGCATAATGACAACAAGACGTTATTCAATGCAATATCAATAGCATGTTTAATGCAAAATATCGAATGAAGAAATGTGTGCACGTCTGAAAAGGACTGTGTAGACACCCCATTTTTTACTGTCCTCAAGACTTGGACGTCATCGTTTGAACACTCGATGATTATCCATGCTTGTGTTCATTTTGAGTTCTCGGAGGTCTCAGTCGCGCGCCTTGCCTCAAGATCTCTTAACTTGTCTGTTTTATGCTTGGTTGTGGACCAAGCACTTGTGTTTTTGCTTTTGAGGAAAGAGGGTGGCTTGTTGGCTATCCCCTCAACCCATCGGCCAAGGCATGAAGCCATCGACCTTGTTTTCTTGCCATCGGCCAAAAGTGTTGGCCGATCGGCACTCTTTTTAGTCGATCGGCCCTTGTGTTGGTCGATCGGCCTTGTTTTCTGGCCGAACCCTATTCATCTGCTTTATGTAGATATTTTATGCCAGCTATCATAGCTGGCATGCACAATTCACATCCTCCATACACGTGTATGGAGGGATTTGTTTCAATTGCTTAGCTTGCTCAACAAGCTTAGGAATTGAACTTCTATAAGAAGGGAGCTCCTCCTCCCTTCTCAGAGGTTCAGAAAATTAGGGTTTGAGTGCTAGATATAGTTTTGTATCTATCTTGCCTTGATTCTTCATTTTGTGCTTCAAAAGTGTCATTTTGTCTTACTATTGTACATAAACACCTAGTAGAACACCATACTCTTGGAGCTGAGGTCCCTTGAGGTTGATTTCAGAGTTCTTGGACTGGTTTTAAGCTTGGAAAAGTTGCTGGAGTTGTGCTCTTGAAGGTGGTCTTCAAGGGTGAGTTCCTTGCTTTTAAACCCCCATTCTTGCTTAAGCTTTTAGACCCTTTTGCTTATTGTTTTAAGCTTGACTCTAAACTACAATAAGTTCTAATTTTTGATGCTTTAGATCTTTGTTTAAGGTCATTTTGAGGTTGGGGGTGATCTACCCCCCTCTTAGGCCTTGTTAGGCCTTGTTTTAGGCCATCCCTTTTGGCCCTTGTTCTTGGCTTTGCATGACCTTTCTACCACTGAAATCTAGAGGATTTTCAGTGGTGGAAAGGTAGTTTTGAGGTCTTAAATAGGAGAGGGTCATCCTCTATCCTTGTTGTCTTGTATGCTAGTATAAATGGCTTATATTGGTAGCATGTTTGCTTAGCTTGTTTTAGCTTCATTTCAGTATGTATTAGGCTTTGTTTTGCCATGATACAACACTGTTTTTGCTTGGTTTTGTCACTCCATGCATGCCTAATACACTTGTAGTGTAAGTCACACAAACTAGTCTTATATGCTTCATGTTTGAACATGTCTTTCTAGCTTATGCTGACTCCATTTCAGTGGGTTTTTGGTGTTTTTTTAGCATACCATGACTCTATTTTGGGTGGGTTTAGTTGGCTCTTACATGCTTCATGTACTTGTCTTGCAATCCTCTCATTTGCCTTAATATGCATCATGCCTTAATATGTCATTCTAGCATGCTTTTGGCTTAACTTCAAAAAGCTTTTAGCCTTGTTTTACCATGCTTGAGCTCTGTTTTGTGTTGTTTTGATCATATATACCACGCTTTGTATAGCCATAAGGCATTCTAGCTTGTTAACTTTGAGTGTCCAAGTCACTAGCATGCTTTATTTGGACTATTATCATGATTTGGCATCATTTGAAATGTTATTTCAGTCCATGTTTCATGCTCATATACTTGCAATTACCACTCCTTTAATGCTTTAAAGAGTTAATGTCTTATGCCTCATGAATGGACCATTGTGTATGCCTCCATGCTTAGGTCTTCGGGATGCCATCTAAGTGGATTTTTGGGCTTATTTTGATATGCCATAACTCTGATTTTATCGGTTTAAGTCATGCCATGTTTGGTTTTGATAGGTGTAGTACAATACCTCTTTTGTAGCCTTGCATGCCTCATGCTTTTGGGCTTTTGTTCTAGCTTGTGTTGGCTAGGTTTAAGCTTGTTTTTGGCCCTATATTGACCTGCCTTGGGACTGTTTTGGATGCCCTTGGCCCTTTGGGGCTTGATTCTTATAGCCATGGTTTGAGTCCCTTGGCTAGCCTTAAGCTTTGGGTTTTCTTGTATGCTTTGCTTGTTTTGTTTGGTTGGTTTGGTACCTTTCCATGCATGATTTTAGAGCTTACAATGTTTGTCACATGTCCATATTTGTCTCCTTTTAAGTGCTCTTGAAAGTTGCCCTCCTATGCCTAGGTGTTGGACCATTTACATGTGCATGTTTGTTTTGCATTTTTATGCTTCCAATTCTTAACTTTGGCCACTGATTTTGGGCATGGCTGAGGTCTGTCTATCTTTAGTTTAAGTCCATTTACCATGTTGTTTAAAGTTGCTACTTTACATCATGTTTACATGCTTGTTGCATGCTTGTCATATTGCATGTTGCCACATCCTTGCTAATTGACATGTTGTTGCATGCTCATCCATCTTGCATACTTGTTAAGATTACATGTTGTCACATGCTTGTTGTTGGTATTGTTGTCACATACCTATGTCATGCATCTTTACATGTTTAGGTTGTATGCCTATTGCATATTAGTTGCATTGCATGATATTGTTGCATATTGTTGCATGTTTGAGTTGTTTGCATGCTTGCTTGCATGCTTAGTTTGCATAGCATTGTGTGTGCATTGCCTTGCCTCTTGATCACACATGATAGAGGTTAAGGTCCCTTATGTGTTTTGTGCATTTCATTTGATATTAAATTGCACACTTGACTCTTTTGGCCATCATGCATTGAAATGCGCGATTGATGGTCCGAGGGTCGAGAGCTACACACCTTTGAGTCTCAAACATGATAAGGGGTGTAGCTGCAAACATTGTCTTGTAAATGTATTGCCATGCTCTGTTTGTCCTCTGCTGCAGCAAAAGAGCATTTTACAGGAAAGGATGGCCGATCAGCCATCTTCAGTGCCGGTCGACTACAAGTGTTTGGCCGATGGCTTCATATGTGGTCGATGACCCCTATTTCTTGGCCGATGACCATGATTTTTGGCCGATGGCCTCCCACAGTGCCCATGGGTGAATCAGAAGTGTGTTGGGAATTTTCACACTTTGTAGAGGTACAGAACAGTGCAAACAGAGGCAACATGAGGCATGGCAACGGATTTCCGAGCGAAGCCGACCAAGCATGCATTTGTCCCTCTTCTCGAGGCCTTTTTACTATTTTTCGTAGCTTAATTAATTTGTTAATTATTTAAGTGTTGTAATAATTAGTTGTAGCTAGTTATTCATTTGATTGCGTAATAATTAATTAGCATGTTAGTTAGTTAATTAGATGGTTTGTATTATTCTTTCGGTCTCTCCTTCGAGAGAGCCAATTGGTGTAATAAGCGTACGTGTGTGTGATGCATGTCTTCCAACCCCCATTTCTTTCTCCCTTTTACTTAACCGCTTACGATGGTTAGTTTTAGGGCATATTTTATTTAGCATCCTTATGCTCGCATGTTTGCATCCATTCATCTGTATTGCATGCACCAGGCTCGGCGCATCATACTAACTGCATTGTATTTCAATCCTTACTTGAATACATGTATCGAATTGTCGCATCTCATATGCCATCTTAGAATAGCCGAGCCTATTTCTAGTTACATTTTGCATGTGTTGCATTAGCCATCTTAACATGAGCTAGGATCATGCATTTGATTACTAACTAGTTTTTTGTTTTGGCTCGGAGTACACCGTAAGTGTTTATGCTTTAGCATCTTGCATGTTTGTGAGTGTTAACATGACAGCATGCTTGCCATGAGGCTAATTGCTTATGTGATATAACTGCCAGAATGCCTGTGGGTGAAGGTTGGATTACTTGAATTGGAATGATTCATTGAAATCCATGTTTTAGCCTACTTGCGAGTAATAAACTTCAAACCATTTCCAAACAAACGGATATGCGATGCTTTGTTCCAAATTAGGCGATCTAGTCTATACTTGTGTGTTGTGTGCATCACATAGTAATTCTAGCTAATAACTGGAATAAGAACGCATGTGTTTTCAAAAACAAGATATCATGCTTAGTACAGGCCGATCTTTGATCGGGCGAGCAGGGGTGCTCATTGCATGACCTTCCCCTCTCGTACCCAAGTTCCCGAGCCGAAGCAACTTTGGTGATGACGGACACGTGGCCTTAGGCACGAGTCAGGGTTTCCTAAATTTCTCCAAAATAAAATATTTAGGTGGCGACTCTGTATCTGGCAAAACAGTCCATGTTTGACACTTCTTTACAAAAATCAGTTTTCCAAAACGATTTGCCGGATTTGGACTCTTTGGTGATTTATCGGTCTTGCATTGCACTTTGCAAGATTAGATTCAGAACTGTGACATTTAGTCCGAACTGTAGTAGCTAGAGAACAAAACGAGATTTTCTCGGGAGTCCTTGGGGCGCGTCTACAGACTGATTCAGTTGCAACCTCCAGTTTGCCTTTCGGAGGAGTTATAATGCACTTTAAAAGGATACACCTCGTTTATGCCAGCCGATGATGAGTCACGCATCGAAGACATGAGTTGAAACTTCCACAGAGACATTTTGAGCTGAAAAGTGGACTTTTCTTGCACTTTCTCAAGGCCCAAGGACACAAAACAGCCTGAAAACACACAGGGAGTACACTGGGAACTTGCCGGCCACCCTGGAAGCTTGCCGGCCACTTTTTACATCTGCCAGCCAGTTAAGTGGTCGGTCAGCCACAAAAACTAGCCGGTCGGCCAGTTACAGTTTTTCGGGACAGTTTTGTCTTTTCACACGGAGGACTTCAAAAACCTAACTCCCAAACACTTTTGCTCACACACCCACTTCCGAAATCCCTTGTTCTTCATCCCTAAACCCTTTTTCCTCTCAAATCTGTGCCTTTTACGCGTTTCCCAATGCTCCTCGCGAAGTTGATTCGCGAAAAACTTTCGATTCTCTTCGTTTTGAACCGAACAAAAGTTGTTTTCGAAGCCTTTTCCTCCATTTTTACCATTTGAGGTTTGTTTTCCTCAACTTTGTCTTGAGTTTGGTGCCCTTTTCCCGGGCTCTGACTTTTTTGACTTTTTCTCTTCCCGAGAGTTGACTTTTTGTTGACTTTTTGCATTTTCACCCCATTTTGCTCATTTTCGCCCCATTTTGCAGATGGCAGACGACATTCCTCATGACAGGGGTTCTCCAAGGAGGGAGGAGGAGCCTGACATCATACCGTTACTGCCTAGGATTCGGCTATTCGACCCTGCGATGTACCATCCTAAGGTACACGTGCTACCACTCAGCACGGTACGCCACTTTACTGGCTTTGCACGGCGCGCACCAGCGGACCTACTGCTATGGGAGCTGGAGTCTCACCTGTCCCACAACGCTCCTAAGGTACACACTGCACTTTTACATTTTCTGTGATGTACTTTACATTTCTTGCATAGCTCACACTTTTGCACTGTAGTTTATCTGTTTATTCGGAACACACGTACATATTGTATTTTTGCTCTTTCTGAACACATTCACACACTGTATTTTTGCGCATCCACACAGGTTGACTCCCGTTTCACCCGCGGGTACAAGTCTACCGCGTCGAGGGAGTGGTATTTGGAGCTTCCCGACGGCGTCCAGCAGATCATCGACGAGGCGGGGTTTGGCCTATTCTGCTCGGGACTCTCGTGCCTCTTTACGAGTAGGGCCGTCTTAGGGGTATTGGTAGAGAGATAGTGGGACACCACCAACTCCTTCCATTTCTCTACCACGGGGGATATGACCATGACCCCGTATAACTTCACTATGCTGACAGGCCTTGAGGTAGGAGGCCAGCCAATCCCATACGATTCTGACATGGGTGAGTGGGAGGCTGCTTGGACTTATCTTCTGGGAGCACATCCGCCTATTTTCCAATCATCGGGCTTGGTCCGTTATACTTGGCTCGCGAACCATTTCAAAGGGAGAGAGCTTGCGGCAATCAAGGAGACAGAGCAGTATGCTCGAGGCTTTCTCATGTTCCTCTTCGACACTACCCTATTTGCCAACAGAGGATACACAGTGGGGCTATATCTTCTGAGCGCCTTAGTGGACCTATCCCAGGTGCGGCACTATGATTGGGGGGTGCCGGCCTCGCTACCCTCTATTGCTATATGAGCTCGACCTCCCGCAGGAGTGGGAACATATTGGGCGGCTACTGGAGAGCCTGGAAGGTACGCTTTACTTTTCAGCTTTACATTTTCTGCCATGCTTTCTGCTTTGCATTTTCTGTACACTGTATACTGCACATGCATAGTTCAATCTTTGCTCCGCACTTGTACTTTCTATACACTATGTCATACTTTGCTTTCTGCACTTTCTATATTCTGTATTCTTTGGACATTGCACACACATACTCTACTTTCCACATTATCTGTGTTTATCTGTATTCTCACTGCCACCCTCTTGCTTTTCCCAGCTATGGGTATGCGCTTATTTCCCAGCTCTCACTCCTGAGCCAGAGGTTGAGACACCCTACGAGGTACCCTACTCACGCCGATACGACAGCCGGTGCCAGCCTAGGGCCCGGGAGACCCTGCCATACTTGTGCCAGTATTTCGACACCGTAAGGGTGACTGAGGTAACCCAAAACTTATAGTTTTTTCTGCTTTCATCTTCAATTCACTTTGCATATCTAATGGCAACTTATCAGTCTATGCACTTGTTGTCTGTAGATCACATGGCAGCCCTGGGCGGTGATGCTGGAGTTTGCCCGATTTTATTTTGTCGAAGCTCGGGGCGCTTGCCGATATCGACTCCTGCTTGAGGGACTAGTGGGCCGAGCCTGGTTCTTAGGTGAGCGCTTCATGCGCCAAACATTGGGCTTGCCGCTACAGTCAGTTCCTCTACCTCTTCCGCCGTCTATGCGGGCCACAGAGAGTCTCTCCTCTCAGAAGCTCACTGACGTCATATGAGGAATGGATGCAGATAGGTACATCGGACCAGGAGACTACGCGACTTACATCCAGACATACCTCATGCCGCCATTAGTAGGTGCTCGTGCTCCCACGGGGAGGATAGCTGATATCGTTTCGTCGAGCAGGACTCGGGCTACAGATATTCTTTCGACGAGCAGGGCTCGGGCACCGAGGGGCGAGACTCGAGGAATGCCTTCTACTAGGTAGTGCGTTGGATGGTCGGATCCCCCGACTGAGCTGACAGGTTGGCGGTGTGGTGGAGTGACTTATCAGATCCCACTTGAGCCTCCGTTGTCGGATCACCGATACGTCAGGACATCTGACTCACCACCGGTATACTTTATAGCTTTTATGTATTTCAGTTTTACTCAGATTTTCATTCATTCATTCACTGATTGTTTCAACTTGCATCTGCAGTCTTCCATAGGATATGTCGAGGGGTTACTCGAGACAAACTTAAGAGTATGGTCTTGCGGAAGGAGATGATGCTGTACACCCACGGCATTCTGGTAACTCTTCAATTTTCTTGCATTTCGGTTATCATATTTCTTCTGATATATTGAAACTGACATCTCAACTAATCATTTTCCCACACTGCACTAATGCATTGCATGCATAGATCGCATCTAACACATTGCATTCTCATATTGTATCTGACTTCTGCATGTACTCACTCTACACACCATACTTGTATCTGATACATAGACTGATATATTCAAACTACTTTTTCAGGTCACACCTCTGCAGACAGGACCAGCAGAGCCTTCTCGAGTGGCAGAGAGAGAGGTTCCGGCTCGTGGCCGAGGGAGACATCAGGAGCCTGCTAGGCGTGATGACTACGATGAGTCTAGTGAGGACGAGGAGGCAGTGAGTCCTCAGTCAGAGTCATCCGAGGGCGGAGGCGATGGCACTGACTCAGGTTCTCAGGGTGCCGATGATGCTGAGGCGGGCTCCAAGGATGGGAGCGGAGATGGCTCTGATTCAGGCGGTGGTGCTGATGGCAAGGGCTCAGGGTCTGCTCAGCCGAGGAAGAGGATGAAGAGGGCCTCTGAGTCCTGAGCTGGGTGGCACCGATTCAGATGTTTTTTATTTTCTTTGTTTTCTTTTTACTAGTAGTTTTAGCACATTATACAGCCTTAGGCTGTTTTGTTTTCTTTAAAACTTGTACTCTTGTAAAAAGAAACCATGATGGAATGAAAACAGCTTTTTTGATCCAAAAGTGTTGCATTTTATATTCTACGCATCGCATCGCATCATTTTACACAAAAAAAAAAAAAGGGATTTTGATGAAAAATTGAGCATTGTATATTGCCTTGACAATTGCTTAGTTGGGTAGTGAACTAACCTAAACAAAACAAGCAAAATAAGACAACTCAAAGAACAAATACTACAACAACTCAATTAACAAAACAACAACTCAACAATCAAGATAGATACAACTCGATAAGCACATGCAACGACTCGGTAAACAAACTTAAGCATGATTCAACAAAGCCGCAGCGGAATGCATCCAAAGTGGAACCAAACACAGGCTTTCAGCATCCTCATCACACATGAAGACCCAAAACCCTTTGCTGGGGACAGAAAGAGGCTGTCAACCACTTTTTATTTATGCAGGCCACTTATTCTCACTGTCAGCCATTGAAGTGGCCGGTTGGCTACTTGAACTGGCCGGTCGGCCAGTAATTTTCAGAACCTCCAGAATGCTGCCACTTGGCCTCCACTCACTGCCTTATCTTCTATAAAAGTCCCAGCTTCATGACTCCTTCATTTCAACTCCATTTTTGCCCCAGATGGAACCATTTGTTGCCTAAAAACTCTCTGATTGGCTCACAGCTTTGGATGGCTTGAAAAAGCTAAATTTTAGGGGCTTCGGGGTAAATGCACTATTCACGCTGAGCCGCACCCCGCTGCGTTTTCCATTCCTCCATGCCGCGGATAGGTTTTGGAATCCGGTAACTCATGTTTTTTAGCTTTGGGGGTAAGAGATATGCCCCTACTTTTTGAAGATTTCCAAGTCTTAATGGAATCCCGACGCGACTAAGAAATCTTGCCCCAAATCTTTTTTGGCCACATCCAAGCTTTGGGATGGATGTGTGGGCTTACTTTGCATGATGCTCGATCTCTCTAATCCGTAACGGAGATTAGATATTCCGAGCTGTGATTCATCGGTTTTCTGACGCCGGTGACCGCGGCGACCATTTTTGGTAGAGTTTTCGGCAACATGCCCTCTGTTTGATTGAAGTTGCCCAAGGGTTAAAAGAGGGCAAGACGCATTGGCATGACACTAGCCGAGCCCTTGATGGTTTTGGATGCCTTCCATCGCCAGGAGACAACCAGATTCGCAGGAAGTCCACTACTGCTGCAGGTAATGTTTCCCACCTCCTCATATGCGTATTTCTCTCACATCACTCGGCCCTCAGACTCTGTTTTTTTTCTCTCAAAACCCCTTCTCACTTTCTCTCCACTACACCTCTCTATTCTTAATCTCTCTTGTTTTTCATCCCTCCCCAGATATGGCTCATGGATAAATTGAAAGTAGTGGACTCATGCCCAGCATATTCAGCACGCAACTATTTCTTCCGTCAACGGCTAGTTGATGCCCCAGATGAGGGATGGTGGTGCGAATGGATGTACAGCCGATCTACTGGTAACATTGCTTGGCGCTGCCCTTGGCTTAATCTATCGGCGATGAGTTACAGCATGTCCCGGTAGCTTGGCATTCAGTTGATTGGCCTGACACGTTGTGTCTTTTACTTCCCATTCCGGTTCCGGCACCAGTTTGGGCACGACCAGACCTACCCAGAAAAGGGAGTGGAATACCCGGCTTCATATCAGATCAAAGGCTCACATCTAGCTCGATACCCTACTGTATGGAGGACGAGAGAGCTTCTGGCCCCCGCTCCTACTTTCAGTTGCGCCCTTTCTGACGAGTGCATAGCTTGGCTTGATGAGGAGGCGCAAACCGGGCCTACTTTGGCATCCGAAGCTTTCACGAGCTCAGGGAGGGGGCGCAGGAACACCTGATTTAACTATGCCCCAAGTTTATTGCTTTAATTTGTACTTTCAAGTTTTCTTTTTGAATGTAATAAAGCAACTTCAATTTGTATCAAGAGTCGGAGAGCTCTGTATTTGAAACAACGAAATTGAAGGTTGTGGTACTAAAATTTTTCCTTTTGGTCCAAAATGGTCTAAGTTGTAAAAAGATTAATTTGAACAAAAATCAACTTTTATTAAAACTTTTCAAAAACTATTTTCGATATGGATCACAACTGGACATGCCCGAAATCTATCACTGAGATGTACAAAACCCTGGATCCAATAACTGGAAAGTTGCCCCTTGTCTGAACAAGACTACACCCCCCAAATCGCCCCCATCCAGCAACTGGAAAGTTGCTTTTGTCTGAAAGGCACTATACAGCAACGGAAAGTTGCCCCTTGTCTAAATGGCACCACAGTGCACTGTAGCTCACAACCGAACTCTTGGATGCAAAAATAGACAAAGATAGCCAGAACAATCACTTGGACACAGTTGATTTGGAAGTGTTTATGGTTGGACTTCAGAATGAAGTTGCCTATGTATCCCAAAGATGGGAATCAAGCCTTACGTAGTTCGGTTCGGATTCACTCGGGTTTTAACACTCTCTTTTTGCACTTTAACTTTTGCCAAGGCCGCCCTTTCTGGGTTTTCAACCTTGCGGGCTCAGTTTTTCTTTTTTCCAATTTTCCATGCTCTAACTTTTGCCTAGGTCGCCCTTTCGGGTTTTCAGCCTAGCGAGCCTCTCAGGGATAGTATTTCTTCAACTTGTCCATGTTGATTGGTTGGGAGAATTCAAGGCCATCCAGGTCCATAAGAATGACAGCTCCACTCGACCAGATTGACTTAATGATGTAAGGGCCAGTCCAATTGGGTCTGAACTTGCCCCTAGGGTCATAGATAGGAGCTCGGTTGTCTTTGAGCACCAAATCCCCTTCTTTTAAATTCCTGGACTTAACTTTGTTGTTGAAAGCCCTGGCAATTCTACGTTGATAACCTTGGACATGATACAGTGCTTTCAGCCTTCTCTCATCGAATAGCATGAGTTCTTCGAACCTGCTCTGTTACCAATCTGCTTCCGCTATTTGGCACTCAGCCATAACCCGCAATGACAGAACCTCAACTTCGATCGGCAGAGCAGCCTCCATCCCATAAACCAAGGAATACGGAGTTGCCCCAGTAGAAGTTCGAATTGATGTCCGGTAGCCCCAAAGAGCAAATGGCAGCTTGTCTGGCTAGTCCCTGTAGGTTTCCACCATCTTCTGTAGAATGTGCTTGATGTTCTTGTTGGCGGCCTCAACAGCTCCATTGGTTTGCGGCCGATATGTCGATGACTTATGAAAAGTCACGTTGTACTTCTCTAATAAGTCGATCACTTCCTTCTTGAAGTGGGAACCATTGTCCGAGATAATCTCATTCGGGACCCGGTAACGACAAATAATGTTATTCCTAATGAATTTGGCTACATGCGATGCCTTCAGCACTGCATAGGATTGGGCCTCAACCCGCTTTGTAAAGTAGTCTATCGCTACCAAGATATACTTATGCCCGTTTGACCCCTTCGGAGTAACTGCCCCAATCACATCAATTCCCCAGACTGAAAAAGGCCACGGAGAAGTCATGTTATATAGCATCGACGGCGGAATATTCATGCGGTTTGCATGGATCTGACACTTGTGGCATCGCCGAACAAAACCGATACAACCCTCCTCTATGGTTGACCAATAGTAACCCTGCTTAAGAATCTTCTGAGCTAGCATCACTCCATTCATGTGTGATCCACACTCTCCTCCATGTATGGCCTCCATTAAACGCTTCGACTCTTCTTCATCAACACATAACTTGTGCATTCCCAGATGACCCCACTTGTACAATTTACCCCCGCAGATGATGAACTGTGCAGCCATTCTTCATATTGCCCTCTTATCTTTGGCATTTACCTCTAGTGGATAAGCCTCATTTTCCAAGAAGTTCCAGATATCGTGATACCAGGGGTTCTGATCTTGTACCTCATCAATTGCCGCAATCAGCTCGTAGGTCGGCATAAATTTCTGTTCAATAATTATTGGACGCATCCGAACTCCGAAAGGGATGTCTATCATAGAAGATAAAGTTACTAAAGAATCGACGAACCTGTTGTTCTCTCTTAACAAATGGGCAAAGTTTAGCTTTTCAAACCGAGGAATTAGAACGTCCAAGGTCTGGTGATAGATTTTCATTCTTTCTTCTTTAACTTTCCAATCTCCTTTTGCCTAAGATACAACCAGGTTCAAGTCTCCGATGACGTCCAACCGCTTTGCCCCTAGTTCCAGGGCGACTTCTAGTCCAGCAATACATGCCTCATATTCTGCTTCGTTATTCGATACCTTGAACCGGAACTTGAAGGCTAAGGGCATGCAGGAATTGTCGGGTGCTATCAGCAACACCCCTATCCCATACCCGTATTGGTTTGACGCTCCGTCAAAGTACATAATCCACGTTTCTTCTTCAATATGCAGAATGGCCTCATCTGGGAACAAATACTCTACTGCTTCATCTCCCTCCACTGGGTGATCGGCTAGGAACTCCGCTACCACTCTCCCTTTCACAAACATGTGCGTCACATACTTCAAATCGAATTCAGAGAGAAGAAACAACCAACGGGCTAGCCTACTCGTAAGCGATGGATTCTCGAAGATATATTTGATGGGATCTAATCTCGAAACCAGTATTACAAAGTGAGCTAACAAGTAGTGCCTCAACTTCCTGGTGGCCCATACCAAGGCTAAGCACGCCTTTTCCAACAGAGTGTAACGGGTCTCATATTCCAGCATCTTCTTGCTCAGGTAATAGATGGACTTCTCCACTCTATCTTCAGATTCCTGTGCAAGCATGCAACCCATCATCGTTTCAGTTACTGACAGATACAAAATCAACGATTTCTCCGGCTCTGGCGGTGACAACACGGGCGGGTTCTGTAGATACTGCTTGATCTATTCGAAAGCAAATTGGCATTGGTCATCCCATTGGAATTTCTTTCCTTTCTTCAAGAGACCAAATAGTGGTTCACAAGTCAAGGTTAATTTTGCAATAAACCGTCTTATGAATTGCACTTTACCCAGAAAGCCTTGCATCTCCTTTTCAATCCTTGGTGGTGGCATTTCTAAGATGGCCTTGATTTTGGAAGGATCGACTTCAATGTCCCTCTGTGTGATCAAGAACCCCAGCATTTTCCCTGCTGTAACACCAAAAGTACATTTCTGAGGATTCAACCGCAACCGATACTCTCTGATCCGTTGGAAAAATTTCTTCAAGGCGGTGTAGTGGCCTTCTCTTTCCTTGGACTTGACAATCATGTCGTCCACGTACATCTCGACCTCTTTGTGGATCATATCAAGTAAGATTGTGGTTGCAACCCGCTGATATGTAGCTCCAGCATTCTTCAAACCGAACGGCATTACCCTGTAGCAATAGGTTCCCCATGGGGTGGTGAAAACAGTTTTCTCCCTGTCTTCAGGTGGCATCAAGATCTGGTTGTACCCGGAAAACCCATCCATGAATGAGAGCAGTGCATGCCCAGCAGTGAAGTCCACCAATTAGTCAATGTGCGGTAAAGGAAAGTTGTCCTTCGGACTGGCTTTGTTCAGATCCCTGAAATCCATGCACACCCGAATTCTACCATCTTTCTTCAGCACTGGAACGATGTTGGCCAACCAAGTAGGATACTCAGATACTAACAGAAACCCTGCATCAATCTGTTTGGTAACCTCTTCCTTGATTTTCAGAGCCTAGTCCGGGCGGATCCTTCGGAGTTTCTGCTTGACGGGTCGGGCCTCTAGGTCAAGAGGGATCCGGTGCTGTACAATCTCAGGATCGATTCCAGGCATGTCTTCGTAGGACTATGCGAAAACATCTTTGAAATCTTTTAATAAAGCAACTAAGCGCTCGTGTTCCTCAGAAGACAACGTGGACCCGATCTAGACCAGCTGCGAATCCTTCTCAGTACCAACATTAATTGAAGTGATTTCATCACCCAAAGGTTTTACAAATCTCTCCTCCTCTCACTCAATCAAATGTTTCAAAACCGGAGGAATTTCTTCCTCGTTGTTTTCATCAAAGTTTTGAAAGTCCTGATTAATACAATAAACAAGAGGCACAGAAAAGTACTCAGAAGCCACAACATCATTCTCATTAACAATATCCAGTTCGTCTGATCCTTTGGTTACAACAGACTCAAAGGAAAATGAAAAAGACGACCGGGATAGGACAACGACATCCAGGTTATCACCCCCAGGAATACCGGACTCTGACTCAGAGGAACTAGAATCTGATTTTGACTCTACAGACTCTGTGGAATCAGATTCTAGTTTACCACCCGACTCAGAACTACTAGATAAAAAGCCTTCCTCGTATTGCTAAACAAGGGAAGGTGTGATAGATGCGTCTAGAATGCTAAAAGAAGGGCCCACAGCCGATTGATCTCCAATCATGGAAACAGAGTAGTCGTCCCCCGCGTACTCTGGTGTGATCTGAGGGTCTGAAAGGATACATGCCAGTGCTACCCCCATTTCAAGTTCTGTGCCCTCGGGCTCATCCTCTTTGCATTGTTTAACCTCAGCTGATAGGTCAGTCTGCTCTTCTGCAACTTCATCCCCTTGCAACTGTAAGTCAAAAAAGATTTTGAAGCCAGGCAAACGCCGCTTCTCAAGATTCAACCATGGCTCTGGAAAGCCGCAAAACGGGAAGTCTTCCCCCTCCCGGACAAAGCGTCCGTTCAGGGTTCCGGTGATAGGTCTATGCACCAATTCGTAGTGCTTCATAATCTGTCTTGCCCTGGCTCTTCCGGCCATTTCCTTTCCCTTTCTCACCCAATCCTCTCTGGTAGGTGTGTAACCTAAACCAAAGGTATGGGGATTATGTGGCACTCCGGCTAATTCAGCTACGCCTTTTCGGTCACTTCTTCCTAATCCCATTCCTGGCATGTGCCGAAGTTTATTCATGAGGTATACTGACTGCATGCTGACATACAATCCCTCATTTGCTGCCAAAATGTTTTGTACTACCCGGGCCTCAGCCAGACTAAACCTTGAGAGAAATACATCTTCTTCGCCATGGTCAATTTCCAACATTGGTGTGGTTACTTCCGGTGGCGGATGGATGAATGAATTCCCGAAGGCAGTTGCTACCCTTTCCATGAGGGTATTTCAGCATTGGTGGAGAGTAGAAGAGACTGCCTTCACAAGGTGTAGCCAGGGTCTTCCTAGCAGTAAAATAAAAGTGGTTGGGACGTCTAGGACATGAAACTCGACGTCCTGTTGACCTGGACCAACCTGAACTCAAATCTGTATCGTACCCATTACTTCCCTACTCATGTTGTCATATGCCCGAATCACTTGGGCTGTGGGTATGAAATCTACTGGTTTTAGGCCAATGGCATAAGCTGTGCGAGACGGACAGACATTAATAGCCGAACCCATGTCTACCAACACCACCGGTACCATTTTTCTCTGCACTCAACAGATATGTACAAGGGTTTGTTATGTGCTGAGCCTTCTGGCAGTAGTTCTTTATCAGAAAAGGTTAGGGTTGGGCTGGCGCCACCTGGGAAGACCAATCCCACAAGTTATTTCGGGGTCGTATCAATGGAAAGCTTTGCCTTGTCCATGGCTGAAAGGACGGCTTGTGTATGAACCCTTGTGGCCATGAGCAGTCCCCAGATGGAGATGTCTGCTTGGATTTTCTTCAGTTGTTTCAACACTGCCTCCTCTTCCAGTTGTTTCTCTTCTTGTTTTTCGGCTTCTTTGTCTTTTCCTGATGCCTCTGGCTGGTCTAGATGTGGGGGCTTGAAGTACCGCCCACTCCTTGTCATATGGTCCACTTTTTCGGTGTACCAAGTGTTATCTGGCAAAGCTTGTCCCCAATCTTCGTCAGTGTGGACGAGACGCAAGTCGTCGCCTTCCCACCAGGTTCCTCCAGAAACTGACAAGCAATTGTCTGGTTCTGTTGAAATTATTTTTGTGCTCATAGTACCTTCTGCCCCCACAAGGCCCTTGGCTTTCCTGGCCCTCTAATTATCTTCAAGTCTTTCCTTTTCAAACTGCTTCAGTGTAGCTTCCTATTCCATGTCCGCTGTATAAATATTGCTTGGTTCTCGAGCAAAATTCTTTGTACCGGTGCTCTTTGGCAATGCTCTCTTGTTATCGATCGTTCTGGCCATTGCAAATGTTCTTGTTTCTAACTGTCCCCACTCTGGTTGAAAACCCTCGTCAATATCTGGCTGATCACTAAGCCACCCTGAGCTGTCTACGGATCCGTTCATATCAAACCAATTGACGTGCACATCCCCTAGGTCCTGTTCGTCGAAAAATTGCAGATTCGCAATGTCCTCCTCAAGTGCTGCTAAGTCATCCAACCCCTGGCTCGGCCTATCCTCTCGGACGACGTTTACCTCGATCCCTATTGGCAATTCCACCATTGGCTTGGCCTGATCAGTTGGCGTAATAAGGCGGCAAGGGTTATATGCCTCCTCAATTAGGCTTGCAGAGCCCTCAGGCATGCCTTCTTCTACCATGGCCACCACCACAGCGTTCAGGTTGGGGTACGGAGATGCTCATTATGCAGAGATCCATGTTCTCAGGGATGAAAAGCACTGGCTTGGGTAGGTGGGAGGGAGTGATGTATATACTGGGGTCATATGGGATGGCCGTGGTTTCGATCAGGTTCACTTGCCTGGGTGGAGGAGGGGGTTGATTGTGTGGTGGAAGGGGATTTGTAGTGACGTTTGGTTTCTCAGGAGGTGCTATTACCTTGTTGTCAATGAGATCTTGAATCTCATGACAAAGCCTGAAGCACTGGTCGGTGTCGTGACCATGTTGTTGATGGAAGGCACAATACTTGGCTGGATTATGTGTGGGAGGAAGGGGATTTGGTAATGGGCGTGGTTCTAGGGGCTTCAGATACCCTTTCCTAACTAGGAGCCTCAAGGCCGCGAACAGAGACATGTAAAGTGGAGTAAACACCCTCTGGCCTCGAGGTGGGTATTTTGCGGGTTATGAGGTGGGTACAGAGGTTCCTGTAAAGGGTGTAGCTATTTTTGGGGTGGTGGTGACCATGCCCACATCAGAGGTCCTCGCAGCTGCACTGCTACTAGTAGCTACATTCGAACTGCGGGTGAAGGCCCTCTTGGGCTGCTCCCTTTCGCGGTTAATCAAACCTTGTTTCATAGCATCTTCGATTTGTACCCCAATCTCGTGGAGATCAGCAAAGGTGGGGAGGGGTAAGATAATCATCTTCTGCATCAACTTCGGTTGCAGATTCCTGACAACCATTCTTATCTGGTCCTTTCTCAGCCGGCCTGGTGGTCATCATAGAAGCCTTGGTTCTCCAACGGGTTACAAAGTTAGAGAAGCCCTCCTTCAGCTCTTGCCTGGTTGCCTCGAGATCACGAGTTGTGACCTCGATTTGAGTATTGTACGAATATTGGGCGACGAAAGCCTTAGCCATCTCTTCCCATCTCCTTTTCACTGAATCCTCCAACTTAGCATACCAGATGGTCGCGATACCCAACAGGGTCCGACCAAAAAAGGAAAGCTTTTGCAATCTGGAGAGGCCCATTGGCCGTAAGATATCCGAGAACAACCGCAGATGTACTATAGGATCTCCAGAACCATCAAAATGGTCTATATGTGGCATCTTGAACCGGTCCGGCAATGTCACTGCCGAATCTGTGTAACCATCCTCTATGTCTAGAATGGAGTTAACGCCCTGAGCCCTATTGAACAGCTTTTCTAGCTTGCTCACTTTTAATGCAGTTGGATCCACTTTGAACTCGAAAGGGGCCTTAATTGAGTAAGCATGTGCTTTGGATGTCTGAGGTGGAGTGGGATCCATGGGGATGTCCGCATTCTCCTGGACATTGGCTGCAGGGGCGGGAGCCCTTGGTGCAAGAATTTCTACTGGGGGTGGATGGGATGCAGAAGCTGCCCCCTATTGTGTTTGTTGCTGTTGTTGTAGCTTGGCAATGAATTCGGCCTACTGGGCCACGACCTCAGTCTGGCGAGCGGTAACCTCCGCTTGGCGGGTAGGATCCCGCTACATGGCCTCGATAGTCTGTTGGAACTGACGTATCATCTCTTCCATATTCATACTGACCAAGGCGGGCTGATCTATCTGTTCCAGTATATTCTCTTTTTCTGAGGTAGTAGTAGAAATCTGAGCCCAACTACGCACAAGCGAGGTAAATAAAGACCGCTGAACTGGAAACTGTTGAACTGATGACCTGTGCTTAACTGACCTTCGTCTAGTAACCGGGGAAGCGAAATGAACACCGATTGTCCACCAATTAGATCCTCAGATTGGGAAAGTCTCCTTCCTCTACTCCAGAGTGCTCGGGGGGGATCTGTCTTTTCGGAATCAATTGTGATATACTACCTTGCAAAAAAAAAAAATAAAACAAAAAAGAAAAGAAATATCAATCAGGAAACGGATAGCATTTCGGCTTAGATAGAAACAACACACAGTTGTAATCATAAGCTGAATAGTCTGCACTCAAACACTAATTTCTGCCCCTAAATTTCTGCCTCAAAACTGATACCCCCAAACACTGATGTCCTCAGACTGATACCCAAACTTGCAACTGATACATACATTCTCTGTAGAGGCACACTCTAAAAGCACGTATCAAGCAAGAGAGAGCAAAAACACCCCTATGGTGGGGTAGGGTTTCCCTGTCCTAATTTTGTCAGGAACTAGGGGTTTGCTACACAAGCAAACAGTTTCAAACAACCTACATTCGGACAAGCAACCTGTCCTAGTTTGGAATGGTCTCTATGGCTTCCGATATGCAACTAGGTCGAATGGTCAAAAAGGGTGCCTCGGCAAAACCAAGGTTTATGTTCCCATCGTGGCAAAGCCCATAATCGGTCAACCTTATGGCATGCTTTTCTAAGCACGCCTCCGGCAAACCGTTCAGGAATAGCAGATGGCAAACACTGTGACTTAGGCGCACCTATGCAAATGCAATGCAAAGAAACACATAAGTATAGATAAAACAACATATCATGAGTTCGAGTTAAGTTCTCTAATTCCCCAGCAAAGTCGCCAGAAACTGTAGACCGCCCGAACTTCCTCCGCGTGCCCCCCTTTCGGAGAGGGCGCGGATTGGTCCTAGCTACTACAGTTTGGACTCCTGTTACAGTTCTGAATCTGCTCTCACAAAGTGCAATGTAAGACTAATAAATCACCAAAGAGTCCAATCCGACAAATCATTTTGGAAAACTGATTTTCAATCAAATAATGCCAAAATTGGACTGCTTTGCCAGATTATAGAGTCGCCACCTAAATATTTTGTTTTGGGAAATTTAGGAAACCCTGACTCATGCCAAAGGCCACGTGTCCGTCATCACCAAAGTTACCTCGGCTCGGGAACTTGGGTACGAGGGGGGAAGGTCATGAAATGAGCACCCCCGCTCGCCCGATCAAAGGATCGGCCTCTACTAAGCATGATATGTTGTTTTATAAACCTCATGTGTGCTTATTCTGATTATTAATCTAATTTTACTATGTGATGCGCACAACATACAATTATAGACTAAATCACGAGAATTGGAACAAAATAACTCATGTTTGTTTTCGAAAATGGTTTGAAAGTGCTACTCGCAAGTAGGCTAAAGCGCGGATTTGCCACCCTCGGGTGGGTTTAAAACTCACATTTGATGAATTGTCCCAATTCAAGTAATGAAGCCGTCATCCACAGGCATTCATGCAGTTAATCAAGTAAGCAAATAGCCTTATGGCAAGCATGCTATTATGGTAACACTCACACTCATGCAAGTATGCTAAAGCGTAATACTCACAGTGTACTCCGAGCCAAAACAGAGAACTAGTTAAAAATCAATGCATGATCCTAACTATACAAGATGTCTAATGCAACGCATGCAATAATGCAACTAAATAGGCTCGGCTATCTAAGATGGCATATGAATGCTACAATTTGATACATGTATTCAAAGAGGTATTGAAATACGATGCAATTTGAATGATGCGCCGAGCCTGGTGCATGCAATACAAATGAATGATGCACGCATGCAAGCATAAGGTATGCTAATCGAAAAAATGCCCTAATCTAACCACCGAAAGGGGATAAATAAAAGGGAGAAGACGTGGGGTTGGAAGACATGCACACACACACGCACACTTATTACAACATTGCCCTCGCGAAGGAGAGTCCGAATAGATAAGCTAAACTAGCGACGCTAATTAAACTAATTATTACAAACCAACTAATTAACTATGCTAAGCTAATTAATTACAACACAATTGAATAACTAGCTAACACTAAGCTAATTAAATAGTACAGACCAAATCGAATAATCAACTATGCTAAGCTAATTAAAACAATAAAATGGCCTCGAGGGACAAGGGAGACATGCATGCTCGGTTGGCGTCCACTCAAAAATCCATCGCTTTGCCAAAGGTTGCCTCTGTTTACACTCGCCTTGACCTCCAAACATTGAACCAATCCTCCAGACTGCCTCTGCCTCAAAATAGAATCATTTTTGCACAAAATCGGGTTGGTGGCCGGTCAGCTAGTTGAAGTGGCCGGTCAGCTACTTCAAGTGGCCAGTCGGCCACTTATTTTCTAGGCTGCTGGTTTTGCTGCAACAGAGAACAACAGAGACACAACAATGTATTTGCAAGGAAATGTGTGTACGGCCACCCTCCTTATCATGTCTCAAGCTCAAAGGAGTGCGGCACTTGGTTTTCGAGCCACCTACCAAGCATCTCAATGCATGATGGCCCAAAAACCAAGCTTGTACAATGTTGATGAATGCACAAATAAGACTCGAAGAGCCTCCACCCTATCATGCATGATCAAGGGGGACGGCGACCAAGAAGTGTGACACGTTTCATCACTTGGAGTATGAAACGTCCCACATTTCTCGTGTTTGGATTAACGTCCGATCCAAACACATGCAATGCAAACAATATGCTTATCTTGCACAAGTTTTACTTTACTCAATTCTTGTTTACACATTTTACATTACCAAACCATTCTTTAATTGGTTAAGTCCAATGTGCAAGTCCTCTAAGGAGAGGAGGTAAACCAAAAGAGTGATTTAGGACATGAGAGGGATTATGCCTTTGACTAGGAGGAACCCTCAAAAGAGGGTTAAAGCCATTTGAGCATAAACCCTACCTCATGCTTAAACACAAACTTAAGGCCAAACGACCCTCAAAACAAATTGAAAAATGAAGAAATGGGGAAGGTTGCAGATGCTTTTAGTGCTGAAATGGCATGACAAATTAGACTTTGACATGCAAACAACTCATGTACAACATGTTTAAGAGCCAAAACATCAAGACTAGTGAAGGACACCACACTAGAGGCATGCAATACAATGCTCAAATGACCAAACCAGCCCAAAACAGAGCTACAACATGCCAAAACAGTGGCCAAATCAAGCTGAAACTTAGGCATAAAAGAGTAGGAAATCATGCGCACATGTTGGCTCGCAAGCAAGGCATAAGGCACAACTCTCAAGAGCTATGAAAGAGTGAAATATGTGAGAGTGTGACTACATTATATGCACTGAAATTACATGCTAAATGATGCCAAAACACATAATCATCACATACACAACATGTTAAAGGCCTCAAAACTCAAAGCTAGTCAAGGCCATTTACACTACAACTATACAAAGCCAAGCATATATGACCGAGACCATCCAAATCAGAAAAAATGTGCTGGAGCCAAGCTAACACATGCTAGAATAATGGACTAACTCATTAGGCATGCTAAGCTAGTAAGCAAAATTGCACTACAAGTGCAAGATACAAACAATCAGTGACTAAACCAACCAAAAGTAGAGCTTAAACATGTTAAAATATAGCCAAAAACATGCTGAGATCAAACCATGAAATGGTAGAAACACATGCTCAAAGGTTAGGCCATCAACACTTGCAAAGAAAACACAAGGAGGGGAGACCATCCCCTCCCATTTTGGACCTCAAAACCAAGTTTCTACCATTGAAATTCCCTTGGATTTCAGTGGTTAAAAGGCCAAAAAGAAGTTGTTTGAAAAGCTTTAAAAGATAGCACAACTCTTAGCAAATAAGCCACCAAAGAGGGTAGACTACCCCTAACTCCAGAAGGGCCTTAAACCACCATTTTAAACACTTAAAAATAGGTTTTTTTGCAGTTGACAACTAGGCCCAAAACAGCATGTAAAGGTGGCCAAGATGGTGTACAAAATAAGCTTAAAAGGGAAATATGCTCACCCTTGAAGGACAGCATCAAGACAACAGCTTTTCTGAGCCAAAACCAACTTTAGGAAGTCCAAACAAGCCTTAAGGAATCTCAGCTCCAAGGTCAAGATGTTTGGCTAAGGGGTTGTAGGCTAAATATGTGAAGAACACTCACTTTCAAGCACAATATAGAGAGAGAGAGAGAGAGAGGGAGAGAATTCTAGAGAGAGAGTGTAATTTAGACTCTAAATTTTCTGAACCCCTCTAAAGGGAGAGGTACCTCCCCTTATATAGAGGATGCAAGCAAAAACTTCATTGACAAGCTAGAAGCTTGTTTGAATCCATTCATACACGTGTATGGATGATACACTCAGTGTGCAATAGCTGGCTCAAAAGATCTGAAAATATCTGAAAAAGCAGAAAATTGGCCACCGGCCACTTCAACTAGCCGGTCGGCTACTTTAACTAACTGACCGGCCATTTCAAGTGGCTGGCAAGGAGAAAAAGTGGCTGACAAATGCCAAAAGTGGCCGGTAGGGCCCTTCTCCTCTCCCGGCAGGAGGCACCAAGGTTTGGCTCAAAAACAGGGCCAAAAAGCAGAGGGTTTAGAGGCTCAAAGACAAGGCACTGAGCCGAGAACTTCGGGAACTCAAAACGAGCACAAACATGCACAATCATCGCACGCACAAATGATGACGTCTGAGTCTTAGGGTCAGTGAGAAATGGGGTGTCTACAGCATGCTTAATCTTCATTTTTGAGTCAAGATTTCTTGAAATCCATACATGCATGAAGCTTATGAGGCATGAGCTTGAAGATCATCCATGAATTCATGAATTTCGTATCACTTGGTGGTGTTTTAACATGAAGGAGACTCAATCCATTACATGCATGGTTTTAACTTAATTGTATAAGCTCAAATTTGGACAATTAGAGTTTGATTTTGAATAAATGATTTCAAATTGGAAGTATTATCATGATATACAATGTTTTTCTAAGTTTTGGTACCCAAAAATGCAAGTTTTGGACATTTGAATATCAACTTTGAAGCTCAAACCCAATTCTAGAAATTTCAAAATTCGTGTTGTCCGCTCAAACAAGGAAAGCCTCGCTCGAGTGTGAAAATCGAGCTCCCAGTAGTTTCTGAAATTTTACAGGTCGCTCAAGCGACCAAAGTGGCACTCGAGCGAGGACCTTTTTTCTCAGTCTTCCGCTCGAGTGACCATCGAGCAGGAATTTCATGTAACCAGTACTTTTACAGACCGCTCGAGCGACAGAAGTTACACTCAAGCGACCACCTTTGTTTTTGAACCCCTGCTCGAGCGTAGGAAGTTGCGCTCGAGCGGAGACTTTGTTTTCAACAAAATTTTACCAACTCTCTTAAGTGCATATTTGCATCCTCATGTCACTTCGAGCATTCTTAGGCACCATTTGGACTCCTATAATCATACAATAAGTTAGAAACGCATAAAGAAGATTGAATTGAAATGAAATGGAGTTTCATTTGTACATTGTTATGTGTTTCGTTTAGGTGGACGTTCGAGGCTTAGTGTCACCATGAACCACTGTGAGTAATAACCTTATAAAGATATGTTCAAACTATCCTTACTTTCGAAAGTGTTATTACTATCAAAATGGATATGTGATTGTTTGTATGAATTCTTAAATGATTTGCTGATTGATAGCATGGCTTATTAAAATGTTATGTCCTTTAATGAATGAAGTTTTGTTTTGAAATTGTATTGTGGCATCTATTGAATGTAGGCCCTTGCTTGGGGGTAACATACATGGCTAGGCCCTTGCCTGGAGGTAATAATACCATGGCTAGGCCCTTCCCTGGGGGTAATAATACCATGTTTAAGCCCTTGCCTAGGGGTAACAATACCATGGCTTTTGGATTGATTGACTTATGGTCCGTTATTACTGGAATGTTATCACTTCATGGATGTACCACATGAAACGATATTGAAGGAAGTTAATGAATTAATAAAAAGTTTGGGCTGACAATGTTATTGATCTTCATTCATTTAACCCCTTTATTCTATGTGTGTGTGTTGACAAGTATGTGTACACGTGTGATGTTGAGGACAAAGGAGTGAATTGTGTGTGTGTATGTGTGTGTGTGTGTGCTGGTGAGTTCAAGAAGAAGTATAACTTCATTTGGCTCAAAACAACATTTGGAGAAGTAAAGAAAAAAGAGAGAGAAAGAGCAGCAGAGAGAGAGAGAGAGAGAGTTGACTGCTAGAAAACAAAAAGAAGAAAAGAAAATTGAACTCAAGGAAGAAAGGCCAAGAGAAAAAGCTAGAAAAGTGAAAGGAAGAGAACGAAAAACTTAAGAAAATTGAAAGAGAAGAAGAAGATCCAAAGGAAAATCAACCATAATTTCTGAAATTAAAGTTTAAGGTATGAAATTTATGCTTGACTTTTGTAGAATCTTGTATTATACTTGAAATTAAAGATGAATTTGGAATCAATATCATGACATTAGAAAGAAATTGGGTTTTGCATGTTAAATCATGCTAGGTTGAAGAATATGAATCATTATTCTTTAAATTGTTGAGTATGAGTTCAATTTTGAGAATTATTCTTGAATTAAGTTCTATAAATTACATGCAACAAGAATTGTTTAAAGATTTGGTCCATGCAATGGAGTATATAAATGACTTGGAAGAAAAGTTTTGAAAATCATGAGTTCACGAAATTTGAGAGTTTGATTTTGAAATTAAAGGAAGTTTTGATTTAATTGAGTTGAAGATTGATCGTGGCTCATATTTATTTCATGTTTTGATGAAGTTTTGCATGAGTTTTGAGCATGAAATTGGGTTTTGAAAAGGTTAATTTCTGTTTTAAAATTTATGATTTTAAAATTGGGTTTGATATGAAGAAAATGAATTAAATTTAAATTTGGACAAATTAAGAAATAAATTATACTGTTTTCCATGGAACTTATACTGTTTATTGGGATCTGCTTTACTACTTCCTCCTATTTCATATTGCATTAGTTCTACTGGTTCTTTTACCATATGCTATGCGTTGCTAGTTCCTGTGCTTTCTATTGTTTGAGTGTTCATATAAAAGACGCCTTCTAAGTTAGAATGCTTTGGTATTTTAAATATTTTAATAGGATGTATTTTATCCTCTAAAATACATCTACATATTAGGTATGAAATTCTTGGTCTAAAAATAACATTGTTTCATCATGGGTATCTCCCTTAGCTATATATTCATAGTATCTGGTATCTAATATTTTATTCATATCACTTAGAGTAAAATTTTCCAAATCTATTTCATCGATATTGTATATCTTATTTTGTGATATTGTTTTTTCTTTTGTCATTACATAAAACCGATTTATGCCACTATGATTATCTTGATTTTCTTCCCAATCTATATTACTAAATTCATTATCTTCAGATTTTTCTGGTGCTACATATGTATATTGAGTAAATCTTACTACATAACTTCCATATGCTTTTTGATATAATATATAAATTATCTTGAGGGGCTAACCTCTTTTGTCCTAGGAAATCTCCTAAATTCCAATCTAGTGCTGCATTATCTTTAGAACTATAGTTTTTAGCTGGTAGTGCCTTTATTCCTTTTGCACCTAATATCTTAACAATTTGATCATTTGTAAGTCTATAATGGGTATTGCTTTCTAAGACTGCCAAGCCTAAAAACCCTGTGCAAACTAATAAATTCTTTTCTCCCTTTTTCATTTTATATTCTCTACTCTTTATTTCTATTTTTATCTTTTTATGAAAGGTCGAGGTTGGTAAAAGGAAATCCAATGTAAAATAACCTATTCCTCCTTTTGAATTCATATCTAATTCATAGTTGCCTAAAATACTCTGTTCCCTAGCCTTTAGTTTGATAAAATGTTATCTTTATTTTTAGACATAAGAGGTTGACACATTCACATTTTGTTAAAGAAAGTAACAAATCCTGTCTCATTTTTAGTTTTAGTTAGAAATGACATACTTGTCCCACAATTTGAAATAGATAATATGGGAAATTCTATATTCACTATAACACCCCAAATTATTAACATCTAATAATTCTGATTAATTCATTAATAATTTTCAATTCTCATTAATTATGAATCATTTATAATTTAATAATTATATATGTATATTGAAGACATTTATTTTATAGATGTAAAGGTTCCACATGGTTTTATAAATTTGTAACTTTTAAGATAATAATTTACGACATGTAACAAGAATTCAACAGAAATTAAAACATAAAATAATGCCCCTACATGCTACACGTTCCAAGGCTTAAGCCCAGTTATAGGTAAATGATTTTCTAACCCATACAAATATAGCCCTTGGCTTATCAAAATAAAACAACAAAAGATAAGTGTCTCGTACTTCCAAAACAATTCTCTACACCTTTATTTTGGCAAGATCACAGCAGCTTTTCCTACAAAAAATCCATTAGGGGGCAAGGACAAAACCTAGTTGAGAATTCTTAACAAAGTATATACATTTTACACAGTCTCATGAGATGAATGTACAAGTCATGCCATGCTTAAAACAATTTTTTTTCTCTTTTGAAAATCTCATGCACAATACTCGTTCAAAAATATAATCAATCCAATGATTTTCATATATCAACAAGCGGTAGTAAATACGACTCAGGCAAATCTCCAAGGCTAGTGTTTGCAAGTAGGTGTATCAAGCACTACCAAATCCTACCTTACCAACTTCTAACTAGAGGGCTTAGGCACCAGCTGTCACGACCCAAACCCGCCCCTATGGGTTTAGCACCGTAACCGGCCAGTAATCCGTGATTACCAAAGGCCTGCTTAACAGTAATGACAATAATACAGAGTAAGGGGCTGGCGGAAGCCAAAACAGTAAATAAAAAATGTCCAATGAGCTGTGACATTCTGAATGCAAAAAGACTTTTCCGAACATATTTACATTCAAAACCAAAACAGTATATACATAACAGGTACACATAACATCCAGGTTAGGGACCAAGTTCCTTCTTCAAACTGTACAGTACAAGTCTAAAACAGTATTACAGAACAGAAGCAAAAGGGTGAACTGAGACACCCCAAAAAGCCCTGGCTTGGACTGACATGGAACCTCGAAGTGAGGCACGATGGTTGGCTTGACAAAAAAGGAGCTAACCCAACGTTCCTAACTCCGATCCAGTGCCTAGACACCTACATATAAATATAAACAGTGAGCTAAAGCCCAGTGAATAACAGTTGTGTAAAGAGGTTAAGAATGAATGTCCTTTCAGTAAATAAACAGTCATAACAGTCACTTAGAAACCATAACAGTCATATGTGGTGCATCCCATAGCAAAACAGTACAGTAGGTCTTAACAGACTGAACAATCAGTTGATGGCCATCATAACAGTAAACAGTAGTGGTTCCAAACATGGGAACCGACAGAGATCTCTGTGACAGTAGCAGTAACAGTACAGTAACAGTAAATTGCTATGGATGCCACGGTTCAATTTACAAATAGGACAAACATTCATTCATTAAACAATAACGTTTCAGTAAGCAGAACAGTTGATCATTCAGAAAATAATCATAATTGAACATATCTTTACAACATTGTTACTCACAGAGCACTGGGTTATAAGCAGCTAATAAGCGTCATCGGATGCCAACCCTACACAGTTACAGAACGAACACACACTAAGTTACACACTTGGGAATCAACAACTTAGTCCCTAACTCGACTCGGTGTGGTTCTACATCAATATCCTCATTAAGATGCCTTAAACATGGCCTAGGAATGCCTAGGATGGAAAGAGGATGTAAAGATGCACTTTAAAACACTTTTCAAAATTTTCAGAAAACAGGGGTCTCACTCGAGCGTGTTTTTCTACGCTCGAGCGGACATGCAGACAAAGGATCTTCGCTCGAGCGTGACTTCCTTCGCTCGAGCGGACTGCAAACTTCATGAAAAGTACTGGATGCATGCAATTCACGCTCGACGAGCGCTCGACCTCCGCTCGAGCGTGAGACTCAGGTCTTTGCTCGAGCGTGAACTATCTCGCTCGAGCGAACTGTAAAACACAAGAACTTCTGGATACATGCATTTCATGCTCGAGTGCAACTTTCCACACTCGAGCAGAAGTGCATGACTCAGAGGGTACGCTCGAGCGTGAAGTCATACGCTTGAGCATGGGTCCAAAATTTGGAATTTTCAGATTCATCCCCAAGCACAAAACTCAACTTTAAAAGCCTCAAATTCGATCCTTTTGGGCCAATTTTCTGGAAAAACATTTTAAACCCATAATATAACATGTTTTGAAGATCAATTTGGGAAATCAAAGCCCAAGGATGAGTCAATTGAACACCATTTTCAAATAAACTTCAAGAACAAAGCTCAAACACAACATGCATGTATTCAAATAAATTCAAAGCTTCAAATACATGGCCAAATAACTCAATCCTTCCAAAAACATGATGAATTCTTGAACTATAATCAAAATATGAACATGCATGTAGCAATTTTCATGGAAAGACCTCAAAACTCAAGAATGTGTACATGCATGCATGAATTCACTCTCAAATTCAACTCTTAAACCAATTCTTGACTTTAAACTCTAAATTACCATGAACCATGCAAGATACAACTCAAATTCACAAATGAGAGGATGAAATCTCTACCTTAGGTCTTGAATTCAAGGTATACAAGCTCAATTATGCAATCTCTCTTCAAGTCTTCTAATTTTCCAAGCCAATCTAGGTGAACTCAATTTCTTCCAACTCTCTAGCTCTCTCTCACGTTTTTGGTCTCTAGAGGAAATGAAGATGATACATCAAAAATGTATAAGGCATAATAAGGGTGGGTTTTTGAGTCAATCCACTCAATGGCAATTTCATAAATAACTTGAACCAATGTGATTTAGCTTTATTTAATCTAATTTAATCACACCAAATCAAATTTCAATTAAATCTACCATAAAATCACATAAATCCTAATTAGTATAAAATATCAATCAATTTCAGATTTGGCCGCCGGTAAGGCCTTCAATTTGCA